>OY987251.1:5132233-5309090 GCA_963920765.1 Ulota crispa | reverse complement strand
CTTTCACAATTATGTAAAGGAGTCATAAAATTTGTAAAAATTGGACAATGCATGAAACCTAAAGAATAATTAGTGTTCTTATAGAGAAACTTAGTTATATATGATAAATTGGGGCTAAAATCAACTTAAATGACCTTTCTATAACCATAAGTGCCAAATTTGTTGCATTGTTGCCAAGTCCATACAATCATTATGTTGAATTAAGCAATTCAAATTTATCAAATGTAGCATATATAACTAAGTTTCTTAATAAAAACACTAATTGTTCTTGAGATTTCATACATTGTGCAATTTCAACAAATTTTATGACTCATTTACAAAATTGTGACAAGCACAAAAAGGGCTCTTGGTCCAAAGAGCCTAAGTCACACCAACCAATCCGTAAAAGAAACAAAAACAAAAACAACTTGTGAAAAATCTTAAGAAAATTTGGGGAAAAAAAATAGTACATAACTTGTGAATGAGGGCTCTGCGGAATCCAAAGAGCCCTTTAAATAATTGTGACAAGTACAAATAGGGCTTCTGGGATCCAAAGAGGGTCCTAAGTCACACTGTTCAATCTGTAAAATTAAGAAAAAAGAAAAAATTGGTGAATAACTTAAGAAAATTTGGAAAAAAAAAAAGTTCATAACTTGTAAATGAGGGCTCTTTGGAATCCAAAGAGCCCTTTACAAAACTGTGACAAGCACATAAAGGGCTCTTGGGTTCCAAAGAGGGTCCTAAGTCACACCAACCAATCTGTAAAAAAAACAAAAACAAAAAAATTGGTGAAAATCCTAAGAAAAAATTAGGAAAAAAAAAGTACATATCTTGTTAATGAGGGGTCTTTGGAATCTGAAGAGCCCTTTACAAAACCCGTGACAAGCACAAATAGGGCTCTCGGGTTCCAAATAGGGTCTTGCGACACACCAACCAAATTTGTAAAAAGCAAGAAAAAGAATTTAAATGAAAAATAAAATAAACAAATAAATAAAAAGGTGCTTGTTTAGCCAATGAAAATGGAACTTTGTTCAAAACACAAATTAGTTGAACCCCCATATACCCAATCCAGGTTCCGAGTTGGTCTCTAGAGGCCACTACTCTATTTTGCAAAACAATAAAGGTTGCTCTAAACGTGCTTGTTTCAAAATGTTTTGTGTTGCAAATGCATATGAAAATCAATATTATTTAAGATTCTATACAATTTACCTTAGCATGTAATTGTCAAAATAATAATTGTTGAAATAAAACTCTCTTCAAATAATTACTACAAAGATCAATGATCAAGTTTGGAGAGGTTTCTGGACCAATTGATTTCACTTTTTTTATTGCAATTTTTTAGATTACTTTTTGTGTTAAACTTGGTCTTATGCCTAAATTTGTTTGTAACATTTTCAAATTGAGAAACACATACTAAAAAGCTAAAATGAGAAGTGTCAAGAAAGTTCTCATACAAAACTTTTATTTCATTAGTTTTTATCTTCTAAATAAAAATTAAATTCAAAACGTAAATGGTGGAGTTTTAGATTTTAGCTAGCTTTAGAAGAAAAAAGGAAAGGAGAAATTGGTCAATTATTGTAATTTTGACAATCTTGATTAACATAGGGCCATTTTTAAAAATTGTGAAGTGAAAGGCAATACGTAGTAGTGCATTGGTAGCATTTTTTATACCATTATGAAGTCCTCAAGATGTTTGATTCGCATCAACTTTAATCTATTATTCATTTTATTGTATTGTGACCTTGCCAAATGTTTTCTTAGGGTTTTCAAATGCCCCAATGTGTCTCCAAAGATTTTACAAATTAGCAATATATTTACGTTTTTATTAATAATTTTTAAATTTTATAATCATTCACAATGAAAAACTATTCAATTTTTCTACATCCTTCATATATAATAAAGAATTAGAAAATATCTTAGCATTTTTAATTTGCTAAATTACTAAATGAAGAGAATTGTAGTGAATTTTGTGTTTCTAATGATTTTACTAGTTTATTCAAATTTGAGGTTTTTCATCCAATTTTTTTTTTGATTAAATATTTGTTCAAAATTTGTTTGAAATTTTTTACAATATATTTTTGGAATTATTATATCAATATTCAAAAGTATTGAAGTGGTGATTAAAATTGTACTTTCATTGTAGAATTTGAGATGTAAATTCAAATTTCTTTTTATTGGAATTTACTACAAGAAATTGTATCCTAATTGACATGTCTGAATTGACTAAATGTGTTCAAAATGACAAAACAACTTGTCAAATTGGACAATTTCTGTAGATTCAACCATGTTGATTTGGACATGTTCTTGTCATTTTGGACAACTTCCTTTGTAGTGGTTATAATATTTATTTCACTACTATTATTGTAGACTTGTATCCTCAAAATTTGAACGAGTTCAAAATTGCAAATTAAAAATTAAGGATTTTGGATTCTTTTGAATTGAGAGTACAACAAAAATAGAAAAATAATATATGAAAGGTTCAATGTAAATTTATTCTTGATTTTCTTTTCTTGAAATTGTTAGTAATGCAAGAAATCTTGTACTTGATTTTTTTTCTTTCAAAAAGTGGGTATCAATGAAATTTTGTATTTTCTCGTTTTGAGTAGTCTCCTTTGATTTTCTTGTTGTAATGTATCTTCCTAAATGCATTTCCATCATAATTTTTGTCCTATTTTCATCTACATTCATCCATTTCATTTTCATCCATGTAGTATTGTTTTTCATTTGTTTGTATCAATGGATGAATTTTAAATATCATCCAAAAATTCTATTCATGTAGTGACATTTTTGCATATTTACAAACGTATGAAAATCACCAAAATATCATTTTCAATTTCTCAATTTTCAGGAAAAGTCTGCCCACCGCTCAATGCTCACTACTCAACGCTCAACGCTCATTGCTCCCTGCTCACACTTTAGCAACCCTGCTACTTGAACCATCCTGCCACCATATTGTGCTTCCACCTTGTTGCGTGCTGAGTTGCAAAGTTTAGCTTGGCTATTGGGGTAGAAATGGTTTAAGAGCATATCTACCAAACCTCTAGGAATGCATCATGGGGAAACACCGTGCCTCTCATTTCTTTGTGTTGATATGATATTTCTTCCACCCATGCAACTAGGTAGAATAGTGCTTAACCCCTAAGCACTCAATTGACCATTTTTTGGTCGCTACCCATTTTTGTGGATTGCCTGCAATGAAAAAAAACTTTTAAAAAAATTAAAAAATCCTTTAGAAAATCAAGTCTACTTTTCAACCCAACTTGAAGCATGTTAGTCCAAGTTAAACTTCATCAAGGAGAATTTTTCAAGGACAAACACTTCAATATTTGTTAGTGTTATAAAATTTACTATTTCAAGAAACTAATGATGTTCTCTCTTTGGAAAAGATTGCATTATTGAAGTTTACAATATAATGTATGTTTTGAACCAAGCACACCAAATTTTAAAATCTATGAATAAAATTTGTAATTTTGGTGAATATTAAATGGTAAATGCTTCTAACTTCATCAAATAAAAATTTAAAACTTTTTTTGAATGTTTGACTATATGGATAATTACTAAACACCATGATTCTTGTTTTCTCTTTTGAAGCAAAATTCATCAAAGTTACATAAGTATTATTTTATAATACATATATGTTTTGCCCTTACCTCTTGGGTGCTTAGGGGTTAATCAATGACAAGCCTTTTTGTTTGAAAATGTAGATAGATTCTCCATCACTGCTTCCTCAACTTTTAATTGATCAAAGATAATTAGTTTTTAGAGGAGTTTTTGAGCACTAGGAAAATGCAAATTTTGCAATGCAAGAGAAAATATTTTGACCAGTCCAAACATTAATTGACTCTTTTCATTTGGAAGTGAACCTAACACGGTGTTTTGCCATACATGTAGAGATGCTCTATACCATATAGTGCATTTAGGTGCCTAAACAATTAGGTTGCCTTACTTTGGCAAAGTTACCTCATGACTCACTCTTGGCCACGTGGAGGGGGCATGTAACTCTCTTTATGCTACAATAATTCTTGGTTATGTGGAAAGTTCCAACTTCCACACTCCTTGACTTTGGTGCTTGTTGCTCCGCCCAACCTCTACTTACTTCTTCCATTATTTATCACAATAATTGTTGACAAAATTATTGTAATCTTGACAAATCTCTAGTGTGAATGTTGAGAAATTAACTTTGGGCAATCTAAATGCTCTAAAGTGAGTACACCCTATGCTGACTCCTGTACCTAATGCCGTCACATGTATACTTTAAAAACATATTAAATCTGAAATTTGGACCATTTATAGATAGCTTATCATCTGTAATGTGTGACACATATAATAAGTTATCTAGGACCAGCCTAGATTTTAGATTTAAAATATTTTTGAAGTGCAAATGTGACGGCATTAAGTAAGGTAGGAGGCTCAAATTCTACTCAAGCTCTAAAATCATCCACCTTCTCAATGTACACAGTTTGTACTTGTTGTTTTTCATAAATTTCAACAACGTACAAGCATAATACATTTAAGGAGGTGGACGGTTTTAGAGCCCTATGGTCTTTCCACTTCAAAATTTCACAACTAATTCCACAAAGTTTCAAAAATATGAAACAACTTGGGTTAGATGCCAATTCCTCTTGTCTTTCAAGGAAAATTTACTAAAAAACATTTCAAGAAATTCAACCTCCTCAAAATTTAGTTTCAGCCCTTAGATGATTGATTTATGAGCCTCCTACTTTAGTCGGAATTAGATGCACAAAAAATGTTTTGTGCTAATTATTGCTTTTTTGCTACACCAAAATTGGTGTAGCTAATTGTTCTATACTACTTTTTGAAAAAATATAAAATATATAGCCAACTTTTATACATGGGTTTGGGAGTAGGGAGCCTAGATTTGGGGGTTCCACTTGATGTTGCCTCATCCTACTAGTGTAATATTCTAATTTCTCACAAAACCATCATGGAATTTAGCTTTGATAAAGCTTGAAAGCATCCAACTTTACATTTGTAAAAAAATGTAGCCATCCTTGCTACTCAACCATTTTATGGTTAGAAAAAAAACTAAGGCCACACATCCAAAATATTTTCAGTGATTAGGTGTACGCACCTTATTTGGTGAAAGTTACAAAAGAAGAGTGTAACTTCCATGGATTTGGAGTAGATGGGAGTGCCCAACAACAAGGCAAGCATGAATTGTCTGGTGCCTTGCTATAGTTCAAAGAACTTCCCATAATATATAGCAAAATTGAGATTTTGTTGTTTTGAATCATAGAGATTGATTCTTATGCAATCCCAACCAAGCATACCAAATTTTGATTCCAAAAAACCAAAACCTTATTTTTGGTGAATTATTTTGTATTAAATTCATGATTTTACATGAAAATAGATTGAAGAAAATGGGTGATGAATTTTTTAGATTTGATTGCATGGATATGTTGGAAACATCCATAAGCACATTTTCTCTTCTAAAAAGAGCCCCCTTAAGTAACAAAATTATGATTGACAAAGAGTTCAATGTGAGTTGTGGTAAGACCAAAATTTGTAAAGTAGATATTTCTTTATGATAATCAAATTTTGTTATTTGATTCATACACAGTGACTAAATTTGTACATTCGAACATGACAATATGTTTACTTAGCCAAAAATAATTTGAAAAATAGAAATATCTACTTTACAAATTTTGGTCTTACCACAACCCACATTGAACTCTTTGTCAATCATAATTTTGTTACTTAAGGGGGCTCTTTTTAGAAGAGAAAATGTGCTTATGGATGTTTCCAACATATCCATGCAATCAAATCTAAAAAATTCATCACCTATTTTCTTCAATCTATTTTCATATAAAATCATGAATTTAATACAAAATAATTCACCAAAAATAGGGTTTTGGTTTTTTGGAATCAAAATTTGGTATGTTTGGTTGGGATTGCATAAGAATCAATCTCTATGATTCAAAACAACAAAATCTCAATTTTGCTATGTATTACAATAGAACTCCTCTAAACTAATATGGGGACTCCAAGAACTAGATTAGTTTAAGTAAGTTATTAGTTAATTTTGTGGAATTGTAAGTGAAGTGGCCTTGAGGTTAGTGCCGGGATAGCACCAAGGAGCATTACTACTATTGAATTAATTGCTTTGGTTTATGACTGACGTATGGTCTGACATTGAGATTTGTGTTGTATATTAGATTATAGAGGATATCAGTTTAAGGTAGGAGGCTCAAACTCCGTTAGGGCACTAAAATCGCTCACCTCCCTAAATGAACTTGCCAGTACATGTCTTATTTAGAGCCTTTCAGAAATGTACATTGGACGTACATTTGTGGAGGTGGGCAGTTTTAGAGCCTTATGACCTTTCCACTTCAAAATTTCATAACTAATTCCACATTGCTCTTAAAAATACAAAATAACTTGAGTTAGATGCCGATTCCTCTTGTCTTTCAAGGAAAATTTACTGAAAAATATTTCAAGAAGTTTCACCTTCCCAAGATTCAATTTCAACCCTTAAGTAGTTGGTCTATGAGCCTCTTACCTTATAGAATATAGGTTTAGAGGGGTTCTACTGTACATGAGAAGTTCTTTGAACTGCAGCAAGACACTGGACAATTCATGCTTGCCTGGTATTGTACTTTCAGACATGAGGCAGAACCTTTATCACGCCACAATCTGCAAGATCTTCCCCCTTCATCATTGACTGGACACCCCCTAGGGCTACCAGCCTACCACCAGTGCCACAACGACGGGGACCATCCAAGGGATGAATGAGAACCATCCAATCCCAGTTGCATCACCACGGCCACCTCCTTTACTTCCGTTTATTTGGATGGACGAGGTCTGTCTAAGGGAGGGGAACTCAGGAGTCAGAATTCACTGGGGAAGATACCTTCCAATGGTCAAATTGATACAACAGAGCATGTCCCGTGGAGTACAAGAATAAAGCCCAGGGGTCAGAGGAAGCGTGTCCCCCATCAAACTATCTGGACCAGGGACCAGCAGGGCTTTTTTTTGGTTTTCTGACCAGTGGCTATGTGGCATTCCTTGAAAATGGTTCGTAGCTTGTGGGCTCCATCCCTATTTTGGTTGGAGTTGAAGGTGGCCCTATGCATGAATTTTTGTAATATTATGAGATTTTTTTGTATTTTTTTGAATTTTTTGTAAACAAAAAGTATTCATTGACCAGTTTTGAAAACATCCAAATAGTCATTGACATTGCTTCATTCCTAAAGGACCAAACCCCCTTTTTTAAAAACATAGCGATTTCAAGCAGGTACTTGTGATTGGAGCTTTTCATATTTTAGGCTGAAATTTTAATAGAATGTGGGGACGAGGTTTATATTTCATATGCATTAAATTTCATGACATTTGGAATTATGAGTAAAAATCTATGGCCTAATATGTTGTTTTTTACGTTCATCCGGCGCTTGGGCAGATTTCTAAAAATCACTTTTTTCAAAAACAAATATTTTCAATTGGTTTAGGAGATTTATGTGAATGTAGGAAGCTTCAAACCATTCTATTTGGATCAACGAGATGAAAGTTATGAGGATTTTTTGTTTACAGGCAGTTATGGATTCTCTACTCCAAAATAAACTTTGAAGTCCTTTCATTTACTCAATTTTCAACATTTTGGAAAAAGAACAAACCTAGAGGATGAATTTTGCTTATGACAACATTATGACCATTGGGATTGGCATTTTTCATTTCCATAATGAAATTCTTAACAATTTTGTGTTTTGAATCATTCTCTTCTTCTTTTTACTTACTAATTTTTTTCCATATGTTATACAATTCCAAATGATTTGAAACTTTTTTGACATGTACTTTACTTAGGTGGAATAAGGAATTTAGGGAAGCACCACCCACATGGCCTTTTTTCCTTAGGAATTTCACCTTCTAAAGGGTAGCTGCCCGATTTTTCACTAGACATTTTTTAATATTCAAACCATTCTAACTTCCAATCTGCATGGTGGAGAACTTTGAATTTTTTTCCACATCTTCTAAAACCATTCTTCTACAAGATTCTACGATCACATATGAATAAAATTGTTTTTTTTTCAAATTTGGTTGATGCTCTAAAAATGGCAATTTTGAAGAGTTTTGGGTGAAAACTTTGCTGGGTCGTTTAGGGGTTAATAATTGCATCGAATTGGATTAGACAACACCTCAAACAATTTAAGACAACGACATCAATTTTCAATTTGATAAGAATTATATGAAAGCCTAGGCTGCAAAGCAATTTCCATTATTGCAATCTTGCACTTTTTGAAAAAATTCCCCCTTTTTTCTATAGGCTTGAAGCTAGCCTCTGTTTTTTGAGGCAATTGGGCCTTAAATTGCCCAAAATAAAAACCCTAGGGACTGGAGTTTTTTTTTTTTTTTGTTGGTAGACCGACCGGCACCCAGCAATATAAGCAAGTAAGGGAAAAATGGGCAAAATTGGATAGAATCAATGACAGGTGCATATTCATCCATAAATTGTACTAATATTAGCAAACTTCATCCAAATATGACAAATTTGATGTTTGTCTAGGGAGAGAATTGGCAAATTCATCTACTTTTCCATCAACTTTTTGTAGTGTTACAATTGCCAGTGAAGAATTGAAGTAAGATATAGGCAAAGTTTTGAAAAAAAAACCTTGCCATGGACTAGAGAAATGTTTTTTTGAAGAATTTTGCCAGAATTTTACCACACCGGATGAGATAATGGATGAAATTGCAACATCAATCTCAACCCCTAAATGCAAGGCTGGTCATTGTGACTAGTCTTTTAAAGTGCTTGACACTAGTATGCAAGTGCCCACCCATTATAATATTGTTTCTAAAAGTTGCAATACTCAAAAGTACATGTTGCCCTCATGAAATTTGTAAGAGTTAAGGGTAGCATGAGACCTAACACTGTGCTTTTGAATCTTCTCACAAAGTGGGTAACCTAAAAATATGAGTGTATTTTGTGAGGTAATTTTTGCTTTCCACTATGGAACATGTGTTTATGATTGCTTTTGAAAAAAAGTAAGATAAAAAACAACTTTTTCCATTGTGCAAAGTGTTCTTGTTCTCCATAGGACAAAAATGTCCGCTCTAGCGTTTATGAGTTAACCCATAAACCACAATTGTTTGTTCAACAACAAGTTGTAAGTTTGGATAGGTTCCTATGAAGTCAAATTTTGGCGGATGTTTTTGAAATTTGGAGATAAGGTGCACACAATGAACACCTTTTTGTGAAAAAAGAAGCTCTAATTGGATGCTGGAGTAAAAAGTTATCCTTCCCAAAATAATTTGGGCACCTTGGGCAATTTGGGCATCTTTGAAGAATCTTATGCAAAACTCTCATCAACTTCTGAAACTTGACATATATGTTACTAATAAAATATGGTATACAATTGTCAAAACTAAAATAAAAAATTGAGCTCACAAATCACAATCTAAGAGGAGTCAAACTTTGTTAATTATGTCCAGGTGGTTTCAAGAAAAAATAGTTTCTTCTAACTTCAAGCCCTATTATCTTGCATTTCATAAATTAAAAGTTTTTGAAACTTTTTTCACATATTTTGAATGTTTGCCTCTAACTTTTGACTATTCAGATTTCAAACAAAAGACTTCCTCATTGCACAAGAAATCATGAAAAAATAACTAGTGTATTGCCAATTCATTGAACCTCCTTGTATTGCAGGGTGATTTAGAATAAGCTAGATTCTAAGTTTGTTTCTAGAATTTTTCATGAGTGGACCTAACATCATATACTTGTGAATGGTCAAAAAATTGTTTATATGTAAAGCAAAAACTTTACTTTATGAGGGCTAGAAGTCTGCTAACCTTACTTAGCAAGAATGAAAAAATATTGTTTTTCTCAATTCAAACATTATAACTTTACAATCGAGGCGGTCAAATGGGATGAATTTTTTTTCACACATTGCCTTACTTGTATATTACACTTTTGTATGGTTGAAACGCAATAAAAAAAAGTTATTATTTTGAATTTTAAATAAATCATCAAAAATTGACAGTTTTGGTCTTATTTTTCTCTGCAACACCCTCTGGCTTTAGCGGTTATGGAACATCTTAATTGATTAATAAGTGGAGCATGGGACAAAAGTCACTAAACTTAAGCCGAATAACAATTTCAAGAGCCATTGACACGTTAGGATTGAGTTCCGTAGGAGCAGGAAGGACTTCACATCCAAATTTGGTTTGTGTCAAAATTTTGGCAAGTGCTAGTATGAATGCTCTAACAAATAAACATGACAATTGAAGGGTCAATTTAGCCTAGTTATATACTTTAGTTGGAGAAAAGTTTCACCACGTATTAGATAAATAATAAATATAATCATCAAAACGTCATCTTTGTTGCATATATTTTTCCCCAATTTTTTTAAATTTTCCTTTGTTGATTTTTTTTCATCAATAGTTTATTCATTCCTGAACGGCATTTGGGCTCTGGAGCTACGGTATCAAATACAGTCTCAATCAATATTCAAAAGTTTGAATCAGCTGGAAATTAAGTGTTACAACCATATATATTGAAGGGTTGTATGATGGTGGGTGCATAAATTTTTTGAAAAGCCTTTAGTGCAGCTCAAATATTTTGTATACACAACCGTATATACGTCCGCAAAGGGCTTTGGGGCTGTTCAGGGGTTAACTAATTTTGAAATGGTTTGGACAATTGTCTTTGCCTCTGGCATACAAACCTTAACTTCTATTGTGAAAAGACTTGTGGTTGGTTTTGTAAACTCAATCAACTTAACCCCTAAAGGCCCAACTGTCCCTCAAGGGACAAATGGATTTTGGGCATGTATCTTTAAGTAAATTAAATTGTGTGATTTTTTGAAACTTTTATTAGTCAAAGGTGGGGAATCCCAAGACTTACATGTGGGGCATCTAATTTTTCTTCATTTTGACATTTGATGAAGAATTTATGAAGAATTCTCCAAAACTAGGCAAGAATGGGTAGTTTGGGCACAGCCTCTTCTTTGTAAGTGGGCATTGACTCCAAAGAGGGTGAGCCCTTGTGGGCACAATGTGCGGGCCAGGGCAATTTTTTCTAGCAACATCAACAATTCTAAACAAACCAAAATCAATCCCTCCAATTCTAAGCAAACACAATGACAACAGTTACATTTATGTCTCTAGAACAAAATGCCTTGGTGTGGACACTTGAGCAAATGGAATTGGAGTGGAAGGTGCCCATCTTGGGAAGGTCCCAAACCTCCATTCCTTTTGCCCCTTGTTAAATTTGGTGCTTTAATTTTTTGAGCGGCTTGAGTATTATTTCTTTGATTTTTTTTCCCAAGTTGTAGTAGGCTAAGATTCCTTGGTTTTCACCATTTTGATCAATGTGATTTGGATTTTTGAATTTTACATAAATCCTCCAATTGTGCCTAGTGTATTTGCAAATTTCATGACCTTGGGCATTCAAAGCTTTTTTGAAGTATGTTGTACACTTTCAATTGATCTAAAACTTCTCCCGCATATACCCAACTTGGTCTTCTACATGGAACAATTAAACCGTGCAGAACAATTTTTTTTGCTATAAGAGTGGTAAAAGGTTTCTTGAATTCTTGAATAGCCATTAGCAAAATTTTGAGCCCTCCAGAAGGCCCTTATGAATCCGTGCCCGCTACATAATGGAGGTGAAAAAAAGTAGTGATTTTTATTTTATTTTTTATACTAGTTCGTACATGGTTTGTACATTGTGTCATCTGATCTGACTGCGTGACAAAGGTCAGATCTGACATCTAAAATTTTCTCTATATGCACATTGGGCACGGAATCATAAGGGCCCTCTAGAGGGCTCAAATTTCTCCTAATGAAAGAAAAACACTTTATTTTTCACTTTAGACATCAATATCTTACTCCTCTAGGATGAGTTAATTGTTTTCCCTCAATTATCTCCAATAGTCTAGGACAAGATCCTAAGGTTGGACTTTCAAAAAAAAAATCTACTTTTTGACTTATTCCTCTAAAACTGGTAGTTTTCACTGACTTTCACACAAAAAAAGACTTGTGCCTTTAGGGGTTAAGGCAAATGTTGGGACCTTCCTGGACTCCAAAATGGTCCCATTCTTGAGCTTTTCAAATCAAAAAGTTGGTTGAAACACAAGGTAGAAGGAAAGTTTGGATGGATATGCAATATGGATGACGTATAGGTGAAAATTCTCAAAAATTTGCATGGTGAATATGCGAATATCTAAACGGTTATGACAATACTCCAAATTTGGTTTTCATGAATTTATCTTTGGATTCAAAGACCTTTAATTAGATTACTAGATTAAAAAGGGTAAAATTGAACTATTACAATAAAAGAGCATATTTTTCTAATTTTCTTCTCGGTAAAAAAAGGGTTTTTCCACCTTGGGATGTTTAGGAAACAAAGGATTTGGGAAAGATGGAGGCTAGCCTGGCTACTAAAAAAAACTAACTTACATTGTTTCTAATGCGTGGCATGCCGTATAATACACATATTGTATGAAGCATTACAATGATACAAAACAAAAATTTGTTCGCTACTTCTAAGCATGCTTCAGGTCAAGGCTTGTAAGGTATAAGCATTCATTTTCAATCTTGTCCACATACTGACGCATTAATTGAGAGCATGAATTTTAAGCAAGACATCACAAATCAAACAAACTTGGAGAAACCATTGAACAATTGTAAGTTTAAAAATTTATCATTTACCATGTGTGGTTATGTATAAAGTCCATTTTGTGTGTTCACTATGTTCTTCTCAACATGCAATGTGCTCAACTTAATAGCAGCCTTTTCATCGATTTTAAGTGTAACTATGGCTCAAATGAACTATTAAAATAAATGTTTCTCCTTTGTAAAGCAAGGTATTTATATTTCCACTTTGATAGACCATCTTTTATACTTTAAAAATTAGTTGTATTTTCTTTCAAATACTAATCAAATTTTGCTTCATTGACATAAGTGGCAAGTATAGGTGACCATTCCTTAACCTTCTTTGCACAAATTAGAGGCTAGTAAACATGGGTCATCTCTTTGTTGGGACTATCATTCAGGATCATCAAAACTGATTATGAATTTACAATAGATTAGGCCTTTCATTTGTATACTTTACAATAAACCAATCAAAGTCTAAGATTGGTGGTTAGATTAATATTGATTGCATCTCCTACCTTTTTCCTTGGGTAAGTAGCAATATGAATTGCAAAAGGCAAATTCACATATAGGGTGATGAAGACATAAAACATACCTTATTGGTTCTAAAGGAGTTTAAAATATGATTTAGGTGACTATATATATATAATTAATAAAAAAACTCACGTTGGCAACTTGTCCGTACAATTGCTAATTGACTGGTTTACTTGTTGTCAAAAAATAGTTTGTAACCGATGTTAGGCGATTAGGTTGCCGGTGAGGCTTTGTCTCTCCCACAACGACTTGCAAAACCCTAAATATTGTACTTGACACTTAGGTGGTTAGGTTGTGGATCTTTGCACTTTCTCTGTGCTTGCCCATGATGTTTTTGATCTTTGCATCTTCAATTACTTTGTAGCATTTATGCTTGCTTGCACGTGAGGTTCATAAAGTGTAACTATTTTTAATAAGAAACCTCAAACATAAGATAACACAAACATTGAGAATGTGTTAAGGCATTCATTTACCCTGATAAATGGGTTTACAAGACTTGTATGTATATATGTGTGTATATATATATATATATATATATATATATATATATATATATATATATATATATATATATATAGAGGGAATTGCTAACGCCACACCCGATTTGTGCTTTGAGCATGAAATGTGAGAATTTAACAACATTTTTTTCAAATTCGCATCTAAAGATTTGTTTGACCACTATTGTTTTGAGGCTATATTCACAAAAATTGGAGGTGCTTGAATTTGAAACAAAAAATATATAAATTTTGAATTACTTGAAGCAAAATTACATTAAAAAATTAGCAATTGTGCAATAAAAATTCAGCAAAAATTTGCATTTTTTGTTCTTTCTTTCAAGGAGGTGGTAATGCTATGATCAAATGAGTGATGGACCACTTGAATAAAATCAAATAGCATTAAATTCTCAAAGTACATGCTCACAAGGGTGTGGCGTTAGCAATTTCCTATATATATATATACTAGTGGGCCAGTGTACCCACTGTTCTGGCGGAAGGCCATCATGGGAGGAGGTCCCTACAAAAAAAAAGTACATATCATGTTCATGACAAGTCTCATCCCATGCCCATGATCCATCCAATGTTGGCTAATAAGGTAGAAATTTTGGTTACAATTTTTTTGGTTATTAATTAGTTTCTCAACCGCCTTACAGTATATTATTTTGTCACCCAACTACCCAACTAATAGAACTAAGTCTATTATAGAAATAAAAGAGTGATATATGTATGTATATATATATATGTATATATATGAGGATTGCTATGTCTACCACACCTTGGGGTAAATTTTTGATTTCTCCCATCAAAAATTTGAATTTGAGGATTTGAAATTTAGATTTGAACTTAGAGATCGTGATATTGTCTAGAATCATAAAAGGGTTCTACTTGAACAATATCCAATGAAAAAGTTTATCCTTTTTTATAAACAAAAGTAAAAGTAATACTTTTTCCCCAAGCTAAGTTTTTTCATTGGGTGTTGTTCAATTACAACCTTTTTTTTAAGGTTCTAAACAAAATAATGGTTTCTAAATCCAAATCTAAATTCCAAATTCTCATATTCAACTATTTGATGGTAGAAATCTAAAATTTACACCAGGATGTGGTAGAATAGCTGAAAGGGTGTGGTAGACATATCAATCCCATATATATATATATATATATATATATATATATATATATATATATATATATATACACACACACACACACACACACACACACACATACCAATGAACTCGTGCACCCGCCGTTCTGGTGGAAGGCTATCGTGCAAGAAAGTTTAAGTGGTTTGCCTCCTCCCATGGCCACCCCTTGCCCCCGTGTATACCCCATCCCCGAGGCCGATCAAAAACGCCATTTAATCTTCTTGGAGCACACACACCCAACTAATAGGAATAACCAACCATAACCGCCATTTAATCTTTTTGGAGCACAAACACCCAACTACCCAACTAATAGAACTAAGCCTATTATAGGAATAAGATACATATACATATACATGAGAGCACATTTACACAAAAGGGAAACAATAACCCTCAAGGTGAGCATGGAAAAAAAAAACTCCACTTTATATAGATAAAGATGTGAGAGAAATGGCTTTTCACTCTCATCATCACCAGTTGTGACTTGTTCAATTTGTAATATTTGATGATTAATACACTCTTGTTTCTAGAAATCCAACTTCATATGTGTTCTTGTTTGAGGCATTTATACTTAAATTATGGTTTTAATCTTCTTAAAAATTAGAGGAATCCCCTAAATTCCATCATATCTTATCATGAGAGTTGTGTCTGCAATAATGCAACTACATCATATTTGTCAAAAGTCTACGTCAAAGGGAGGGTTGTTGAATTGCTTTTTTAGTTAGGATATAGTCATTTGAAACAACCAATCACTACAAGAAAACCATGGTCGAATTTAAAAAAGTTGACAAAGATTGTGACTCTACATAATACTGCTGATTAAGTCACAATCTTTGTCAACTCTTTGTAGGTTCAACCATGATTTTCTTGTAGTGAATTGTAGTTGCTTTGGTAGGATTGGACACATTTTTCTTTTAGTGAGAAACCAAAATTGCTTATACTTGTTGCACTCAGCAAATCTTTTTTGCACATTTTAAAGAATAGAGATGTTGATGCCGTTTGCATAAGCAAATGGTCATGGGTTTTAAGATTTCATGATATGAGAAAATGGTGATTTGCAAAATCAAGATTATACTCAAAATTCTATCATTTCTTACTATGTGAATTGATCTAGCAATGCACAAAGTCTGTAGGTAGTTTGTGTATCATTCTATCTCTTTTGTTTCTTAGAAGTAGAAGAAAAAGCCTTCCGTGGTATTATGGTATTATTTTCTTTCCAACCTTTGTATCATACTAAACTTTTGTTGCGAGACACAAAGCTTTGGAATGTGAGACATTGGAATCTTCAAAGAATTAGCAATTTTATTTGACTTCCAAAACTATATGAAAATCAATGGCTAGTTTGAATTTCCACGCCAAATCCCATATGGTGTTTTGGGAGCTAATGAATGACTTGAAATTGATAAGTTGGTGAGAGAATGCAAGTTATGGTAGGAGAGAGCTCAAAGGACTCACCTTCATAGAAGAGATGCAAGCTAGATTTGATCATTACAAATTACTTGCTAATACAAGGAATGTTGAGATGGATGTGGAGATTGACAAGTACAAAGTTGCATTGCTAACGACTAAGTTGGCTGCAATAGCAAAGTAGGATAAAAAAATTGGTTGCATATGACACCCGCAACCTTCCAGTGACGCTTGGCGTGCTTGTTTGAAGAGCAATGTTGGTCCTCCAGCATGTAGCCGCTCCAAATTTACACACTTCAAGAGTTGCTAGGCACATTATGTGTAGTGTGCATGGCTGAAATGCTAATACCCTATACTTTCACTGTTGCTTAATAAGAGCAGTATTCTAGCCTTTCTTGTTAGACGGCCAAGTATTGGGCCCTAATTTGGTTGGCCTTTGAAACGGAGTCTTTATCATACATAAATTTTACAAAGGTCTCGTCAAACATGTTTTTTGACACAACAAGTTGGAGTGTCTTCTCCAAGCTCTAGCAAACTTAAATCATGCATCTTTTCCTAAAAAGTTGATCTTCTCCCTCCCAAATACCAGAATAAAACAATAATCACTTTTGTTTGCAGGCGAGCTCCCTTAGGCGTCTTGGGGAGTAGGGATTAGATTTAGGTCACAATCACAACAAGCGTTGGGTCTCTAGCTCAAAATTGCCCACGTCAAGTAAATTGCCACAATCCAAACCTTATTTGGCGCCTTCCATGGGACCACTGGCAAGCAAGACTAGAGATGCTCTAAGTTCAAATGAACTCACTTATTTACTCAAAAAGAGAAAAGAAATTTGGTAGAGTATCACACTGGAGGATGTCTATTATTCCATATTGCAAGTCGGGTTTTAATTTTTGGATTTTCCTAGGTAGAACGACACTCACTCCACCATGCTAGCAAATAGGGAAAATTTGGATAGAGTTGAATAGAATAAACGGCGTGTGTACATTCATCCAAGAAATATACTAATATTAGAAGCTTTCATCCAAAAGCTGATAAATTTGGTGCAAACATGGGGAGGGATTTGGCGAATTCATCCATTTTTTCAGAAACTTTTCTAGTGTTCCAATCGCCACTCAGGTTCTAAGGTAAGATTTAGGCAAACTTTTGCCAAAAAATTAAAGGGAAAATATTGAAAATGGGCCTCACAATTGCCCGTATTTCAAAAGCAGGCCTCACAATTCAAAAATATCAAAAATAGGCCTCATCCGGGTTTGAGAAATATTTGAGTGTTTCCTTCAATTCCCAAACCAATTTATCAAGGAACTTTTTTCCGTTATTTTCTCTATAACATACTATAAATACATAAAAATTAGATTTTTCAACCGATTTTTCAGCCAATGTTTACAAATTGCAAACATTTTTTCCTCATTTCAACCAGCTAGCTTTGAACTAGCTGCAGGTTCTTCTAAGGACTTGGGCCTCATCATGTATCAAAAGTAGGCCTTGCAACTAAGGTGACCAAACATTTGTGCATGTTTATTTATGGGGATTGATATGAGCACACTTAGGGTTTGATATATGCACACTAGGGGAGGGGAAAATTTTAAATATTTATCATTAAGAAGCTAAATTTGGAAAAAAACCTTGATTTAGTCTAGAACCACAATGGAAATTATAATTGAACTACGCCCAATGGAAAAGCTTAATGTTTTTTACAAAGAAGGTTAGAAATAATAAATTGCCCCCCAAATAAGCTTTTCCATTGGGCGTAGTTCAATTGTAATTTCCATTGTGGTTCTAGACTAAATCAAGGTTTCTAAATCCAATCTTGAATTCAAATTTTCCAAATTTAGCTTCTTAATGATAAATATTTAAAATTTTCCCTCCCCTAGTGTGCATATATCAAACCCTAGGTGTGCTCATATCAATTCCCATAAATAAACATGCACAAATGTTTGGTCACCTTAGTTGCAAGGCCTACTTTTGATACATGATGAGGCCCAAGTCCTTAGAAGAACCCGCAGCTAGTTCAAAGCTAGCTAGTTGAAATGAGGAAAAAATGTTTGCAATTTGTAAACATTGGCTGAAAAATTGGTTGAAAAATCTAATTTTTATGTATTTATAGTATGTTATAGAGAAAATAACGGAAAAAAGTTCCTTAATAAAATGGTTTGAGAATTGAAGGAAACACTCAAATATTTCCCAAACCCGGATGAGGCCTATTTTCGATATTTTTGAATTGTGAGGCCTGTTTTCGAAATACGGGCAATTGTGAAGCCTACTTTCGATATTTTCGCAAAATTAAACGCATTTGCAACAAGAGAGAGGGAAGTAGGGAACAGGTAAAGTAAGACTGGAGAACTTTCCAGATGTCATAATGACCTGTCCCATTCTAAGCCGAGAAGGGGAACTGCAGTCATTGGACTAAATCGAGCAATATATCCAGTCATACCAGATTCTGCGGGATTCTGATTTTCGAAGATTGTCTAATACTTTGGTCCCCACTCCCCAGGCCCCACTCCCTACTAGACTCTAATAGATCCCAGTCCCCCTTGGCCCCACTCTTCCCCCTAGTCCCCGGACCCCAGGTTCCCTGGGCCCACAAGCCAAGCAGGTCCCCTGCAGTCTATCCTGACACCCAGACAATTGTGCACTTTTCCCTTACCATCCATTATTACACCTTAAAACTTCCCGCATTCCTGATCGACCATACATCCAACACGTAGCCCCACATCCATACGCTCATTTCTCATTACCCCAAATAGTGCATTTAGCCATTTAGGTTGCCCCATACTAATTTCTTGGCACTTCATTTTAAATATTTGCCAAGACTATAGTAACTTCTGCCAATAGTTACTGTGATAGACAATGGAGGAAGCAAGTAGAGGTTGGTCACTGCAATATGCACTAAAAGCTAGGGAGCAAGGAATTTAGAACTTTAGACAAAATCAAGAATTATTGTAGCATAAAGAGTTGCATGCCCCTCTAGGTGGCCAAGGGCTACTTGTGGGTTAACTTTGCCAAGGTAAGGCAACCTAATTGTTAACGCGACCTAAATGCACTATTTGGTGTATAGTTCCTTTAGAAAGCTTGATTCTAGAGCGCATGTAGATGACATTCATTATCATAGTGCATGGATATTTGTTGGGGTGTTTTATTGGTTGAGCAACATGCACCCTACACCAAATAGTGCATTTTGATTGCCCCATATTAATTTCTTGACATTTCACACTATGTGAATATTTATCAAGATTACATTAACTTTTGTCAATAATCACTGTGATAAACAATGAAATATGCAAGTACAGGTTGGGTGCAACAAAAAGCGCCAAAGTTAAGAAGCAAGGAAGCTAGAATTTAGGACAAAACTATGAATAACTATAGCATAAAGAGATTTGCATGTCACTCCATATGGCCAAGGGTGAGTCAGGAAGTAACTTTGCCAAAGAAAAGCTACTTAATTGCCTAGGCAACCTAAATGCACTATTTGGTGTAGACAATGCATTAAAAAAAAAGTAGAAGCATATATGGGCAAAATTACCCACGATGTGTATGTTTGTCCATTTAGTTGGCATCCAAATACCAAATGCTTCTTTGGGAGGACTTGGCAATTTCATTTGTTTTTATACCAAATATTGTTTAGTGTTGAGATTGCTAGTGTCAAATATGAAGGAAGATGGACAAGAAAGCATTCACTATTATACTATTGGAATAGAAGAAAAACAGAAAGAAACAACTAATTTACAACAATTGAAAATGTTCACAACTACTATAATTGAGTCATCTGTTAGTTATTGTGTACTCCCTTTGTTCCTTTAAAAATGTCTAAAAAGCTTTTCGCAAAGAAGTAATTATGTTTTTAGTTTTTGTGTTAGTGACACGTACATTCTAGATTCAATATACCATTTATCAAATGTATGCAAAATCTCCAACTTTGACCCAAATTCCATGCAAAAAGTACTTTATTTGTGCATGTTGCTAACTCCTCGTTATTAATGATTTAAAGGTTAGTAGCAACAATGTTACCTCATATGGGCAAGGCCAAGCTTGTTAGGAGAGGAATGCTCCCTAATTGCTTGACTTGCCTCCATGAGATCATTGAATGTAAAAAACACTTTCTCAGCATTCGAAATCAACAAAAGGGAGCTTTTTGTGGTATAAGAAATGTATCTGATTTGGACGTTTTTAGAGGGACAAAGGGAGTAACATTTAGGATGATATTGCATTAGAAGAAGTAACATTTATCAACCCCTGCGCCCAAGCCCTAAGCGCCCTAGCGACAGTATACTATCGCTGGGGATCAAAAATAAATTTTCACTTCAGTTCTTTATTGGTACGGTTAAATATCTCAAGATTGGTCCCCATCAACAAGGGAGGTCGTATTGTTCCAATCCTACGATCAGTTTCTCTTGGATGTACTTTTTCGATCTTTGGTGCCCAATAAACTCTCCATTTGGCCCCCAATTCTAAAACACGCGCTAGGCGCTCAAGGTTAAGTGCCAACTATACTGGGTTTTGACCTCTAATTGCCTTTATTTATCTAAAGCTTTGAAATTATGTAAGATTGCATTAAAATTTAAAATTCTCAAAATCATATGATACTGGATTTTGAACAATAACCATAAAACCTGAATTCTGAAATTATATTTTTACAACTAGATTCTCTAAAATTTATATCACCAACATTCAAAAATCTACTTTGAAATTTAGAATCCAAAAGCCATTTCTAGATTTATCAACATCCTAAGTATTGACAATTTTGTAGTAAAAATTTGCAAGTTTTTACGCATGGATTATATTTATATTTGTATGTCATGATTTTTTTAAGGTATTATTTTTAGGGGGTGCTTTCCAATATGATTTTGAAATTGACCAACTTCAGTTCTTCACTGTAGAAAGTATCTGTAGGAAAATGTTATAAAAACCTCCACATTTCAAGTGTTACTTGAATAGCCAAGAACCAAACTAATAAGTTAATGAGCGGAAACGGATTACTTGTAAAGCATAATTTGTTCACCCTATTAGCGGCCTCTAGGGATGGTAGTAGAAGCTTATATTGGCTCTTCTAATCAAGAATACCATTAAAAAGCCTAAAACTGGATTTCTACGAGGTTTTGGAAATATAAAAGTGAATGTGTGAGTTTCTGCCTTTGAGAACAAAGACTACCAGTATCAAATACTTTATTGCAATGTTGAGTGCCTCTTTACACTACACTAATAATGGTATTTAGTGTTGACAACACTAATTACAAACCCTAAAACTAATTGTTCAACAATCCTCTTAATGCTACCAACATTAAATGTCAAGTTATACACTATTTGTCTACTATAGTAATTTTTGTGAATATAAATATTTTACAAGTTTACATCTAGTGTTAGAAATCGGTTCGTTTTTACTATAAAAACATTTATATAAATTAAAATTTATGAGTTAATAACTAAACAACTATTTGGCCCAAACCACAAATTTGGGTCAGATTGAGCTCGTCCATTACATTAAAATCATTGTCACTGTTCATTAATAAATAAAAAAATCAAAATCAAAATCAACAAATAAAAAAAATCTTTAAAGAGAAAATATTAACTTTCTTTCTTAAAAAAAGTTAACTTTTTTACTTAATGTTATAATGTGATGTTCCAAAAGTTCCCATATGACGTTCCCAAAGTTCCCATAGTTTGGGAACTTGTAGTCTTTGGCCCTACTAGCTTTATACACAATTGTGTTGGTTGCAAGGTTTGGGGCCAGATTGAAGGCCTTAACCCCTAAAATTCTTTTGTGTTTAGAGGTCCAAAAATGCTTCAAAATACTAGTCCCCAAATCAGGATCAAAATCTTCATTGAAATTTATTTTTTAACAAATCTAGCTGTAGGATCCTTTGGTTGACTTGCACAAGTACATTTTTCCAAAATTTTAGAATGAATATCCCCACCAATTGCAAGATCAATGTGCCTAAACTTCAAAATGTTGTTTTCTAGTCCTTCCAAAAGGTGAAGTTTTGATTTTCAAACTTTTTAGAAAAAAACACATATGTTGTATTTCTTGTGCAATTTTGGCAATATGTCGGAAAATGGGTTGAAAGCATATATAAAAAAATGTAACCAAAAAAACTTGGATTCATTTTTACAGAAATTGTAAAGTCAAAGGTATTGATGAATGAAAGATATAACTAGTATGCTAATAAGTTTTGAAGAATTTGAAAATTGTTAATCCCAATGGTGAGAAATGCTCTAATAGACAATTAGTAGCTTCATTTTTCATTTTCATTTCTAGTTTTTCAAAATTGAGAGTAAAATATAACTTTATATGTTTTTTGTACCCTCTTCCTACCTTCATTGCCCGCAAAAGAAAACTCCTTGTAACTCTTACCTCATTATTTGGAATTGAGTGATTCAATTTTTTTTGAGTAGGTATCAATCTACACAATTCTATAAAAAATAAAAAATAAATTTAGAACATATTTTTTGCTGCCCGGTTTGACATTGAAATTGAAAAAACCTTCTAACTTTTGCAATACTTATTGGAATGACATGAAATGAAGCTTCACATGTAGATTATGATGAGAAGCATCCATCCTAAAAATTTCATGAAAATTTTCCAAATTATGAAGTCAATAGAGCTTGCCCAAGTTCTCATAAAGCCCAAAGTGGGCTTCTTGGTCCTTTAGGGGTTAAGGTCTTCAAATCAGGCCAGCCTTCCATCTAGGCCCAAACCATGCATAAAGTGGCCCTAACACAAATTCCCGTATTTGTAGCCAAAATCCTAGTTATTGAAGCGACATCAACAAAAAACAAAGGCTTTTTTCTTGGTAAAGCAAGGTGCTTGAGAAATAAGTAACCGGTGAAGAAGCAATGGATATCTTCCCAGAATGATTGCATGAGGAGGGTTAGGGCTCATGGAAGTTGGGGATTGTATTTATCTTCTACATTTGATTCAACAAAAGTATTGCACTCTTGAAAATTGGAAGAAACACACCAAAATTGAAATAAATCAGGAGAAAAATCACTTATTGAACAATGTGGCTCTCCGACAATGTGAGCAATGCAAGGCATGCAAATGGAGCAGCGTGGAACAATGAGCGTGTAGGAGACGTAACAAAGATCAACCTTCTAATCAAAGCAATGTGACAAAGGCAAAGTCATGAGGGGAGCGACGCAATTGAAGTAAGCTAGCTAGTAGGAGATGGAGGTGCAATGTGGGTTTCAAGCAAAGAGGTTGAGTAAACTACATGGGGTTTAGGGTAAGGAGATGAGGCAACAAAGAGTGGTGTGCACAAAAAAAAGGCAACTCGAAATGCAAACTACTTGAGATTTAGAGTGAGTGAAGTAAAAATGCAAGTAACACTATTAGTAACATAACACTAAATACCATAAATAGTGTAGGTGATCAAGAACCAATTGATTCATGGGGAAATATCAAAAATGGGCCTGACAATTGGCCGTATTTCAAAAATAGTCTTGACAATTCCAAAATATCAAAAATAGGCCTCATCCGGTCCGGGTCTGGGAAATGTTTGAGTTTTTGCGGTTGATTTTCTTTGATTCCAAACTGGTTTATTGAGGAACTTTTCCATTATTTTCTCTATTTCATTCTATGAATTCAAAAAATAAATAAAGTTTCAATCGGCTTTGTAGCCAATGTTTACAAATTGCATATGGTTTTGTCATTTCAACCGGCTAGCTTGGAACTAGTCGCTAGTTTTTCCCCAACGTCTCATCATATATAAAAAGTAGGCCTTGCAACTAAGGTGGCCAAAATTTTGTGCATGTTTATTTATGGGAATTGATATGAACACACCCGGGGTTTGATATATGCACACAAGGAGAGGGGTAATTTGAAATTTTTATCATCAGAAGCTAAATTTGGAAAAATTGAATTTAAATTTGGATTTATAGACCTAGATTCACTAGAAGAAGAATTGAAAAAATTGTGTGAAAGTCAACATAATCTACTTGATGTTGTTTTGTTCCTAACACAAAAATGCAACTATATATCCAAATTTGAATTCAATTTTTCCAAATTTAGCTTTTGATGATAAAATTTTCAAATTACGCCTTTCCTTGTGTGCATATATCAAACCCTGGGTGTGTTCATATCAATTCCCATAAATAAACATGCACCAAAATTTTGGCCGCCTTAGTTGCAAGGCCTACTTTTTATATATGATGAGACGTTGGGGAAGAACCAGCAACTAGTTCCAAGCTAGCCGGTTGAAATGACAAAACCGTATGCAATTTGTAAACATTGGCTACAAAGCCGATTGAAACTTTATTTATTTTTTGAATTCATAGTATGAAATAGAGAAAATGATGGAAAAGTTCCTCGATAAACCAGTTTGGAATCAAAGAAAATCAACCGCAAAAACTCAAACATTTCCTAGACCCGGACCGGATGAGGCCTATTTTTGATATTTTGGAATTGTTAAGACTATTTTTGAAATACAGCCAATTGTCAAGCCCATTTTCAATATTTCCCCTTGTTTCATTCATTAGTCACCTTCAATAATGTAAAGTGCACTTAGACCAATTCCTTGAAAATTCGGTCATTTACTCTACTCTTTTCTTTATTTTCTTTTTTTTACTTTCTCCTTCCTAATTTTTTTCTCATTTCTTAATAAATTTTCAAAAATTTGGATGTAAAAATATAAAGGAGGAAACTTAAAATCAAAAAGACTACAAAATTTTACTATTAAAACTTCAGTCAACAGTACAAAGTGAAAACTACAAAAAATGATCATGCTATTGTTTAGACGTATTTTTACAATATAATAATATTGGTGTATTTTAACAATGGAATTAGAGTTAAGAAAACGTGATATTGAATATAAATCACTTCTTACAAGAAGCACTTCAATAAAATTTAGTTGCTACGGTAAAACTGAAATTATTGCAACCTCGATGCATTTCTTGTAGCAAAACAACATGTCAGCAACAAAAATTGTGTATACAGTAGTAAATATTTTCATAACAGTAAAACATTAGTAAACAGCATTCTTTATAACAAATAGCATTGAAACTTGACAAAAATAGACCAATTAAAAAATTTGAGATGGCTTGGTCACTTTAAAAATACAGCCAAAGAATTTTTTGAGAGTGTCTCAACACAAAATCTAGATGATCATGAAACATTATCCACTTTATGACATGTAGGATTCCATGTCATTTTCTCATTCATTTTTGCCCATGGTCACTCCCTTTTTTCAGTTAGTGTAAAGCAACATTGGACCAATAGGCTTTTCTCCTCCAATCATATCATTTAGGCTGGCTTGGTCAATGGCTATGGTCACTAGTGTAAAAAAACCCCTAGTGTCACAAAACTTTGCATAGCATTTTATTGACGTCAGTTCCTACTAGTTCTTAACCCTTAAACGCAGGGTCAATCACTATGGCCGTCTTCTATAGTAGTGTGGCAAAAATGCCCTCAAAATTTAATGGTGTTATTTAAAATTGCATAAGCTAGCATGTAGTGGGGACCTCATGAAATTTGCAAGGAGGACAACATGGAACCTAATAGTGTCCTTGTGAATCTTTTCACATTTTGGGATACTTAAAAACTTGGACTAATTCAGCGAGGTTAATTTTGCCTTCCATGATGAATCATGTCTTCATGATTTTTTTATATAAATGGATTTAAATTAAGTTTCGGTTTCTTACCTCTAACAAACTGTATTTTTATCATTCATTGGACAAAAAACGTCTGCACTAGCATTCAAATATCACAAGAAGAAGAACATGTCTTATAAAAAAAAGTTCACAACAATTACAAATATCCTAAACAACTATAATTGAGTTCTTGTATGGTTGTTTAGAACATTTCCAATTATTGTGAACTAGTTGTTTAAGACATGTTTTTCCTCTGGTGGGTTAAGAATTAAAGGATGTTCTTCCTGATTTCCTTTCATATATACATCGATAGAGTAAGGTCAAGTTGATTGGAAAACTGGGGGTGATTATGTTCTTTCCTTTGCTGACAAACAATGTTAAATGAATGAGCCCATCAAGTTTGCCACAAAAGTTACCTTTGGAACCCATTGAACAATAATCGTTTCTTTTGTACCATGAATTTTGATTCCATCTAAACAAGATACTAAATGCTGTATGTCACTATTTTCTCTGTAAAAGTTGCCTAATATGCATAATTGTTTTTAAGCACCCAATAACAACATTGTCTTTAATTGTGATACAATCCATCTATATATATTATAGGGAAATTTTTACGGATACACTTGGGGTTTGCAATATTTTCATAGATATCCCTGCTTTTTCAGAAATTACACAAATACCTTTGGACCCAAAGAATTAGACATTTATTTGTTGTGCTTGTAATTTCTTCATGACCAATGTTGAAGAAGGGAATGTAATGAAACAAAAAAGAAGCAATGTGCGCACAAAGAAAGAAGGGAAGTGGCATGCCAAACAAAACAAAAGCCTAGTTTATTTGGTCCAAAGGTATTTGTGTAATTTTTGAAAAAGCATTGGTACTTGTGAAAATATTGCAAAATTTAAGGGTATCCATGAAATTTCCCCTTTCTTATAAATGTATATATTTATGAGTCTATTGCTGAACCTTTTGTGTTTGCACTCTAAATATTAGTCAATAGTATGTTACAAATACTAGTCAATTATCTATATTATAAATGTTAGTGTGTCTATCTCATGATATAATGTTAACCCATGGATAGCACAAAAGCCCTTTGCAGCCGTATGTACAGACGTATTTGAGCTGCTCTGAGGGCTTTCCAAATTTTTTTATGCACCCACCATCACACAACCCTTCAATATGTATGGTTGTAACACTTAATTTCCAATTGATTCAAACTTTTGAATATTGGTTGCAACCGTATTTAGTATTGTATCTCCAGAGCCCAACATCCTTTCATGGGTTAAATGATATAGTGTCTCATAATATAATGGCTCATGATATAATGTCTCATGATGTAATGACATGTCATGCCATAATTCTCTTTAACATCACAAGTTCTAATAGGGGAAAGGAGAGATAAATGTAGAAAGAGAGGTTGAAATATTACAAAGGGAGAGGAAAAGGCACCCAATTGGAGGGTGAAAAATCATTGAAATTGTGAAAAGTCACTCATTGGAACTATGAGAAGTCAATGAAATTTTGGAAATTCACTCATTGGAATTATGAGAAGCCATTAAAATATTCCAATTCATTATTTAAAAAATTATAAGTTTGAAACTCTTTATTGCATTGGGAGGGAAGGGGGAGGGAGATGAAAAGGTAGGGAAAAGGTGGGAATAACTTCACATAGAAAAGTCACACACAGCAAAGCATGTGCATTATTCTTGCTTCCTTAACCCATTAACGTGTGGTCGACCATTTCCTGGTTGATTTTGACTCTTTTCAGTTTGTAGAGAGAGCATGTCAAGGAATTTGATGACGTGGCAAAGGAGACAGGTTTAGGGAATTGGAAAGTGAAGAGTTTAGGACAATAACCACGCCAATATGAGGTGGCATGTTGCTAGAAGGTTGAAAAAACTAAAAGAGCACCAATTGAAAATACACCAATAAATGCAAAAAGATGACCATAACAACTAAAGAGTGAGCATAATTCATGATGCATAACACTAAACCTTGCAAGATACTTCCATCTGTACGGTCGGATCTATGGTAGACATCTGTATTCAATAGTTCCATCTGTACGGTCAAATATGTGGTAGACATCTATATTCAGTAGTTTTAAAACTTGCCTCAAATGGCAATACAAAGGATTGCCCACCCCCAAAATCGACCACAGACGTTAATGAGTTAACCCCTCATGGACAAAGCCCCCTTTCTTAGCAACATAGCGATTTTGGGCAGGTACTTGTGATTAGAGATTTTCATATTCTAGGATGAAATTTTAATAAAATGTGGGAAAGAGGTTCATTTTTCATATGCACTAATTTTTATGACATTTGAAAGTATGAATAAGAAGATATGGCCTAATATATTGTTTTTTTCACTCGTCGGGCAGCCCAAGCATATTTTTAAAAATCATTTTTTTCAAAAAATCAAAAAAATAAAATGGTTAATGAGATTTAGGTGAATGTAGAAAGCTTTGAATGATTCTATTTTGATCAATGAGATGAGAGTTATGAGTTTTTGTTTGTAGGCAATTCTAGATTCTCTACTCTAAAATAAACTTTGAAGTCCTTTATTTGACTCAATTTTTGTTATTTTGGAAATAAAACAAAGCCAAAGGATGTAAATTGTTTAATACATCATTACAACCATTAGGATTGGCATTTTTCAATTCCATAATTAAATTCTCAATAATTTTGTGTTTTGAATCATTCTCTACTTCTTTTCACTTATTATTTTTGTCCCATGTGTTGTATAATTCCAAATGATTTGAATTTTTTTAGCATGTATCCTACTTAGGCAGAATAAGTAGCCTAGAGAAGCACCACCCACACGGGTTTTTTTCCTTAAGAATTTCACCTTGTGAAGGGTAGCTGCTCGGTTTTCACAAGATGTTTTTGAATATTCAAACTATTGTATCTTCCAATCCACATGGTGAATTTTTTTGAATTTTTTGAAGTCTTCTCAAATTATCCTACAACAAGATCCTACGGCTGTGTATGCATAAAAATATTTTTCTTTCAAATTTGATTGATGCTCTAAAAATGACAATTTTGAAGAGTTTTTGGTGAAAACGTTGCTTGGTCCTTTATGGGTTAACCCCTCAATGCTCGAGGGACTGAAATTGCGCCCCTCTAAATTTTGTTCAGGGATAACCAAAGATTTTTGAAGATTTTTTGTGTGGTTATTATTATATCTAAATTGTTGTTGAAGTCTAGTTTCAGCATCAAGAGTCTGATCTTGAAAATGAATTTACATGATTTGTCTATTCAAGATTTTGTGCAAGGGTGTCCATTGCAAATCTTCACTTTCTAGTGTTGACGAGGCTCTTGGAAATGAGCCTCAAGTACACTAGAACTTGGAGAAAAAGTTGCATTAAAAATTCATTTAAAAAAATTGCAGAATAGATTTTAATAAGGTGCAAATTCATCGGGGTTATGCATTTTATACTTTACATACTAGTATTGTTTGGTTTTTGATATTGCCACCCTCCTTTTTGATATTGCCACTCCCTCTTTTACAGCATTTTTCAATTCTTAGTTGTTTTTGGGATATTTGTATTTTTTAAAATTTAATATTAAATATGTATAAAACCAAGTTATTTTTTGTTGGTGTTTTTCAAACTGATAAATTGCAATCAAATTTTTTGATAAGAAAAGATAATAGAGTGTTATCTTTTCTTATCAAAAAATTTGATTGTAGTTTATCATTTTGAAAATCACCAACAAAAAATCACTTGGCTTGATACATATTTAATATTAAATTTTAAAAAATACAAATATCCCAAAAACAACTAAGAATTGAACAATGTTGTAAAAGAGGGGGGGTGGTATTATCAAAAAGAGGGGTGGCAATATCAAAAAGAGGGGTGGCAAAAAGAGGATTGAAAGACTTCAAATCACTTTCACATTTTTAACACCCTCATGATCAAACATTGTAATCTTTCAATCCATAAGTGATATAGTTGTGAATTTTGTTTGTATGCAATCTATAACATGTCTATTTTGAATTTGTATGGTTACATTTCAAAGAAAATTGATAAGATTGATCAAAATGCCAGCATTTTGTTCACTTTCAAGCAAATTTTGAGATACTCCAAAATTCCAGGGGTGTTGAGGGGTTAAAAAGCCTAGGAAGATAAAGTACTTGGGTTCTAAGTTTTTGAAGCAAAATAAATGATGCTTTACAAATAAATCGTACAAAAAATCTTATTTTTTTTAGGAAGTTTTTGTTTTCTTCCCTTTCTATATGAATTGATCCACATCCTTACACAAAATCATCGGAAGCTCCCAATGATCAAGCTTGTCACATAGTTGAAGATTAGACCAAAATGACATTTGAAACATACTTTGATGTACTTCATCAAATTCATTCATTGAATGCTTTAACCCCTAAATGAATTACTGGACATACCATGTCCATGAGATCTGTAAAAGTCAATGATCATCATGCTTGCATCCATGTTGGAGTTTGAAGTAGATTGCATCAACGTTGGCACTTTTGGTTTGAAATTACAGATGCGTGAAACACAAAAATTCAACTTCACATGGAGAAATTGGGGAATGTGTAATAGAGCTTTTTTTATGTTGCAAGAGTATACCACACTAAACATAACACTACTATAGATTGCATTTGTATATGCAAATGGAGATGGTGACCAGATGTTTTGAAAATTGGTGATTGGATATGTGATGTGCCATCAAGAAGGTTTGTTAATTGGGGTTGCCAAACTCACTTTGTACAACTCTTCATGCTTTTTGGGGCCTTTTTACGTACACAAAACTTTTTATTACTTGTACAATATTTGTCCAAAAAAATGTAAATTTCATCAAGCTGTGCAAAGGAAACCTTATTACTGCAATAAAACAAATGATATTGAATAGAGTTTCCAGACCTTGTATGCAGATTTTTGCATCCAAACTACATTTTAAACAGTAAGATGCAAAATTCATTAGAGACCACCTAAGGGTTAAAGATGAAAAATACTCATTGTAAATTCACCCAATGGCCAATAGCCAATAGCCGCTCCAAGGGTTAACCCCTAAACGTCTAAGAGTGCCGCTGCGACCAATACAATACGGAGTATTTTTCTTGTATTTGGAATAGATTCACACCTTTACTACATTTGAGATCAACAAAGAAGTTGGAGAAAAGATCAAAGCAGTTCTAGTGAGCTTCTTGAGATCCCAAATCAAAACTTCTTACTAGCAGCAAATACTTTGCAGTGTATATACTATGCACTATGGTTATTTAAGGGTTAATACATGGATAGAAATCCACTAATAGTGGTTTTCAAGGTGCCAAAATACATCCCAATGTTATTTCAACACCAATGGCTCCGCTTTGTACCATTTAACATGAAATTTGATGAAAACAAATATTCCATGAAGAATCGATTCAACAAAATTTGTTAAAAAAATAAAAAGAAAAAAACATAGATGTTTTTGTAAATAATGTGTTTTCTTACTTCTCTTTAATATATTTGAAGAAATTATAATACAACATTTACAGAACGTGGACTCAATTTTCCTCAAATGGGATTCCATTTTTCATGAAATAATCCATCTTTATTGAAATTCACGTTACTGGCTTTCAACAATCAAACTAGAAATTTGGTCAGTTATTCGATCTTGTTCATTGGCTAACTTCCTATTACGTGACAGTTCTTCTCAGACATTATCTGAGCATTCCAGAGTAAAATCACTGGTAATTCCTCTTCCCGAGGAGGTGCTCAGGGTATTGCACATAAGTTGTGTGTTTGTGGGATCATGGTAGAAAATCTCAGGTTGTCTTTGCAATAAATGGTAAAAGTAACGATCTGTCTGGTAAGAGTAAAAATCCGTCTTGGCGTTTGGGAGAGATTTTAGTTTCACCTGCTAAAAATATAATATTTTCTATTTTTATTTGGTTTTTTAACATGCACGCAATGGCTGTATCCTTAAAAAAATCCATGATTATATAGATATCTATACACATTTAACTTATTTTTTGTAAAAAATTGGCCAATTTTTTCTCTAGTGGTTTCAAATTTCAATTGATTTTTTGCAATTTCTACCAGTTGAAAGTACACTAAATGCTAGTTCCTCCCAAATCTTGATTTGCCTCTTTGTATTGGAATTGTTAAGCTATATTCTCCTCACTTACATATTGAACTGAAGTCTCCAAATCTAAATGTGGATTCAAAATTCCTAAATTTGATATAAGAAATGTCTAAACTCTTCCACTATTTGGCATGTGAAAAATTAGAGCCTTTCCACCTTGGGGTCCACAGATACATATGTGCAGTAAACCAATCCCTAGAGTTTTTTTTCTTTTTTATAATCAAGGTAGAGGGACTAGCACCAAAGAATGCAAGCATACAAGGAAAATTTGGATAAAGATTAGATAGAATCAACAATGTGGGCCCGTTCATCCATAAAATTCACTAATATAAAATCCTTTCATCTAGAATTTGGCTAATATGTGTTTGCTGGAGGACAGGTTTGGCAATGTCGTCTACTTTTTCCCCCAATTTTTTTTTATTGTAGTGGGAACTAGGGACAATTTGAGAGCATCTCCACCTTTCCTAGTCACACAGAGCACACAAAGGAGGGTTTGAAGTGCACTAATTTCCTTGACGACAATGGTTCCAAGTTAGAGAGCCAACCTTCCTCGTCAACCACACTTGCCAAGGAATGATAGTGGGATTCATGATCCGATGTTGTGAAAACCTCCTCTGCTTCAAAACAACAATTAAAGACGCACAAAGAGCAAACCAATTCATCCATGCTACTTGCCACAAAAATCATGGACCACCTCACAAAAAAAGACCAACTTACAAGAATAAAAGCGACAATCAAGCACCCTGAAATTTGAAGATGACAATAGAGTTTAATATCTTGGAGGCAATTTTTGGTGAGGCCCACCAATTTCCTCATTTGGTGAGCTCCTCTTGGATCCAAATTTGCAAGCTAGTTGAGACAAGGCCCAATACTTGCCTGCAAGCCAGTTGAGGCTCGAGTGTATGGCTAGGAAGGGTGGAGATGCTCTAAGGTAAGATTTAGGCAAAATTTAGCCATGAAAGAGAACCCTGCCAAGTAGGGCGGGATGCATGAAAAGCAGACAAAGGAGCATTCTTGGGCAATCCTTTCAACATCTCAACAGGCAAACCAATTCTGAGAACCCCACCAAGTCCGAGTTCACCATGTCAGCACAGCCCAACACAGCACATGCACGCATGCATGCATGTGGCCTATGCCCTGAAGTCCGAAGCCGGAAAGGTCATGTATGGCTGGCCCTCAGGTGCAGGAAAAGGTCACAAAAACCGTGTGCAATCACGGTCACGCAAACACCGTTTTTATTCCAGTCCTAATTTCTCATGCTGGGGCCACACAGGCCCAAAAACCAGTTGTTTAAACAGGCGTTTTTAACCCCCTAAATCCCTAAGTGTCCCCTCGGGAGACAAATGAGATTTTGGGCAGGTAGCTATGACTAAACTACTTTGTGTGATATTTTGAAACTTTTATGGAAGATGGGGGATTCAAAAATACGTGTGCACATCTAAATTCTTTTTCATTTTGACATTTTTTGAAGAAGTAGAAAATGAATTTCTGAACTTTTTTAGAGATGGGGCAATTCGGGCAGCCCAATTTGTTTTTTTTTCTAATTTACAATTTTTTGAAATAAAAATCTGAAATTGGTTCTTTGAGTTTACATATACGTGGGAAGCTTTGAATCACTTGTTTCCAGTAAATGAAATGAAAGTTATGAGGACTTTTAGTTAACTGGTAGATATGGCTCCAAATCTACCAGTTCATTAAAAGTCCTCATAACTTTCATTTCATTTACTGGAAACAAGTGATTCAAAGCTTCCCACGTATATGTAAACTCAAAGAACCAATTTCAGATTTTTATTTCAAAAAAATGTAAATTAAAAAAAAAAACAAATTGGGCTGCCCAAATTGCCCCATCTCCAAAAAAGTTCAGAAATTCATTTTCTACTTCTTCAAAAAATGTCAAGATGAAAAAGAATTTAGATGTGCACACGTATCTTTGAATTCCCTATCTTCCTTAAAAGTTTCAAAATATCACACAAAGTAGTTTAGTCATAGCTACCTGCCCAAAATCTCATTTGTCCTCCGAGATGACACTCAGGGATTTAGGGGTTAAAAGGGAATTGATATGTGTACCACACCCTTTCAATTACCGTACCACACCCCCAAAGTAAATTTAAGATTTCTACCATCAAAAAGCTGAATTTGAGAATTTGGAATTCAGATTTGGACTTAGAGTCCATGATTTAGTCTAGAACTATAAAAAAAGTTGCAATTCAACAACACCCAATGAAAAAGTTTAGTTAGGGAGAAAAGTGTTATTTTTATTTTTATTGTAAAAAAAGATAAGCTTTTTTATTGGGTGTTGTTGAATTGCAACTTTTTTTGTGGTTCTAGACTAAATCATGGTCTCTAAGTCCAAATCTAAATTCCAAATTCTCAAATTTAGCTTTTTGATGGTAGAAATCTTAAATTTACTCTGGGGTGTGGTACAGTAATTGAAAGGGTGTGGTACACATATCGATTCCCTTTTTAGAAAACGTCGGTTTGAGCAGCCGGTTTCTAACATTTGGGCCAAATAGGGGTTTAAAAAAACTCAGGTGGGGTTACAAGATATGTTGTTTTTTGGGTTCAAGGTGAAATTTTTCAATTCTTCTTACATACAAAAGTAAAAGTAAAATTTTGCCCTCACTGTTGACAATGATTAATCTTGTTCTCCTTCATTATTTTAGACAAAATCAAATCTTTGAATCCACAAGTGAACTCAAAACTCCCAAATTTAATCACTTGATGAAAAATGTCTAAAATTCTTATATTTTCTAGCAAATAAATACAAGATTTTCCACCTTATCTCCACAAAATGGTATGCCATCTAACCCCAATCCTCTTTTTTTGTATTAAGAACAAAAAAAAAAAAGTAGTACAAGTTTACAATAAGAGATAGTGCTTTTTGAAACTAAGATACTATGCTTGGGGAGATCACTTAGTCTTATTTCTGTAATAGTCTTGATTCTATTAGTTGGGTAGTTGGGTGTATGTGCTACAAGAAGACTAAATGGCGGTTATGGTTGACCTTGGGGATGGGTTATACACGGGGATAGGAGGTGGCCGCGGGAGAAGGAGGCAAACCGTTTAAACTTTCTTGCACAATAGCCTTCCGCCGGAACGGCGGGTGCACGAGTCCACTAGTGTACCTATAACTAACCACGTGAGTTAAGTGATTTTTTGTCACGCTATTTACTTTTAAATGAACTATGATTTTAGTTTATAATTCTGGGCATTGTTTAATCGTGACTATAGGATTCTATTGCCAAAACCTTCAATCCAAATAATATATTAAATGACTTCTAGAGAAGGTTGAAAAATGAACTAAAATGGCATGTTTTTCTACTCAAATATTTATAAAGAACACATTTGAATGACCATTGCATCAATATTCAAGAAATATAAGCTTTCAATACAACCTCATTTTTTAGAATTTTTTGGTTATTGTTTAAAAAGTTTTTTCTTACATAAGATTAGGGTGTGAAAGTTATTTTCAGCTATGCAGTGTATCATTTTACTTCAAAAATTTGTAACCAATTATAATTAACAAAGCAAATCATTGTTAATTCAGAACATAAATTTTCAAAGTAGGAGAATTTACTTTTTTTCTTTTCTTTTCCTTTTATTTAAGTTTTAGAACATAAGATAGGGGGTCCAAAATCTTAACGCATGTGGTTTTGAATGGACCCTCTAAATGATCTCCCCAAGATACTATGAAATCAATGTGTTACATTTTATTAAACTTGCATAAAACTACAACAATGCTTGATTGATATAAAAATATATACACAAAAAAACATCAAACTTAGACTTTCACATGAAGCACGGGAGGTCTATATGTTCATTATTTGTATGCACCTAATAAAATATTATGTTAGACAATTTACATATTTTATACCTAAGGTAGAAATTAAGAATTGTACAACTTCGTTGAAAATATTGTAATTTTTGTCTATATAATATTATTTGTGATTTGTTCTTAAAATAGAGAAAGAATCCCAACAAACATACAAAAAGAAAAAATCCAAAGTATTGAATGCAATGAGAGTTGTATTGAACATGTCAATTTCTTACGTTTATAAATCCATCCTTTTAAAATCACTCATTGTATGTGATTTTTCAAAAAAAAAATCTTTGTATAATCAATAAGTCATACACAATGAAATGACTCATCAATCCCCCAAAAAAATTACAATCAAATTGGACTTTTACAAAAAATAAATGTAATTTTTTTAACTATGCATTCAAGAGTAATTCCTCCAACTTAATCTTTATAATTTTGTGAAATAACATACAAAAACAAACTCTTGGAACACAAAAGAAAAAAAGTATATTTATATACATGTATTTAAAACTGGAACTCACTTGTAATTTTGTAATTTGTTCTGAAATGTAATTCAATTGATTTAAAAAAGAAGGATTTTACAATCCCTACATTTTTGTGTGAGTACTTGAAACAAAATGAATAGATATTGTAAATCCTACATATGTAATAAGAGATTATGTGGGAAAGAATGCCATTTGGCACTCTTTCATAATAGTCATACCTAAATGGCTAAATAAAAAATTCGAGTCAAGGTTTTTTTCTTGGCAATTTTTTGCCTAAATCTTACCTCCTACTATCACAAGTGACCAATACACTAGGAAATCTAGGCACGAAAGTGGATAAAAAATTTGCCACCTCCCTCCTCACACAAACACTATGTTTGCCAAATTTTGAATAAAAGTAGCTTATATTAGTAAACTTATTGAACGAACATTCACAAATCGTTTGTTCATTCCAAATTTAATTGATTTTTCATTATTTTGGGTGCATTCTAGGCGGCCATTTTGCCCACTTTAGGAAAAAACTCTTGGCAAAATTTTGCCTAAATCTTACCTCAAAAGCTGTTTGGCTACTAGTACGCTAGGAGTATTGGAGAAAATATGGATGAAGTCGCCAAATCCCTCCCAAACAAAGCTCCAGGTTTGTCAATTTTTGGATGAAAACTATTGATATTAGTAAAAAAAAAATTGATGAATGTGCACATTTCATTAATTCTATGCAATTCTATCCAATTTTTCCTTACCTACTCGCATTGGGGGTGTGTGTCGCTCTACGAGCGAGAATTCAAAACATACATCTTGGTCTACCCTGGAAAACAGAAAAAAAAACCTTGCCTCTGGTGGGAAACGCCAGTTTCACAGCCTCACAAACCAACGCTTCAAGCCGGAGGTGCGAAACGGAAAAGTGTGTAAAAAGTTGGGAATACTCCACTTCAATTTCAGCCCCCGTTGGGAAACGTCGGTTTTGAAGCCTGTGTGGCCCGGCCTTCAAGCATGGAATCAAGGATGTTGTAGAAATCCTGCCTGGCTAGGAACAATCGGGCGCAGGGCCACAAGGGGTACATGTCACCTAACTATGCCCCTAGCTATTCAACAATTCCCCAGAAGCAGTAGTGGTAGTCACAATTGAGTTTCTGTTTTCTCAATCTTCATGGAAAACCTACGTGCCAAGCTGTCCGCGAGTAGCGCGAGGCCAATTCTGTGGAGATTGAGAAAAAAAAATCTTGTCTCCTAAGCGTGGAGAAATGGCTTGAGAATTTTTTTTTTGTGAGAACTCTTACCATTTACTTGCTTGTGAACTACTTTTGACCCTTGCTTTTTATGCTCCTCTAATTGGTGAGCATGTTGCCTTCCTCTAAGTAAAACATTCTCCATTCTTTCATTCTTCATCCTCCATCACTCACAAAAGGGGTGTCAAACAGTAGGGGTAGTCACGGTTTGATGTTTATCATTCTCAATCTTCATGGAAATCAATGTGGCTGTCAGTCTGCGACTGACGCAAGAGGTTTTCTGTGAAGATTGAGAAAAAAATTATCCTTGTTCAGGCGTGGAGAAATGGCGTCCCTCAGGTTTTCGCGAGAGAGCTTTTACTTCTTGTAATTCTGGTTTCATCTTGCATTGCTGCTCCCATTGTATTGGCTTTTGCTTTCACTCTTCCCTTTTTCAATCTTCAAGGGAATCTGAATCTCAGACCAACCGTGACTACCACTAGTGGGTAGTCACGGCTGAGTTGAGATTGAGATTTCCATGAAGATTGAGAAATGGTTGAGTGAATGTAGGAGCCAATGGAAGCACTTTTTCATGGAAGGAGGTGTGACATCCCTTTTGTGAGTGATGAAGAATGAAGAATGGAGAATGAAGAATAGAGAATGTTTTACTTAGAGGAAGGCAACACGGCCACCGATTGGAGGAGCATAAAAAGTAAGGGTGAAAAGCAATTCACGAGCAAGTAAATATGCGGACCATGGTAAAAGTTCTCACGCAAATAATATTCTCAAGTCATTTCTCCACACTTGGGGGACAAGAATTTTTTTTTCAATCTTCACGGAACTGGCCTTGTGCCACTTGCGGACAGCGCAACACGTCATATTTCCGTGAAGATTGAGAACAATGAAAACAAACTATGATTACCCCATTCAAATATGAGTATAATTGAAAATGTTTGTGAGAGTTACATTTGGGTGGTACACTGAATATTGCGTTTAAGTCACCCCATACTAGTTTCTCAAAATTTTATAATAATATAAATATTTACTTTTGTTGTAGTAAATTTCATCTTAAATTACTACAACAAAGAACTTTTAAAAGGATTGACAATAACAATGAAATTCTGGTAAAACAAATTAGTGGAGTCCAATTTGTAAACAATATGAAATTCAAGTATTTAGAGAGTTGCATGTGCCTCCAAGTGACCAAGTGGTGAATCATGAGATAATTACCAAGGTAGGGCAACCTAATGTGTAAAAGGCAACCTAAATACAATACTCGGTGTACAAGGACATGGCTAGTCCCCAGTCCCCTCAGTATAGGAAGGTCAAGTAAAGTAAACAAGAGAGAAAAATGCAAAGGAATCTAGAGGCAAGTTGAACGGCAGGACGTTAAATGTTGCCCTTGAAAGTTGCCTGAGCCGATGTGGCGCATGGGGCGGGGCAAGGGCCCGGGTGTGACCTCGTTGCATGGCTAGTCGACCTTGTCCTGCATCCCGCATCCTACATCCTGCATCTTGCATCCCGTATCTTGCACCCCGCGTCCTACGTTTGGTGTCCTACGTTCGGCGTCCTACATCATGCGGTTTATACTAAGCCTGTTATATTCAGAAAACCACTTATAAGGGAGAGGGGGGGGGATTTGTCCCATATTTTTTGGAGCTAGAGGTGAGTTACTTTGGGTACAAGAAGGGCCACTTAAGAGAGAAGAAATACACAACCTCATTTCTTTCTAAGTGAAAAATGTAGGGAAAATACCAAAAATGCCCCTCAGTTCATCAAAAATATCAAAGATAACCCTCAGAGATTTGAAATACATAAACACCCTTAAACACAATATTTGTTAATTTGGCATAAATGCTTTTCCAAAACAGATTTTGGGATACTCAAATTTTGCATTTGTGAGAACATTTTGGAGATCTAAATTGAGTTTTTGATAATTCCTTCAAGATGTTTCATCATTGATGTAAGGTCTCAAAGAAATTATAATAAAACTCAATCTAAATCACCTCAAAACTTTTAAAAATGAAAACTTCAGAAGTCCCAAAATCAAAAATTTCTCCCAAACTAATGAATATTGTATTATGGCTTTGTGTACAAATATAAAAAATACCCTTAACTTTTTGTAAGAACATCAATTATGTCCTTGGTTGTCTTTGAGGATATCATTAACACCCCTTGTTTTTTTGAAAGAGTACAAAAAATGCCCCTCCATTAATTTGAAATATCAAATTTGCCCTTGTGTTATTTGAAATATCAAACATGCCCTTAGTTAAAAAACTAAACCAAAGGATGTAGATTGTTTATTACAACATTATGACCATTGGAAATTTGGAATTGGCACTTTTCATTTCCATAATTAAATTCTTAACAATTATTTGTTATGATCATTCTCTACTTTTTTTACTTACTAAATTTTTTTCATATGTTTTACAATTCCAAATGATTTGAATTTTTTTAACATGTGCTTTACTTAGGTGGAATAAGGAATTTAGAGAAGCACCACCCACATGGCTTTTTTTCCTTAGGAATTTCACCTTTCCAAGGGTAGCTGCCCAATTTTTCACATGACGTTTTTGAGTATTCAAACCATTCTAACTTCCAATCCACACGACAGAAAACTCTAAAAATCCTTCTATATTTTCTAAAACTATTCTTCTACAAGATCCTACGGTCACATATGTATAAACATGTTTTTGTTTTCAAATTTGGTTGATGCTTTAAGAATGGCAATTTTGGAGAGTTTTTGGTGAAAATTCGGCTTGGACTATTAGGGGTTAATGTCTTGACGTCATAATCAACGGTCAATGCGTCATTCTAACTACTTACGCAACCTTACACTAACAATCCTAGGGCTTTACATAACCACCATAGGTCTATGTCAAATTCTAACAATTTTTTTTTTTTTTTTTTTTTTCTATTTTGAGTTATTTAAAAAATATTTAAAGCCCCAATTATGGGATGGTCTAGGCTAGCTTTTGGAGAAATGCTCATATTCTCTTGTGAATGGTGCCATTCAGCACTTTTTTTTTTGGCACAAGAGTGCCACTTGTCCCCCTCACATTGGAGCAAATTTGGAGGGACAGAAGTCTAGTGGTGGAAACTGGCACTCCGGTGCCAAAAAAAAGAGTGTGGTGCCATTGGCTCTAGAATGTGCAAATTAGTTGGTTTTCATATAAAACTTTACTAATTATAATTTTTTGATTAATTATACTAAACACTGCCGATTTGAGCAAAAATCGCGAAAAATCTGAGGTATATATTTTTACCTCTGATATCCAATTTGATTTTACCATGAAGTTTGGAAGCATTGTGGGAGTTGAAAAACTCTCATTTCTTGCTGGATTCGGTCGCCGACGCCGCTCGAAATTGCGGTCAACGCCCATCGTTCCGTCGTTGTCAACCGTTGTAAATGTTCCCACTATCCAAATCTCTTGAAACTTGTTGGAAATGTCTAGGGCCTTATCTAATGTTACTTGAAATTTTGGTGGAATTTTACGCCCGCCCGCCTAATTTCTAGGGGTTTTTTAACCCAAAAGTATAGGCTTGGACCGTTTGGACCAAGGTCATCTACAACCCAGATCGACCCAAAATTTTTTTTGGCATTTCTCATGGAGGTCTTCTATCCTATTCTTGCTTGATATTCAAAAGTCAACAACTAGATTGCAAAAAATCCGCTCATTTGTCCTCCAAGAGGTTTCAACGCAAGCAAAATCTTCAATAAAGGCTGGAATTGGGCTCCGCAAGTTGCCGCAGGCGTAGTCGTACCCTCTAGTATCATGATAACTTAATCTTAATACAAGAGAAGAGGGAATTTGTCCTGCGCATCCCATTTGCTCAATCCAAATGCTATATGGGACTGCAAGTAAAGAGTGGAATCTCACCAAAATTATTTAAAAAGCCCATTGCCTGTTTCAGTCACAACGGAGTCTTTCCGCCTGTTTCAAATACATATAGGACTTAAAATAAAAAGTAAATGCCAAAAGCAAATGGGGATCTAACCAGATTTCCTCTGCTATTGGTACAAAGGGTTAGATGGGAGTTTCCCTCCTACTACCTAAAAAGTCCTAACTAACAATAAATCCATGCAAAATAGTATATATTAGCATAAACATGGTAGTTGCAAGAAACACTTCACCGTTTTGTCTCAAACACCCTTAGTATTGGTAGTACTAGGTAGTACTATGAGCTTTTGGAATATTTTTTTAAAATAAAATAAAACATGGAAAATTTGTAAAGCACTTAACATTGCATACTTGTGAAAATTTAGACCTAGAAAATTTTCATTCTAAAAGTTATGAGCAAAACAAAATCACCAACAAAAAGCCAATTTCTTTCTTGCTTTTTAGAAAATAGTGAAATCATTCAATAAAATAAAATAAACAATGGACATGTGAGAATCCATTAAACACATTCACATGGTACAATTGCTTTGCTGAGGAATTTCTTGTATTTTGCCAATGAAGGGAGATAGGATGCCCACTTTGAGACAATGTAGATGCCATGGAATTTATAATTTTGCAAAACCCTTCTATAAATGCATGTAAGCATGCTCCATAAACAACATCCTTGATTTGTAGCCCTAGAAAAGCTTTTTTGGACCCAAAATAGTACTAAAAACCCTTAAAAAGGCCAAGGTAGATACCCATTTGGGGGCTGTTTAAAAATAGACAAATAATTTTAAAAAGACCACAAAAATTGTGGAAGGTCTGTAACTATGACATGTACCTTCCTCTAAAATTTCAACTCGAAAGAACTTGCTGCGCAAAAGTTACAAGCCAAAAAGCACCTGCGAGAGGTGAAGGGGACAAGAAATAGTACAAGTGTTTCTTGCAATCACCCCGCAAGCCAACTACACTACTTGTTTTTATCTATTATTTTGATGTTTTCTCCCAAAAATAACCTAAAAGTTAATTTCTTTCACAAAATTTTAGCTTGGGAGACATAGTGTTAAACCAGTGGCTCCCACCCACCAACCTCAAAAATTTCAAAAATTTATAAAAACTAATTTAGTCATAGGTACATGCCCAAGGTCCATTTGTCCTCCGAGGGGACATTCTATCCTTTAGAGATTAATGATTATGAATAAATACATGTTTTGACAGAGTTCATTTAGGGAGGTGAGTAGTTTTAATGCACTAACGGAGTTTGAGCCTCCTACATGACTGGCCCTCACCATCCTCGAGTTACTAAGCTTAATTTACTGCTCGGGCAGCTGTGCAGTTTCAGTTCCTTTACTAGATCTGAAGCAGAATCCTTGTTGCGGATTCTTCATGTAGGGCAAGGGTTATTACTTTGGTGGATGGACATGATTGGTGGATGGACATGATTGGTGGATATTTGGATGGGTGGATGAATAGATGGATGAGTATGTGGATGGATGAATAGATGGATGGGGAGTAGGATGGATGAATAGATGGGTAACTGGATGGATGGACGAATGACAATTTGATGAGTGAATAAATGAATACATGAATGATTGTTGCATGTGTGAATGACAATTTTAATGTGTCCATAGGTGCATAACAATTTGATAGACGGATGGAGAAATGAGTTGGATGGATGGATGGATAGATGACTAAGATGAATGGATAGACAAATGGATGAATATTTAGATGGATGAATGAGTGATGGATGGATGGACACATGTATGGATGGATGGACAACCGAATGGATGAAAGCAAGTTCATGGGACAAACTGCGATGGATGAACTTCTCTACAGAGCTTGCCAAGTTGAGTTGAATTCTCATAATAAATTTGGTTGAGAGGTCAAAGATGGGAATAATGTCATAATGTCATCTTCAGTACACCTCGCAAATAGGCCCGGTATACCAAGCCTGATCTATAAATAGAAAATGGTTTATCACATTTAAATTATATGATTTGAAGGACACAATTTATTTATTTTTGAAATTGTAATAAAGTTTTGGTTTGGATATTGAATGCTTAAGATATATCACATCAAATACTGACTAATTTTCAAAAAAATTAACGGTCTCTCCAAATCAAGCCTAAATAAGGAAATTTTAGTAAAGCAAATGGCAATTGTATTGACCCCTTTACTAAGATTTTCTTATTTGGGCTTGATTTGGAGAGGCCTTTAAGTTTTTTGGAAGTTAGCCAATATTTGATAGGATATATCTTAATCATGCAATATCCAAACCATAACTTTATTGCGTTTTCAAAATGAGTTTTTGTGTGCCCTTTGAATCATATAACTTTAACCCCTAAAGCCCAAAGTGTGTTGCAAAGAAAAATAAGACCAAAATTGTCAATTTTTGATGATTTATTTAAAATTCAAAATAATAACTTTTTTTTATTGAGTTTCAATTGTACAAAAGTGTAATATACAAGTAAGGCAATGTGTGAAAAAAAATTCATCCCATTTGACCAACTAGATTGTAAGGTTATAACGTTTGAACTGAGAAAAACAATAATTTTTCATTCTTGCTAAACAAAGTCAATAGATAAAATAAAATTCTCTACACAAGAACAATATTTTTTACCATTCACAAGTATTTGATGTTAGGTCCACTCATGAAAAATTTCAGAAGCAATTATAGAATTTAGCTTATTTTAAATCACCCTGCAATGCAAGGAGGTTCAATGAATTGGCAATACACTAGTTATTTTTTCATGATTTCTTATGCAATGAAGAAGTCTTTTGTTTGAAATCTGAACAGTCAACAGTTAGAGGCAAACATTCAGAGTTTGTGAAAAAAAATTCAAGAACTTTGAATGTATAGATTGCAATATAACAGGGCTTGAAGTTAGAAGAAACTATTTTTTCTTGACTCCTTTTAAATTGTGATTTGCGAGCTCAATTATTATTTTTATTTTTTGACAATTGTATACCATATTTTGTTAGTTACATACATGCCAAGTTTCAAAAGTTGATGAGAATTCTAGCATAAGATTCTCCAAAGATGCCCAAACTGCCCAAGGTGCCTAAATTCTTTTGGGCATCATAACTTTTTACTCAAGCATCCGATCATAGATTTTTTTTTTCTCATTATGGTTTCCATTGTTTGCACCTTGTCTCCAAATTTCAAAAACATCCGCCAAAATTTGACTTCAAAGGAACCTACCCAAACTTTCAATTGATTGTTGAACAAACTTTTGTGGTTTAGGGGCTAATGTGATAAACCGTTTTCTATTAATAGACTGGGCTTGATATACAGGGCCTATTTGCTGGGTGGGTTGAGGATGCCCCAAGGGCATTCCCAATGCAGCCGTAAATGAGGCAAGCAAAAGCTTGTACACTGCTTTAACCCTTAAATGACCAGACCTCCTTTTTTAGAAACATAGCAATTTTGGGTAGGTACCTGTGATTGGAGCTTTGTATTATAGGCTAAAATTTTAACAAAATGTGGGGACGAGGTATGCACTAAATTTCATGACATTTGGAATTTTGAGTAAAAATCTATGGCTTAATATGTTGTTTTTTATGTTTGTCGGGCAGCTTGGGCAGATTTTTAAAAATCAAAATTTTCAAAAACAAAAATTTGAAATTGGTTTAGGAGATTTATGTGAATGTAGGAAGCTTTGAATCATTCCGTTTGGATCAACGAGATGAAAGTTATGAGGATTTTTGTTTGCGGGCAGTTTTGGATTCTCTACTCCAAAATAAACTTTGAAGTCCTTTATATTACTCAATTTCCAACATTTTGGAAAAAAAAAAAAAAAAAGACCGAAGGATGTAGATTGTTTATTACAACATCATGACCATTGGGATTGGCATTTTTCATTTCCATCATTAAATTCTCAGCAATTCCGTGTTTTGAATCATTCTCTACTTCTTTATACTTACTAATTTTTTCCATATGTTATACAACTCCAAATGATTTGAAACTTTTTGGACATGTACTTTATTTAGGTGGAATAAGATATTTAGAGAAGCACTACCCACATGGCTTTTTTTCCTTAGGAATTTCACCTTTTGAAGGTGGCTGCCTAGTTTTTCACAAGTTGTTTTTGAATATTCAAACCATCCTAACTTCCAATCCATGCAATTAAAAAACTTTGAATTTTTTTCCACATCTTCTAAAACCATTCTTTTACAAGATCCTATGGTCACATATGCATAAAAATATTTTTGTTTTCAAATTTGGTTGATGCTTTAAAAATGGCAGTTTTGAAGAGTTTTGGGTGAAAACTTTGCTTGGTCCTTTAGGGGTTAAATCGGACTTGAGCAAAGACATGGGCTTGAATGCAACAAGTAAACCATATTGCATTTTTCAGGGCTCCCCACATAAGAGCCCCTCCCTTGCAAATTTTCACTATTTGGAGAGTCCCGCATACCACTCCAGCTCTAACTCTAACTCAATTTCAAGGAATTTTAGATATTTCTGACATGAATCAGCCACACATAAGCACTTAAAAAATACATAAACTATTAAAAAATCATGTTTAGTGTGTGTCTGATCTAATTTGCATTGGAGCTACTGTACTAGGAAAATGGTCCTACTTTGTACTTGACTCCAAGTCAGGCACGCGCTGACACACTTTCTGGAGCTCATATCTTGACTGGATTGAGGATGCCCTAAGAGTACATATATCCACACCCTTGTGTGCAAAGGATTTGACACTTGCTATATTTAAATACCAAGCGCTATGGGCCAGTCAAAATATCCCCATGACACTCAGTGTTTTAGTGTGTCAAATACCTGTTTTCGAAATCACTATTCATTTTCAAGTTCATTAAGTTTTATCTTATACTCTACTTGGTGGTTGATCAATTTGTCATGTAAATACATATTACCAATTAGATAGGACTATACTTTGATTACAAATGGGTCCAAGTGTCAAAGTAAAAATGCATAGCAACATCTATTCACATCAAAGTTGATGTTGTGGGCAGCCTACAATGTGAAATGGGCCTCATGAAGAAATGAACACAAAATGGTAAGTTGGACAAGTGACAAAGGAGCACAATCTTTGAATGTTATTGTCACTCTTGCTTGTCCTTATCTTTCAACTACAAAATGCCATTGTGTAACATATTCTTCATCCAAAAGATGGTACGTCCTGCTCTAACATCCAAAGTTCTAAGCTCTTCACATTGCAGATATACATAATCTTTCCAAGAAAATTTGCATAAATATGATCAATAGGCAATGCTGCAAATGTGGGCAAAATGCAAGGACTTCCAATGTTGAGCCATATTCAAATTCTCTGTGGTTGTAGGCACGGCCATTTGATTTTTTTGCTCAATCATGTGAACATTGAGCTCAAATATTTGGATCATTTCAGTCCACAAATGAAGCCATTTTTTCTTGTATTGAGTTGGGTAACGAAGCTCATTTCCATAGAACAATTGATAAGGACTATAAGACATCAGAAATGCTTAATTGTTAACCCTTTATAGCAATCCAAGGCAACATCAAATTCCGAAGTTGATGATTTCCACAAAGCAATCCATAATCTTGTAAACTTTGCCTAGTTGTTTCAACAACCTATTCAATCATGTCATCTGTCTTAACCCCTAAATGCCCAATCGACCATTTTCTGGTCGCTGCCCTTTTTTGCGGGCTGCCCAATATGAAAAAAAACATTTTTTGAAAAAACTAAAAATATTTTCATATAGGGAATTGAGTCTACTTTTCAACCTAATTTGAATCATGTCAATCCAAGTTAACCCTTTAGAGACCACACACATTTTCCCAAAATCCACTTGAAACCTCAACAATAAGATTAGGTGTGCATTTGAAACAAATAAGGACCCAATTTGAATAATCCAACCATACAAATGTGAAGAACACATTGTTTGTTGCAATGCATCTAAATTTCAACTAGATCTACCGTTGGAGGTGAAATAAAATAATGATAGAGTGAACCGTATATGGAAAATCTCTAGTTTTTCATGCTTGTGTGGTTTTGAATGTTAGTGCTTCATGCAAGCTTTGATTGAGAAGAACCTTACATTTCTAAAAAGCAGGGTTTCCCACCTTTCCAACAAGACTAGTTTCACTCAAAATAGACAAAAATAGCAATCACAAGGTGTAGCTAAGTGGACAAAAAGGGTCAAAAATCCCATTTTCTTTGCTACCCTAAAACGGTTCTACAAGAAATTTAATAACTGTTATGGAAAATCCGATTGGTGAAATCAATCAAGAATTGGCCTTAAATGTAGGATGAGCTTTTTCTTAACAAATTGATAGCATCATTTCAATGGATTCTCAAATAGTACAATTGTACTTCTACTGTATAGAGAAACAATACAAGTGTATTCCTTGAGCAATTTGAAGTTTTTCAAGATTGCACAATTGAAATGTGGCTTTCTTTTTGGATGCTTGATGTATTGTGTTGTTGCTTTGATCCATCTTTGACCAAATATGGATATGTATTTTGAGGCCATGATGTATAAACACCATTATTTATCAACTCCCATATCCAATTCTATTATCTTTTTTTGGGTTGGATGCAAAATTCTTGTGATCACAAGAGTTCTTCAAGATTGTTTTCCAAATTGTTGAGCAATTTTACTGTGCTAGCCAAAAACTACTCTCTCAAACCAAAATATGGTTTGGTGGTCTCTAAAGGGTTAAACTCCACCAAGGAGAATTTTTCAAAGAAAAACATTTCAATATTTGCTAGTGTTACAAGATTTACTATTTCATGAAACTAATGGTGTTCTCTCCATCAAAGATATTGCATTTTTGAATTTTCAAATAGAATGTTTATCTTTAACCAATCATGCCAACTTTCAAGTTCTATGAGTAAAATTTCTAATTTTGATGAATATTAAATAATAAATGTTTTTAAATTCATTAAACAAGAGTCCAAAACTCTTTTTTGAATGTTTGATTATATGGATAACTACTAAACATCATGGCTCTTGTTTTCTCTTTTGAAGCAAACTTCATCAAAATTACAAAAGTATAATTTTAGAACGCATTTATGTTTTGCCCTTACCCTTTGGGCGTTTAGGGGTTACGGTGATTTTTAGAATGGTGCTGTGATGTATCAAAGCTTTGAGGCATAAAGTTTAAAAAAATCAAGGAATTCCTGTTTTTGATTTGTTACCACCGCAAGTGCTATGTGGAATACGCCAAAACGTAGTCAAGAAAAACCACAGCTACCAAATTTTACAATTTCTGTGGCACAGCAACAAGTTTTATCCACTTGCTGAAATACTCTACAATCATTGCCGCGTCCAGACACACTTCTCAAAACTAGGCAAAATAGTGTTGAGGAAATTCCTCTGACTTTTGAGATAGACAAGATTAGAGAGTTGAGGGGATTTCTTTAATTTTCAAGGAGATCAAGATCAAGATTGAGGAGTGAATGCTTCAAAAATGAATATGGACTAACTCCTAAAATTCTTTTGTGTTTAGAGACCCAAAACTGCTTCAAAATACTAGTCCCCAAATTAGGATCAAAATCTTCATTGAAATTTATTTTTTAACAAATCTAGCTGTAGGATCCTTTGGTTGACTTGCACAAGTACATTTTTCCAAAATTTTAAAATGAATATCCCCACCAATTGCAAGATCAATGTGCCTAAACTTCAAAATGTTGTTTTCTAGTCCTTCCAAAAGGTGAAGTTTTGATTTTCAAACTTTTTAGAAAAAAACACATATGTTGTATTTCTTGTGCAATTTTGGCAATATGTCGGAAAATGGGTTGAAAGCATATATAAAAAAATGTAACCAAAAAAACTTGGATTCATTTTTACAGAAATTGTAAAGTCAAAGGTATTGATGAATGAAAGATATAACTAGTATGCTAATAAGTTTTGAAGAATTTGAAAATTGTTAATCCCAATGGTGAGAAATGCTCTAATAGACAATTAGTAGCTTCATTTTTCATTTTCATTTCTAGTTTTTCAAAATTGAGAGTAAAATATAACTTTATATGTTTTTTGTACCCTCTTCCTACCTTCATTGCCCGCAAAAGAAAACTCCTTGTAACTCTTACCTCATTATTTGGAATTGAGTGATTCAATTTTTTTTGAGTAGGTATCAATCTACACAATTCTATAAAAAATAAAAAATAAATTTAGAACATATTTTTTGCTGCCCGGTTTGACATTGAAATTGAAAAAACCTTCTAACTTTTGCAATACTTATTGGAATGACATGAAATGAAGCTTCACATGTAGATTATGATGAGAAGCATCCATCCTAAAAATTTCATGAAAATTTTCCAAATTATGAAGTCAATAGAGCCTACTTGAGTTCTCATAAAGCCCAAAGTGGGTTCCTTGGGCCTTTAGGGGTTAAAATTAGAATTGCAGAAACATAAGTTATATTAATAACACAAAGTAGAACAATAATTGGTTACTATTGGTGTTGATAAGAGTGAAGAATTATGTCCATCATGCCTCTTTCTATAATAGGGATAGATTAGGCTATTGTGCTTTGGACTTAACACTTCAACATTTGAGCATGTTGCTGTGATCAGTACAATATGAGGTGTTTTTCTTGTATTTGGAATAGATTCACACCATTACTACATTTGAGATCAACAAAGAAGTTAGAATACAAATCAACGTAGTTCTAGTGAGCTATTCAAAACCTCAAATTAAAATTCTCTGTTGGTAGTAGATGCCAATTATACATTAGGGTATATACTATGCCTCTAGTCATTTTAACACTTGAACATCAAGAAAGCCCTTCACGACCGTATGTATGGCCATATGTACAAACATATTTGAGCTGTTCTAAGGACTTTCCAAATTTTTGTATGCACTCACCATCATACAACCTTTCAATATGTATGGTTATAACACTTAATTTTTAACTGATTCAAACTTCTGAATATTGGTTGCGATCGTATTTAGTACCGTAACTCCATAGCCCAAGGGCCCTTTAGGGGTTAATAGTTGAACCACCTCTAACTTAGCTGCTTGAGTTGCAAGTTATACTTTGCTTGCACTCTAATCAAGCTCAAAGGGGGTGCCTTGTAATTTAAACGTACCCCCACTGCTCTTAGAATTTCGTTTAGAAGCTTTTAAATTGTACTCCAACGTTCATCTTGAGTTAATGTTTGGTTCTTGGTTGACACTAGGTCGTGTGCATGTCACGTTTGTGACACATATCATCCACATGGGATGAAATCACATTTAATGTGGTATAGCGTTTGATGCCACATCATGTGACAAATTGACTATTTATGAGGTAGAACAGAACTTTTGAGAACTTTTAAAAAATAAATGTAAACTTTCAGCAAATCAAGTTTGGCAATTAAGGGTGTGAATTCTTTTGTAATTTCATATGAAAATGACTTTTAGACATTATTTTTATATCCCTCTTAGACTTATGAGACAATTTGGATTTGAGTTTGTTTTCACTAAAGATTACAGGTACAGCATTGAAGAGGTGAAGAGGGCCTATTGAACCTTAGAGATTAGATTCTCAAACATTTAATGTCCTATATTTTATGTAACAAATAGACGTTTTTGAAAAAGTGTTGGAATCAAAAAAGTTTGGGTGTTTGTAGTACATGTAAAAGGGATAGCTTCACACTATGCCTTCTAAGTAGCCGTTTGTTTAGCAATTAGTCAGTATAGGCATTTTCGTTGAAAAGTGTTGGAATCGAGGTTGGAATCAAGAAAGAGAGCATTTGTTCTAAAAATTGGGTCCAATACGTCCTAAAACACTAAATCATAACTCAATAAGCATATTTTGATGAATTGGGATTTACATCTTGTAATGGTGCGTGACAGTCAGACCTTAGTCAATCAATATGTTTTCAAAGCACCAAGCATCCACGTGGCATCCTCTCAATCTTCCTACATCAATAGTTATGCTTAGATATTAAAAAAATATACGACCTTCCCCAATGCACCTAGCAAACAAGCCCTAAATACCATAACTGATCTTTTTAAATTCTAAAATTTAAAATATGAAAACCTTATTTTTGGAAGGGCATTAAAAAATCTATAGTGAGAGCATACAAGAATTTGGGTATGAACATTATTTGATTTGGGTAAATCTCATTACATAATAGAGGCCTCTCCAGACCAAGCTCAAGAAAAGAGAATTCAAACAAAAGGACAGCCCAATCATCATCTTTGGTCATCCCTAAGGCTAATATTTCCTTTTATGGTCTTGGTTTGGAGAGGCCTCTATTCATTTTGGAAGCTAGCTAATATTTAATGGGATGTACCTAAATCAAGTAATTTCCGTACCAACATTTTTGTATGTTTTCACAATAAAAAAAATTTAATGCCCTTCCAAAATAATAATACCAAGTTCTAAGCACTTGTTTCTTTAAAAGATTTGTCATGATATTCAAGGCATGCTTACAAGGAGCATTGAAGAAGCCCTACGCACTTACGGTTTAAAGTCTAAGGACAAAGAACAATTTTCATGAGATGTTTTCTGTAACAAGTGATTTCATTGTAGTCTAACAAGTGGCAACCTTATACCTCAAAACCAAACCTCTGCAGAAAAGTATGCAAGCGTTTTATTTATATATTTTTTGTAATTTTTCCTCTCGCTTGACACAAATGAAAAGGACATTCATTGCAGGAATAACTTAGTACAAAAGCAGAAGCCAAAAATGCCCTGAGGATACAACAAAACGATTTTTTTCTATTTTTCTTACAACCATTAACACAACCTAAGGTAGGAGGTATAATCCGGAGCACAGGCTCTAGTATGGAGCACCTCCTTAAATGTAATCCGTGTGTGCATGTTGTTTTTTTATAGCCCTTCAACAATGTACATATGATGTACATTTGAGAAGGTGCTCTGTTTTAGAGTCTTATGGTTTTTTCATTTCAAAATTTCATAACTAATTCCATAAAGTTTCAAAAAATATGAAACAACTTGGGTTGGATGCCAAATTCTTCTTATTTTTCATAGAAAATCTATTGAAAAATATTTTAAGTAGTTTAACCTACTCAAAATTCAGTTTCAGCCCTTAGATGCTCCATTCATGAGCCTCTTACCTTAACTACGGCTTAGTTTACAGCACATACGTCAATGTGGGGCCAAGGTGGAAAACACTATTTTTTCACTCGCTAAAAAATGTGAGAGTGTAGATATTTACCATCCTGGAGATTGAATTTGGGAATTTTAATATCATATTTGGATTTAGAGACCCTACTATACTTAGGGACTTGGAAGAGGATGCAATTGAACAAAAAAGATATGGGCAAATTATTACTATTACCTCATGTGAAAAAACACCTAATTGAGCTTTCCCGCCCTGACCCCACATCGACGTACATGCAGTAAACTGAGCCCATTGCTACGGTTGGGATATGACAATAGGACCAATAGAGTTAGGACATGGAAGGTGAATGACAACCCCATCTAATTTAATAAGCTCATGGAAGATTTGTTGGCCTTTCCTAAAGTTGTATGCAAATACAACAAGGGGCTTTTTAACTTGTACGGGGAACAGTATAGGTCCAACCCCATGATTTTGGACTAACCAACTACAGAAACCACTAACAAACAAACCAGGGAGCACTAGGAGACAACCAGCTTAGCCCTCGGACAGGATCGGACCTCCTTTCTGATCTAATATTTTCCGGCAATTCGGACTGTGGACCTTCAATCTTTTCCACCCAGATTCTTTTTGGTTTGGACCCAGTAAAAGACATTGAGGCTCTAATTGGTTTTATGCCACGCGTCACAACCATGCGCTCCGGGGGTTTTCCATGCTCTCTCTTATTTTCACTTTTTCCTATCGCAAAGGAATGCACAGGTGTTTCAATTCACTTTTGAAAAGAAAATCAACGAAACAGTAGAAATAACATGCAATTCGGAATATTTGTTCTAAACATTATCCTTTCGTGTTTCCTGGCAAAAAATCTTATAAGTTTGCTTTGCACGAGGTTTCTATTTTGGAGGAAATATGAACACTTTGTGCCAGAGTTCAACAAGTGTAAGTTGGATGCGGCGATCTTCTTTATTACTTAGTTTTCTGAAGATTGTCACTCGCGTAAATGAAGCAACCGAAGGCTCATTTACCAATATGCTGTAATATTCATTTAGAAAAATAGGTAAATGAGTTCCCTTTGATTAGGGTATGTTCGCACTTCGTGTCAGAAAGGATATTAGCAATATGAATGTAGTTAAAAAGAGTTTTCAAATACATTTGATTATCCTTAGCTAATACCTCTCTAAATCCGTGAGCGCCCCAGAGGAAGTATATTTCCTTTGGAAATTTTGAAAATAGGTACCTAAGTTATGCTAGTACAATGTACTAGAACTAGGGTAGGGTGGTATGAGGGTGACATGGAGTGCGGTACCTGGGTTCCTAGTGATTATGACTGGATTCACATGTGTTATCTTAGTTTTGTAAAAACTATATGCTTGTGAGTGTGAGTAGGTCTGCCTAAACCGGATTTTGAGCTAGGCACTCAGGGGTTAACCCTTAACCCTTGAACAATCGAGCTACTATAATACATACTATGTACGCTACTGTATAATTGGCATTTGCTACCAATAAAAAGTTTTAATTTGGGATCTTGACTACCTCACTAGAACAACATTGATCTATATTCCAACTTCTTTGTTGATCTCAAATGTAATAAAGGTGTGGATTCACTCCAAATACAAGAAAAATAATCCAAATTGTATTGGTCGCAAAGGGTTGCTCGGTTGTTCAAGGGTTAAAGGACCAAAGTCCCCTTGGGCACTCTTGGGATTTTGGATAGGTTCGTGTGACCTCAAATTTTGTCATAGTTATTTGAAACTTTTTATGGGTGTGTAGGAATGTTTAAGGTTTGTACGATGCAAAAAATCAAGTGATTGTGTAACACGGTTCAAAAGTTATGGGCTTTTTTGGGCCAAAAGCATATCAAGGGGCAGCTTGGGCAAGGGAAAATGTAGTAACTTTGGAGGGGAAGGAGCAAGGAGGGGTTGCCACATGTTGCTCTTGTGGTCCCCATTATTTCGTCATCACCTCCTTTTATTTCCAATTAAGAGATCAAATTGGGCTTTGGGAGATTCTAAATTTCAGAGATTTTGAGTTTTTTACTTTTTTATTTTTTGACATTTAAAGTACATGTTTATCTTCAATCATATTGTTTGGGTTTTCCATATCTAAAAACATGCGGTGGGAAACTTCACTCAAAAATGTCATAGTGTATTTGCAAAACTTGTCATATAGTGGCATTGCAATATTTTTTAGGATGTGTTCCATGTCTTTGATTGCCCTAAAAATTGGTTTACAAAGGTCTAACTTGATAACCTATAAGACAAAATTACATCTTCAAGGTCCATAGTGCAAAAAAAATCAGCAAAAGTCAGTAAAAGCCATTTGAAAATTTTGGGCACAATGGGAAAAAAAATACTTTCCCCTTCCAATGGTTATAACTTTCAATCCATATGGTCAAATGTCACAAATTTTTTACCACTTCTTCTTCTCCAAGTGTGATACAATATTCTATGGTTAGATTTCCAAGAAAAGTAGTTTGTTGACATTTTATGAATGCAGCAGTAGGGGTAGTTTTGAGTGGTTTTTGGCAGAAATTGGCCTAGGTATTTTAGGGGTTAACCTCTAAAGGATAATTTTCTGTTCAATAACCAATTGAAAGTTTGATTGGTTCCTATGAAGTCAATTTTGGTGGATGTTTCTAAAATTTGGAGACAAGGTTCACACAATAAATACCTTTTTGTGAAAAAATAAACTTTAATAAGATGCTAGACTAAAACGTTATGATGTCCAAAAGAAAATGGGCGCCTTCGGCAATTTGGGCATCTTTGGAGAATCTTATGCTAAAACTCTCATCAACTTTTGAAACTTAGAGTACATGTAACTAATAAAATATGGTGTATAATTGTAAGAAAAAAATAAAAATAAAATTGAGCCTACAAATCACAATCTAAGAGGAGTTGACAAAAAAAATTCTAACTTTAGGCCCTATTATCTTGTAGTTTATAAATTCAAAATTCTTGAAACTTTTTTCACAAAATCGAAATGTTTGCCCTTAACTTTTAATTTTTTAGATTCCAAATAGAAGACTTCTTCATTGCACAACAAATCATAAAAAAATGACTAGTGTATTGCCAATTCACTTAACTTGCGTTGCATGATAATTTAGAATAAGCTAAATTCTATATTTGCTTTTATTTTTTTAGGAATGAACCTAATATCATATACCACTAAATTATCAAACCTCATTTTTGTGTAGAACAATTTTTTTACTCCAGCTCAAAGTTAGTTAACCTTGTTTTGCAAGAATGAGAAAAAGTTGTTTTTGTCACTTCAAACATTATGATACTACAATCCACGTGGCCATATGGGCTGAAATTTTTATCACACATTGGACCAATATTTCACTATAGTTTTGTACTGTTGAGATTACAATTAAAAAAAACATTTTTCAATTTTGATCAATACACCGACAAAATGCAGTTTTTGACTTTCTTGAAAAAACCCTTGGGTTCTTTAGGGGTTAACCTTGATCACTTTCCAATTTTGGAGCTAAAGTGAACTTGAACCATCCCTCCCATCCAATGTTCTTTTTATTGGCAAATTTTTGCCTAAATCTTACCTGGAAATCCGGTTACCACTACACTGGAAAATTTAGCTCAAAAAGTGGATGACTAAATCGCCAAATGTCTACTTGAACAAATACACAATTTGTCAAATTTTGGATGAAAATAGCTTATATTAGTAAAAAAATTGGATGAACATGCACACATCATTCATTCAATCCAATATTAGCAAATTTTTCCTTACTTGTACGCATTTTAGGGTGCAAGTCGCTCTACCTTGACAAAAGCTTAAAAAAACACTCCTCCCATCCCTCCCATCCCTCCTCCTTCAATTACAATGCTCCAATTGCTTTGATCATGGCCATTGGTCACTACAGTAGTGTAAGGGCATTCCCAATCCAGTTGCAATGTTAGCCACAAGAAATGTGTCAAAGCGGGTCTGACTTGGAGTCAGATACAGAGTAGAGCCATTTCCCCTGTCCAGTAGCTCCAATGCAAATAAGATCTGACACACACTAAATATGAGTTTTTAATAGTTTATGTCTTTTTAAAGTGCTTATGTGTGGTTGATTCATGTCAGAAGTATCTTAAATTCCCTAAAATTGCATCAGTGTCAGAGCTGGAGTGGTATGCAAGACTCTCCAAATAGTGAAAATTTGCAAGGGAGGGGCTCTTATGTGGGGAGCCCTGAAAAATACACTCTGGTTTAACTGCTACATTGGAGCCCATGTTTTTGCTCAAGTCCGGTTTAAACCAGTGCACAAGCTTTGCCTGCCTCTCTTAGAGCTTCTCCAGCCCTGCCCTGCACACGAAACTCTCCAAACAGAGTTTCGAGTGTGCTTTTCTGATTGCCGGGTGCCGCTCCGGGCAAGAGAGCCAGCCTTCTTCCCCAGAAACACATGCCACCCGTGTTGTACTCCTACAAGCGGACAATCACGGTCCGCAAAACGAGTGAAAGAGCCCCTAGCGACAAAAGCAAATCTTGGATTTTTTTGTTCTTAAGGAGCTTCATGTTCAATTTTTGCTACTTTCAAGGGTAGTGAGAGCGATGGAACATTCAGTGTGTGAGTTAAAGTTTGAAAAACCCCCACACAATTTTGAGTGTGGCGTGACTGCGCTGGTGCCGATTTCGGGCACCAGCCGAGTTAAAGCGCGGGACTTGCCCTTGTGGCGAGAAAGGCTGGAGGTGCTCTTACGGCTGCATTAGGGATGCCCTAACAAAACAAAACATACCAGACACTTGGCTTGACATGGCTGGCAGCTACCACGTCATCCAACGTCCGCTACACAACAAACAGGAAAAACAAAACTTGGGCAGACCCGGACAGCAAAAAGCTCACAGAACATTCAGTTACTGTAGGGGATTGTGAATCCTGCCATACTTGGGCTCATTCCATAATGATGTCCAAATCTGAGGAAGTTATGGATGAACAAAGAAAAATAGAGAAAAAGAAATGAAAAAGGAAAACCTAACATGGGCTGCTCAAGATCATGTACACTAAATATTGCTTTTAGGATGCCCCACATGCAAGGAGGGGTGCACGGGCTTGGTTTGGTGTCATTTGAACTTATGGTGGAAAGCTATTGAATTTCAAAGTTTTTTATGAATTAAAATTTAAAAAAATTATTAATTGGCCAAAAGACAAGTTTTTTGTAAAAATAGGGTAGAATACAAGTTCAACTAAAGTGAAAGTGGATGTCCACTTAAAAATAAAGTAGAAGACAAGTTTAACTAAAGTAAAGTACAAGTTTAACCACATGTGGCATGAGGAGCTTGGGGAGGTGACTCTCCAATTTTTAGTAAACAACGTGAGATAAAAAATAGGGTCAGTTTTATTCATTGGAGGTAAATTTTATGTTTTTGTTAGAAATACCATAGCACCAAAAATATGTCTATTACTTCATTATATGCAAAATAGGGTGGTAAATAATGCCTTCATTTTAGAATTCCATAGAAAAAAAACAGGGTAGGAAACATAGGATCCTCTAGAAAGTGTTTAGTAGGATGAGTTTGATTATTATTGTTTAACAAGTTTGAATGAAAAATTAAGTATGTTATGTCCAAGTTTTGAAAAGAATGGAGGGAAGTTTGTTCAAAATTACTTCGACATTAGGCTAGAGCGTGCAAGCTTGTGTGTGCTGTGGGATTGTGCTAGGTTCTTTGCTTAAGCTTATGTGTGGTGGGGAACTATAATTGGTTGTTTGCATAAAAACAAATGTGGTGTGGGACTAATTGGTTGTTTGCTTCAATTTCATGTTCTTTGCTGCGTTTTCTCATTCAAAAGTGTTTTTTTGTAATTCAGATCCTTGTAAGGGCCAAAGTATTTTATAAACCCATTGTATACACATAATTTTTTCTTATGGTATTTTTGTGTTTGTAAAAAAATAGGGTTTGAAAAATTAGGTCATATAACCATTTAGAAATAAGCATAGGGTACCCTAAAATACACTAAAGTAGCTTTTTATTTAGAGAAAGAGAGGAAAAAATTACCTTAAAAAATCTAAATACCCCCCATTTAATTATCCCATTATTGCAGGTGGTATCCAATTTTAAAAGGGTGTGACCCCCTAAGATGAGCAGATGGCATGGAGGGTGAAAATTGGGCCAACGGCACATGGCCACACTAGTTTATATGGAATTAAGATGATTTTGATTCTATAAGTATGAAATTATTCACCGATCGTTATATATCGGTTGTGAATAGGCAATGTATATGGACAATGGATCTCTTAAAAAATTTGATATTTTTGAACGTGAGTAAGCCAAATGGTGTGATTCATGTGTTGAACTAACTCTTGACAATATGAATAAGTGCCAAAGGTTAATAGTAAATTCTTCTATTTTTTTAACACACTAATGTAGTCATTCATGTTGACCACTAATTCAAAACCCATCCAACATTGAGATTTTATTAGTGAACTTTTCGTCATAGCTCTTACTCATTTTTCATAAATTTTGTTGGAAATCCAATTTTAACAAATTTCAATTAATATAAAACAAAACCCATGTCACACTACGTTGTGTGATTTTTGCAGCTACCCCCCACCTAGACCTCAACTAACGTTTACGATTTAAGTTGACGCACCCAATTATGTGTGGTACTTTGGCCCATTCAAAAATGATATTTGCATGTGTGAGTTGCATGTTGAGGTGTAAAGCTTAGTTGTATACTAGTTAATAATCGACTGCCTAAAGTAGCTCTTTATTACAATATAGTTGGACATGAGCCCAAGAATTGTACCCATAACCATTTTCTTTTGTTGACATAAATGAAAGAAGTCTGCATTTTAAAAACAATGTGCGACAAAATATAGATAGCTTTTTATTAATTTTGATAAAATTATAACAAAGTTACAAATAAGATAAAGGCTATTGAAAACCGAAAATCATTTACAAGTAATTTAGATAACCTCCAAATGTGAGTCATTAGTATTTTGTACATATAATTGAGTGTGTCATAAATTGGACCCTTAAGATTAAATTAACTAAAACCCGTGTATACAGTTGGTTGCACACTTAGGTTAGATGCATTGTTTTTTTTTTTGGTAATTAAATACCCAATTTCTTCAAAATAAAATGGGTAACTTCAAGGCTTCAAGAAGAAAAAAAGGGTTGTATACTTCTTTGTCTAATCTTTCTCATTTCAACTTGTTTTCAATTCTAAGTTTTTCATTATAAAGAATATAGCTTAGAATAAGTTACACTAAAATGAAAAGTATAAAGAATGATAGAATTTCATCAAATAAGCCATTTTGCCCATTTAGAAGTAGTTATAGGGATTCTTTAATGCATGTTTACAAGTTAAATAGCCCCCCCAAAATAAACCCTTGCTACACAGGGTACTCAAGATATACATAGAGTGCCCCCCTCCCCCCTAAAGGCTTCATTGCATGGAAAAATTACAAAATGGCATTGAAGATATGCATAAATTACAAGTCGGTTAACACTTGCTCCATCAACATGCACCACTTTAGAAGAATACTATATCGTGAACAGGGATTTGTGAGCCTTGAGTCATGAGCTAAGATAATTGTCAAAATTCTAAATCTCACATATAATTGTGTACATAAGGTCATCATCAATGCATACATAAGATTAGGGTGGGGAACTAGCCGCTCTTGTGTCTCTCTCTGTCCTTGTAAGTTTGTAGTTCCTTTCACCATAGGAATCCTCCCAACCTTGTCGCAACCCCCTTTAGAGATCCAAGCATTGGGAATGACGCTTGTGAGTACTTGCAAGTTGTTGCCGACAAATTGTGAGCTATTGCAAGCAACATGTCATTCCAGTAGCAAACGCAGTGGAAGTCCCATGGCACTAGGAAATGAGCAAATTTGTCGTCTGAGGAGGTTGCTTTGACGGGGCCATTTCTTGTTTATGCATTGCCGTGGTTGCGTTGGAGCCCTAAAAGTTCCTCATTCTCCCACATAACTGGCCCCCACCAAGAGAAATACAATTACAACCCCATTCCTCTTCTTGAATTAATGATGCTCTAAGGCCTTACCATTGTGCATTTAAAACTTTCATCTCTTGCAAAACTTGCCATTTTCTAGTTTTTTCATTGATTTTGAGCTCAAAATCAATTCCCATGCAATTTTTTTTGACTCACCACTCATGGCTCACCATTTCACACTCACAAACTACTGTTGTCCCACCACCCTAGAGCATTGGCAATGCAACACTAACGAAACTAAATGGAGCCCATGTAGTCCAACAATGAACATTCAGAAAACAATTAGTGTACTTGCAAGACAAAGCCAACGAAGGGACTAGAGAAAATCCACCTTGTTTGGCCCTTAATCATGGAAGCAAAACAACAATATTGCACCTTCATAGCCTTCTTAGGGCGTCTTTTCATCATGCATTGGTGATTGGGAGGAGCGCTAAACAACAACAATAAAAGTAATTTTAGGATTAAGTACATTTGGTAGAAAGTCATTGCTCTATTGTTCATTTTTGAGCTCTAATTCTTTTCTTTATGTTTTTGCTTGTTAGAGCTTTTTGCACCACCCCCTTTCGTATAAAAGTGTTAAATGCAAAATTCAATAACTTTAACTTGGGACAAGCAAACTTGCTTTTACAAGAGCCACCCCCACTCCCCCATATGGAAGGAGGCCCTTAGAGTAGCTCCACCGGTGACTCCAAGACGCTCAAAGTGGATGAAAAGTGTTGGGCCTCTTTCACAACCCTCTTAAGACACTTTGTCCTACCGTGTTTAGCAAGGGCCCTTCAAGCCACTTTTCATCATTATTAATCTTAAGTTTAGTGGATTTTATCCTCTATTTCCCTTGATAAGTGGTGAATTGATTATTTATGGGGTGTGTTAGAGTGCAAGGTCACCTTTTTAAAAAGCATGGGTGGAGATCAAGGGGCTTGAGGGATGGCCAAAACATATGGAAAACTTTGAAAGAGCTTGGACCCGTGGAGATGCCATTAGAATGTTGCAAGCTACTTGAGTCTTCACTCCCGTATGTACTGCAAATATAGAATTAAGATTAATTTGGATGCAACCAGGTATGTTACACAATCAACTCGCCGTTACATGCCCCTACTAAGGTAGAACCACCCATTCCTGATCATTTAAGCTCATGCAGGACAGCACATTAGAGCAACAATGCGGCACAAATTTTTCTTTGGTGGCTTTATACGAAATATTGTGACCCAATTTTTTTCAAATTTTTTTATGCAAAATTGAATTATATACAAATTTTGAAGTGCATATAGTGTTCGGAACCCATACCCAATCACTAAACTCTCCAATTCCCGATCATGGCCAAAACACTTCTCGCTCACTACCTCCTACTTTCTTTTGGGACACATGTCATGACCTCATTCGTCTTATTCTTGAAAAGGAAAAAAATAGATATTCCAAGACTTGAAAATAGGCATTGAGAATAGCACACCCTGACTGGTTGGGTTTGGAACTCTGAATCCTTGGTTGAGAATTGTGGTTCTACCTTAGTTTATCTACAGTGGAAAATGTTGTACCAAGTGGTCTTTGCTGTGCACGGATTTCCCCCCTTCTTTTCACTTTTATAACATTTGAAATGTGCTGTAGTTTTTCTCAAATCAAACGTGGGCCACAAAAAACTCAAATTTAACTTTGGGTGGGGAGTTGACTTGGAGAATCAGTCACAAGATCTTGGTGAATGCTTTTCTTTTACCAGTCAATCAAGCCAGGTCCAAAGAGGCGTCGCTGACCAATCACCCCATTTGGCCTACCTACAATCTTCAATGAAGGCACATGTGTAGAATTCTTGTTGTAACCCCCCTCCCAGGCTCCCACCCACACCATGTGGCCCCTAACCGTAATCTTAGGGGACGGTTCACACCATGTCCCCAAGTCCCAAATTATGCAAATTTTATTGATTGAGAGGTTGAAAAACCGGGACACAGAACTTCATATGATGTCCCAATATCTAATTCCCAATTTAACCCCTAAATGCCCAAGGCCTTTTCCAAGCTTCTGGGAAGTTGTTCTAAACTGAACAAAATGCCAACATTTTGAACAATGCCAACATTTTGATAAGTTATATCAAATTTTTTAAAACTGTAACTATACAAATTCAAACTAGATATGTTAAACATCACATAAGAAAAGAAACACAACAATACCACTTATGGATTGAAAGATTATAGTGTTTGATCAAGAGGGTGTTAAAAATGCAAAAATGACTTCAAGTCTTTCAATCTTCTTTTTCACTTGTCAAATCTAAAATGTTGGTCACCAAAAATATGAGGTTAAAGAACATAACATACGTAATTCCAATCTAATTATAACTTTTCAAAATCTCTTTTACAATTTTTTAAAATGCATTTCTAGTGTGAATTTTTCTCCAAGATCTAGTGTATTTGAGGCTCATTTTCATGAGCTCTCAACACTAAAAAAATCAAGATTGCAATGGACACCCTTGAACAAAATCTTGAATAGAAAATTCACAATCAATAATTTTCAAAATCGGGTTGTTGATGCTAAAACTAGACTTCAAAAATAATAATTCTAAAATACCACATACTAAAAATAGCCACTTTGTTAGGTTTTATTGAATTTCAAAATATTGTTGGCACCAAAATGTGGTGCCCTAGGCATTTAGGGGTTAAGGTAGGAGGCTCATGAATTGACCAATGGAGGGACCGTTGGAAGGAAATAGTACATCTGTGGAAAATTCTGGTTGGTCTAGCAATTTGAAAATATTTTTGGTATAACGTCAAAGAATAAAGTTTTTTATAGCCATTTAAATTGAATTTTTTTGAGTTAGCATTAATTATATACAATTTATCAAAGCAAAAGGCGCATTGGTAGCTTTTCTTGATCATAGGCTGTAGCACTCATGATTTAAAAATTGTTTGCAAATAGAGCACATGAGTCCAAAAAATAATCACTATAAAACTAATACCAAGGCCACATAGGCTAAAACTAGCGGTTTGAAATGGATGAAGAAGTAACTTGTATTTTTAGAAAACAAGGAGACAAGCACCTTTTCCAAATTTTCATCAATTGTTCATTTAAAGAAAACCTCTCTACCATTCTAGGGCACGATGTTTGAGATGCCAGTTTGTGAATTCTCAAAATTGACACTTTTAAACAAACCACAAAAGTGGGCCTTAGAAAGTCAAAGAGTCTTCTTTTACATAAAGCAATAACACTGCTACACGTTTCTCACAAAACATTGTTTTGAAACACCGGTTTATGTTGGTGTGGTCCGGCCTTAAGGATGCTCAAAGAAGTCCTTGAAAATGTGCAAGCACACATTTCATATTCTAATACTCAAATCATGATTGAAAGCACATTTCTATTTAGTTTAGTATGACATTTATCTATATTTTACTCCAAAAAAATTTCAACACAATTATGACCAATAAGTACACTACACAGTAGCTCTTGTCACTCTCTTGAATCCCTAGAATCATGCATGTACAAGGACAATTTCTTAACATAGAAAGTCTAATCCATTTATAAAACTTCCTACATTTTTTTGGCAACTATATATGAGCGGTTGTAAAGGCTCAATCAGAACTTAAATCTCCAACCTTACTTGGCAATGCTTACATGATAAAGCAAATTGTGCATTAGAATTGTAAACTCCTTTGAGAGCCAACTCCAAGAATTGCACATATAACAAGGCCCTCCTTTTACCATTTACCTGTGCCTTGATTGAGAATGCTCTTAGAGCATCAGCACCCGCCCGTCAAAACAAGAGCAGCAGTGGTGAAACGCTGGTCCCAAGAGGGTCGGGGCTCTTTTTCTCCCCCACCTGCGCAACATCTGGCCCTGCCTTTTGCCGAAGTCGTTGTCCCTACAATCGCGCATGGCATTTTCTCAAGATTTGTCGCTTAGGTTTAGTGATTGGCATCGATTTTGTCACTTCCTTGAGCAGTACTACAAGATAGAGTTGTACTTTGTAATCTAGAAGTTGAAGTTCCAAATATCCAATCGGAGCCTTATCCTCACATACTATGGAGTGGACGAGTGTGGAACATTGTGCAGCTGCACCAAACCAATTTTACCCAGCACGTTGAATTATGAAAATACCAGCTTTGCAAGGCAAGACAAGTGCGGATGCTCTTAGATAATTACCAAAGAATGCAATGGATGCACCATTGTAGAGTATCTGCACCTAGACCCGTGACTTGGAGCTCGCAAACTTGAGTGTCCAGGTTGAATATGTGTTTGCGGGCCCGCTCAATTGCAAGAGGCCGCACCGCTATCCTGGAGCTCAACCAGGCAAGCGAACTCTGAGAGACAGGTGGCTAGAGTTTGTGGGGAGCAGCAGCCAGATGGGCAATGAGAGTTCAGATGGAGCGGGGACAAGATTGTCTAGCACAGGATGGTTGCGGGTTTGCGGTTTGGGCACACTACAAACAAAAAAAACTCTAGCATTCAAGCACGCTAGAAAATGATACAAAACCTGAACGTTTTAGTTTCTGAGATACATTTGAGCGGGCCCTGGTTAGCATACGGAGATTGCGTGTGTGCGGTGAGATGCGCCTAGCCGAGCAGCCACGCAAACGGCTATCCAGGGCCTGTTTAGCGTGGAAGGGTGCGGATGCAAGGGCACCATTCATGGCTTTTAAGGTTCGTGTCGACCTCGTCAAGCACGGCCATAGGGGAGACGCGGGCTTTCAATAATGCAACGTATGAAGTGCGGGTCTGTGTGCTTCGATTGCATCTGCTGGGGGGGCTGACCTAGTGGGCTGTTGTGGGCTCATTTTCAGGGGAGCCACTTAATCACAAGTGAATAAAATCAAGGAAAATCAAGACTAAAGTGGGTGCGGGGGTGGAGAGATTCCTGATTTTGCTGATGAGAGATCTGGCTAGGAGAAGGTTTCCGAGCATGCCATGCAAGCTACAGTCTTTAATTATGTGAAGTGCCGTGTTTTCAGCTCGTCTGCACATGTTCAACTCAACCCACAAGAGCGATTCCTGTGCAAGGAAAGGAGGAAACATAAAGGAAACTGACAGAGCTTGTGGATGGAATGAACGAAAAAAACGGAAGTAAGATTTGCTCTATAAAATCCGAGCTGGAGGTAGGGTTGCAAAAGTTTCCTAGAGGCTGCCTTCTCTGGTAGGAGGAAATCAGAGGCAGGAGTTCCTTGCTATGGAGAGTCTCCAGCCTAGTACTGTAGTACGGTCGCCATATTTTGGATGAAAGTAGCTTATATTATCAGGTTTTGGATGAATTCTGTATATCATTCATTCGTTTCAATTTTGGACAAATTTCCCTTACCTGCCTGCATTCTGGGGTGCGGGTCGCTCTACCCTGACAAAAGCAAAAATTAAACCCTACTAGTACCCACTTGTTACACGAACCTAGGCCAATTTGGAATTGGTGGGGGCACACATGATAAAATTAAAAGCACAACACAACAAATGCTCGCACGTCCCAACCGCACCAACAAAATCAGACCTCAATCTCCATTCATGCACTTGCCCCCTAAATGCACAACTCCCCCTTCCCCATTCCCACTTTGCCCCGCCACTGCCCTAACTTATGCACCTAGCTCACCAAAATCAAATCCAACCTCCACATTTCAATCCGTGCAGATTGCCCCCCTTGGTTCCTTTATTCACTCATGCTGGTGGAGTGGGTCGTGTCTTTGGCCTTGGAAACACTCTAGAAAAGTCAACCCTTTACCCATTTTCCCACAAACAATTACAACATTGAAAGAAAAAAAAACCCCTAAAATTCCACACGTTGAATTAACCCAACCTTATTCATTCATCCATCCATCCACCTTTTCCTCCAAGTTCTCGATTTGCTTTCTTTAACCCGTAAAGGCCCAAGGGGTAAGGGCAAAACATAGATGTGTTATAAAATGGTACTTTTGTAACTTTGACAAAGTTTTCTTCAAAAAAGAAATAAGAATCATAATGTTTAGTAATTATCCATATGGTCAAACAATCAAAAAAAGTTTTGGATTTTTAAGTAATGAATTTAGAAGCATTTACCATTTAATATTCACCAAAATTACAAATTTTACTCATGGATTTCAAAGTTTGGTTTGATTGGTTCAAAATAGACATTCTATCCTAAACTTCAAAAATGCAATTTTTTGAAAGGAGAGAACATCATCAATTTCCCGAAATAGTAAATTTTACAACACTAGCAAATATTGAAGTGTTTGTCTTTGAGAAATTCTCCTTGGTAGAGTTTAACTTGGATTGATATGATTCAAGTAATGTTGGAAAGTAGACTTGATTTTCTATTACAAAAAAAATTGAAAATAGTTTTTCAATGTCTCAAGCAGCCCGAAAAAAACGGGCAGCAACTAGAAAACGGTCAATTGGATGCTTAGGGGTTAATAAGGCTACCATTCTAAAGTGCAATAATTCTACAAAACCCCTAGAACTTGAAGGGTCAAGATAAAAAGATTAGGAATTTATCCTCCAATGATTTATTTTTCCTTTTGGGGCTTGCATTACTTTTTTGCAAGTTTTTTTGCAAGTTTGTTTCAAAGATTTTACCAAGTTTTTTTGCAGTTTTTTCAAGTTTTTAGCAATCTTTCTTCAAATTTTATGCAAGTTGTTTGCAATGATATTGAATTAGAGAAATGAAATTGATATGCTTTTATTTATATACAAGGAATTGCTAAAGCCACACCCAAATTTGCTCATGTCACATTCCAAGGTGTGCTTGGAGCATAAAATGTGAGAATTCCATGCTAATTTTTTTGATTTGGAGCAAAAGATTTGTTTCACCTCTATCATTCTAAGGCTATATCCAAAAATAATGGAGGTGCTTGAATTTGAAACTAAGAATACATAAATTTTGAATTACTTAACCCCTGAATGCCCAATCAACCATTTTCTAGTCGCTGCCCTTTTTTGTGGGCTGCTCAAAATATAAAAAAACATTATTTGAAAAATAAAAAAAAACTTTTAAACTAGGAAAGCAAGTCTTCTTTCCAACCCAATTTGAATCATGCCAATCAAGTTAAACTCCATCAAGGAGAATTTTTCAAAAACAAACACTTCAATATTTGCTAGTGTTACAAAATTTACTATTACAAGAAACTAATGATGTTCTCTCCATCAAGAATACTTCATTTTTGAATTTTCAAATAGAAAGTCTATTTTTAACCAATCATACAAAATTTTAAACTTTGTCATTAAAAAAATTTAAAATTTTGATGAATATTAAATTATAAATGCTTCTAAATTCATTAAATAAGAGTACAAAGCTATTTTTTGAATATTCGGCCATATGGATAATTGCTAAACATCATGATTCTTGTTTTCTTTTTTGAAACAAACTTCATTAAAGTTACAAGAGTTTTCTTTTTTAATGCATTTATGCTTTGCCCTTACCCCTTTGGGCATTTAGGGGTTAAAGCAAAAATACATAAAAAACATAACAATGGTTCAATAAAAGTTCAACAAAACTTTGTGTTTGTTCTTCTTTCTTTCAAAGAGGTGATAACGCAATGATTGAAGGAATGATGGACCACTTGAATAAAAAAAAACAACATCAAATTCTCAAATTACATACTCACAAAGGGTGTGGCGTTAACAATTTTGGGTGTGGCTTTAGCAATTCCTACACATATTGAATGTTTTGTGTGAAAACATTTTGTTCACACCATGTGGATAAGGTAAATGACCCCATACCTAAGTGGTCCCCAATGCATACACTCTTGAATCCAAAGTGGAGCAGTGAGTGTCACTTGCACAAGCAAATCTTACCACAATCAGCTTAGGAGCTTGTTTGGGAGGGTCGGGATTGGGACCATCAAGTACATGTATAGGAACACATCCAAATAGTTTCAAGGGTAGTCTAGAGTTGCTAATGGGGACCCTATGAGTTGCAACTTTGCCCTTTAATGCAAAGTAATCTACCATATTTTTTTCCACAAAAATGATGTTCCATGATAGCTTGTTGAAAGGCTAACCCTACGGATTGTTTTCCTGTATTTTTCAAGACCTTGAAGATAATGCTTAATTTCTTGGCAATTTTTTGCCTAAATCTTACTTTAGAAGGCCACTGGCTACCAATACACTAAGAAATTTGGGTGAAAAGCCAAATGAATTTGCCATATCCCTCCTTGAGCAAGAATCCATTTTACAATAATTTGGATGAAAGTAGCTTATATCAGTAGTTGTCTGAACAAACTTTTGCTTATCATCCGTTCTCTCCAATTTTAGCCAAATTTTCCTTACCTACGTGCATTCTTGGGTGCGGGTCGCTCTACTGTGGCAAACACAAAAATTATAAACCCTGCTTGAGGGATCCCAACCCAAACCCTTAAAGGGTCGAGTATGGGTGTGTCTACCTTATTGGACGTTTTGCATGAAACTGTAATCAACTCTTGCTCGGTATTATGAGGTTTTTAGAGAGCCTTTTCACACAATCCAGAATAATCCTCCCAATTTTGTCTCAAAGGAGAAATAAAACGACCAAAACCCTAAATGGGGCGGTGACCACTGGTCGGTGAATACCTCACAAAACTTGATTGCGTCATGAAAGGTCCGCTAGTCTGAGCGTTGCTGTATCTAATTTGCCGTTCTCCACTTGCGGCTCCCACCGCTCGCTAGGACTGGCAGATTATATCCATCAATGCTCCTCCCAACGTCCATTCCATAGTACGTTTCCTACACACCCTGGGGTCAGTGTTTTTTTTTGGCGATTTGGAGCAGAAAAGCACCAATTTTTTTTGACTAGCACCAAGTCTATAGAAAAAAAACATGATTACTTGGATGAAATTGCCAAAAAAGCTTCAAATCAAAAAACTTGGACGAAATCACCAAATTGTGGATGAAAACCAAATTATAGACATGTATTAAGTGCTAATGTGATATTTTCTATCCAATATGTGGATGAATGTTGAAATTTGGAGCACCACTATAACATTTTAAATTGCCACTTTGGCACTTCTTAACCCTTAAAGGACCAAGGAGCCCACTTTGGGCTTTATGAGAACTTGGGCAGGCTCTATTGACTTCATAATTTAAAATTTCTCCATGAAATTATTAGGATGGATGCTACTCATCATAATCTACATGTGAAGCTTTATTTCATGTCATTCCAATAAGTATTGCAAAAGTTAGAAGGTTTTTTCAATTTCAATGTCAAATCGGGCAGCAAAAAATACATTCTAAAATTTTTATTTTTATTTTTAGAAAATTGTACAAATTGATACCTACTCAAAAAAAAATGAATCACTCAATTCCAAATAATGAGGTAAGAGTTACAAGGAGTTTTCTTTTGCGGGCAATGAAGGTAGGAAGAGGGTAGAAAAAACATATAAAGTTATCTTTTACTCTCAATTTTGAAAATTTTCAAATGAAAATGAAAAATAAAGTTACCAATTGTCCGTTAGAGCATTCTCACCATTGGGATTAACAATTTTCAAATTCTTCAAAACTTATTAGCATATTAGTTATATCTTTTACTCATCAATACCTTTGACTTTACAACTTTTGTAAACATGAATCCAAATTTTTTTTTGGTTGAATTTTTTTATATGTGTTTTCAATCCATTTTCCAACATATTGCCAAAATTGCACAAGAAATACAACATACATGTTTTTCTCTAAAAAGTTTGAAAAACAAACTTTGCCTTCTGGAAGGACTTGAAAAGCCTACATTTTGAAGTTTAGGCACATTATTCTTGCAATTGGTGGGGATATTCATCCTAAAGTTTTGGGACAATATACTTGTGCAAGTCAACCAAAGGATCCTATGGTTGGATTTGTTAAAAAGCAAGTTCCAATGAAGATTTTGACCCTAGTTTGGGGACTAGTATTTTGAAGCAGTTTTGGGCCTTTGAACATGAAAGAATTTTAGGGGTTAAAAAATGAAAAAGAAAACCTTGCTAAGGTAGGCACACCCATAAGCTTTAGTGTCCCCATAACCATCACCTCTAAAATCTTGGAAAATCTGTGAAAGTGAATAGATGTAATTACAAGGATATACAACATGTGAACATGAAATCTTGAAAGTGATTATGGATGCAATGGCAATTTGCTCTTTAAAAATTCACAACTTATTCTCAAGGCATCCAAATAATACATATAAACTCATTTTTTCATGTTCCTAATAGGATCCTGTAATTTGCTAATTGTTTATTAACAGACATCATGTTCAAAACCCTTAGTTTGACGTTTATGGGTGCTCCTACCTTATGGGTAACTTACCACTGAAAAACTGCAGCATGTAGCACGGAGTGCATGGACGCTGTTAGAACCGGGAGTCCGGGACGGGTTTAGGACCGGACTGGACCGGACCGGCTCCCGCAAAAGGGTTGTGGTCATAGTCACACGGGGTGACGCCCGTGACGGGCCCCGCTTCCGACGGGGAGCCCGGGGTAGTCGGGATTCGGGAATAGAATACAATATCCAGAAGGGAAACAGAACCAGAGCAACAGACCAAGTTGGAAGCGACGAACGAACAAAGCAAGAAAGCGAATGAGAACCAAATCCTGGAGAACGAACGAACGAACGAACGAACAAACAAACAAACGAACAAACGAACGAACAAACGAACAAACGAACGAACAAACGAACAAACGAACGAACAAACGAACAAACGAACAAACAAACGAACAAACGAACGAACAAACGAACAAACGAATGAACAAACGAACAAACGAACGAATAAACGAACAAACGAACGAACAAACGAACGAATAAACGAACGAACGAACGAACGAACGAGCGTACAAACGAACGAGCGAACGAACGAACAAACGAATGAACGAACAAACGAACGAACGAACGATCGAACGAACGAACGAACAAAGCAAGAAAGCGAATGAGAACCAAATCCTGGAGAAGGGGGACCGGGGCAGGATGACGGAGAGGACTGGAACAGTGGAACGGGGGTTTGGCACTTTGGCTGGTAGCACTCCAAACAGTAGGATTGTAGTGAGATCTTCCCGCGATATCCGCGGCCACCACTGTCGCGTACCTCGCCCCGCCTGTCGTTTAGCGGCCCCATCCTTGTCTTTCTCTGCCGCGCTTTGCGTCACCACATTTCGCACCCTCTCTCTCTCTCGTTGCAGCAACACTTGCTACTCTACTCCCCTGCCCTGCCCTGCCTCCATATCTCGTTCTATCACTTTGCGCTTTCGTATCGCAGTACTGTTCCTCAAACGCCACGTCCCTAACTTACTTCTCGGGGTCCCAGTGTTTATCAGTTGAAGCTCTGCACTGCGGCAGTAATCAATCAAGAATCCGGAAGTTGGAGATGCTGTACTGCTTTTAGTTTGTTGAACTGTCCTCTTTTAAGCCTCTTTTCTCTCTCGTCAGTAGAAACAATTGTGTCTGTTCTGATATTTTAGTTCGCTCACGAAGCATAAGCTACGAAGGAGCTGTGCCATTTGAAGCTGTACGGCAGGTTTTGAAGTGTCGAGAACGCTCTTTCGTTTTTGGAATTTTGGATTTGTGAAGAGAGAGGCGTTAGGAAGCTGTGTGTTGGAGCTGATTGAGAAGAAGAGGAGGCCAGCCAATCCGGTGTGACAGAGGCGTGAAGGCGATGTGCTTGGATTTTTGTGTTTTTTCGGATAGCCGCCGGCAGTTTGTTTGTTTGTTGGAGGCGTCGGCTGCACGCGAAGAGTGAGTTTACGCATGTGCAGTGAGTTTCTGTGAAGCGGATATACGTCGCGGCTTTTTGTGAAACACGCGGTCTGCTTCTCGTAAGTTCCGCTTATCATTGTATTTGTGACGTATTACCTATTTCTTAGTGTTGCTTGGAACCTCCTGTACTGCATTGATGGCTTGGCGTTTGATGTGAGGGAGTGATGTTGTGTATCTCCTGACGTTCTTGATTGTAACGCTTCTGTCGCTTGTCGTATCGACAGCTTAAATGACTTAAGAGTACATATCGAAGACTGGTAATAGCCTTTTGTGTAGTTAAAGAAAATCCTATGTATGCAGATAGTATTTGTGTGTGGTGTTTAGTGATGGAGGATCATGAGTGTGTAGAGTTTGTGTTTTGGTGCTGGTTGTTTTAGAAGTCACACGTGCTGAGGATCTGCTCGTCTTGTTGGAGTACAGTTCGATTACTCTCGGTGTTGGATCTCTTAGTTAATAGTCTTTGTTCAAGTGACTTCGAAGAGTCTGCATAGGATGTGAGCAATCTGACGTGAAGGAGGTCTATAAGTTTCTGTTCGTTGAATATGCTGGTGCTTATGTACCTTAGGGTAATTTTATGAGGAAAAGGTGTTCACTTCATCTTTCAGTTCTGCTTTAAAAGATCTCCAGCTAGTTGTGGTTTCATGTTCACTTTAGTTGTTGTGCGAACCCTAATAGAATTGTTTGTGCCACTGCAGATAATTATCAGGGAAGACGACTAGTGTTAGTACCTTTCAAGGTTGAGAAGATCTGCTGGTTGATGTGCTTTCGGGATTAGTGCTCTGAGTGGAGGACCTCCCGTTTGTCTTGGCTTGGATAATTCCGAATTTTTTTTGAATCATTTCTACAAAGTGAAGAGGCATCAGTATGCATGGCTGCGGATATCGCTGCTAGTAGTGCAAGGAGTAGTTGTTTATCTTCAGTTCGACTAGTAGACGTAGATTCTTTTGATATGGAGGCCATGGTTCAGAGCGTCAGCAAGCCCGAAGGGAAAGTGGAATCCAGCATGCATTCCCCGTACCCGTGGAAGATATTGGTGCCCGCAGAGCGGGCTAAATTGCCAAGTAAATGCAAGAATACATCCAGGAAAATGAGGGATTGCTGCAAGCTTGATAGCGGTGCGCTTGTGCAAGTCAACGACATTGTTCAGCGCGGAGGGACGGTGGATCATAAAACTGAAGTGGAGAATACCTCTTCTGAAGAACTAAGGGTAGAATATCCTCAGCCTGATGTAATGTCAGAACAGCTGCTTCCAAGCGTTAGCAACTCAGAGTTTCATGTATTAACGGTGGATGATAGCAAGATCGACCAGAAAGTCATTGAGAGACTCTTGAAGTCTTCATCTTATAAAGGTATGGAGCTTCGACCGCTTCTGCACTCGTTGTTGCATCTTTCGTGTGGAATTTAATTCATTATTTCCTTATCATAGATTCCTAATTGCTTCATGCCCTGAAATTTATTGTGTGGATCTTTCTGGCCTGCAGTTACTATGGTCAACAGTGCGTTTCGGGCGTTAGAATATCTGGGTCTTTCTGAAAGTTGCTCCTCTTCGACAATGGCTAATGTAAGTGTCGATCTTTGACTACAAGCTTCTCAGCTAATTTCGATCCTTCCATGTTAAACGGATGCTGATGTGTTATCGTCAAATGTGTACTTATTCTGCTTATATTTTGTGACTTGCCTGACTCGAACACGTCCGACGCTTGATCTGCAGAGGGTATCAGTGAACCTCATCATGACAGACTATTGTATGCCGGAGATGACTGGCTACGAGTTCCTCAAGATTGTGAAGGCTTCCTCACTTTTCAAGGAGATACCAGTTATCGTGATGTCATCTGAAAATGATAGCAACCGCATCAAAAGGTATATTTAACTCACCACTCATGGACGTCGTGCTTATGTGTGAGGACCGCCTAATGCTTAAAATTACCCTTCGAAAAGTAAACATATTTTATTAAATACTGGCTTGTGCATATGTGAATTTTTGTGCCCAGTTCTGATCTGCTGTTGATGTTCGTCGTGCAGTTGCCTTGCAGAGGGTGCTGAAGAATTTATCATCAAACCTGTGCAAATGGAAGATGTGAAGAGACTCCAGGGTCACATTAGACCATCTAGTGCATCCAAGGAGAGTTCGAAGTCGTCGTTATGTGGGAAGAGAAAATCTCCTGATGGTTTGCAACCTACGAGTCCTGTGAGAAGGGCAAGATATAGTGGAGTGGCTGTCGCTTAAGACGAATCTTCATTTTGTCCTTAGGTTTCGTTTTATCAAGCTGGACCGGGACTAGACTCCTACGCTCCGACGGCATATCTCAAGATCTGTAAGTTTGCAGACATGAAAGGATCGGAAGAATATCGGGCATCCGAAGATCTCCTTGTCGAAGGATTCTCATATTTTCCCTTTTCGACTATTAGAAGGTCAGCCAGCCATCCGAAGTTCTCGCTGTATGCTGGGAAATGATCTTGGAAGGATTGTAGTATGCAAGTTGTGAAGGATGGTGAAGAAATACTCTGACACAGCGTGGAGTGTAGTCTTTCTCCGAAGCAGGGCCTGAGACGTACTCAGAAGGCAATTTGACCGCGTCAAATGAAGAGTACATTGGATGTTTCACAGAAATCATTTTCTGGTACTGAAATTTATGTACTACAGATGATGCAGCAACATTAGCTCCTTCAATTTTTGCCACAACTTGTCAACCGCTCGGCAAGTCTGGTTCCCTGTGGAGATCAGTTTAGTTCTCAAAGGTCACATGCATACAACCACTCCTGTGTGGTTTCTCCTTACGAAAGCTTTTTTTCACTCTAAGCCTTAGAGATCGTAGAAACTTTTTTCCTCTTCTTTTATATTTCTTTAAATTCATAATGCAACCAAATTTTGCCTGTTGGCTGAATCAGCCAACAGGATGAACTGTCTCTTGCCACATCTTTCCCGCGTATCTGTGTCGATCACTTTTTATTGTCTTCCGCTTTCTTAGGTCGATTTTGAAATATTTGAACTAACCCCTCACCGCCCATGGTGGTTTCGAGTATCTTACAATTTTCTTGAAAGTGAACTGAATGCCGAGCGCAATCGTCCAAAATCAAAGTAAGACATGTTATAGGTCACATAGGAAAAGAAATCACAACAATATCATTTATGGATTGATAGATTACAACATTTGATCATGAGGGTGTTAAAATTGTGAAAGTGATTTGAAGCCTTTTAATCCTCTTTTTGCATCTAAAACCTAAAATTGAGGGTACCATAAAAATATGAGAATGTGAAATATAACATGCTGAACCCTTGAGCGCCCCAACGCCCCAAAATGGGGCGTTCAGTTTTCTAAAAAGTTTAAGTTTGACTCTTATCCTCTTCTTAATGGTAAAGTTAAAGACTTGTACTTTTTTATGTAGGCATGTGTCTACTACCACTCAAAACAAATTCAAGCTATTTGACTTTACCTAGGTAATACTTTTATTGGACTAAGTACACAAGAGTATGGATTTGAGTGAATATGGCCTGGCGCTCGGGGGTCAACTCCAATCAATCTACGGTGTTGCAAATTCTATTCTACAAATTTTTGAATTGAATATTTAATGTGATTTTTTCTCCAAGTTCTTGTGTACTTGAAGCTCATTTCCAAAAGCCTTCAACACTAGAAAGTGAAGATTTGCAATGGACACCCTTGCACAAAATCTTGAATAGAAAAATCACTTTAATTCATTTTCAAAATTAGACTCTTGATGCTAAATTTAGACTTCAATAAGAGTTTTAAAATAAATAAAATCTCTAAAAAAATCTTCTAGAAAGGTTGAGCATTCTTGAATAAAATTAAGAGAAGCCCGATTTGGGCCCCTTGGGCGGATTACAAACATGTAAGGAATGAAGTCTATTTTCATGCTCACTTGTTTGATCAAAGTTTGAAATTACATTTTGGTGTAATAAAGAGAGTGATTCATCAAAAGGGGTATCGGAAAATTTGAGTGTTTAGTACAAATCACTCATTGAAACAGCAACAAGAAGATGACTTCACTTGATATCTTTAGGGACCAAGTAAATAGTGCCATGACAATAGCCAACCCAATTATTCTTTGGCTTTGTACCCCCTACTTGAGCTTTCCAGTTTTTTTAGCGTTGCACGGTCAAAATTACTTCTATATTGTCACAGTTCTTTTGAAAAAACACATGGTCGTAGATCAATACTATTCAAATAACTTGTTTAGTTGGATTTTCTAACCATGCAAATCTCATTTTTCTAAAAATGATCAAAATTTCATGATCTTTTCCACAATTTCTGCACCATAACCACCCATGCCTTTCCTTCATCAAATATAGCAAATGGTACAACTTTTTCCCAAAATCCTAAGTTCAAGCCCTTCAACATATCACATATAAGAAAATGCACAATTTCAAAATCTAATTCTACTGTAGTTGCTTGTAGAAGCCATTCATTCAACTTATACAATCCAAACTTAATGCAATGCACCACCTTTCACTTGATTGATGTAGCACATGTCACACATAAATAAGTCCAAAAAAATTACATGCTTTTCTTCCAAGACTGCAGTTTATATTGGTATAGTTGGATTGTGCTTTTTACATCTGCCTTAATTGCTAAAAAGCCTGAAGCTATTAGTTTCTCCAAAAGAACGACTAGCTTGAAAAGCAGGTAGCCCTAAAGGGTTAAAGCAAAACGGTTTATTTGTGTTTGCCAGTGAAACGCTCAACTATCAGTAAATAACCCCCACCCGCACCAACTAATCTCCAACTATTCTAGGTCCTTTTTCCTTTCTATGATTTTGTAAATTTTGAATGACTTGTTGATGTGAAACATACTAAAATACCATATTCGTTAATTTGGGAAAAATTGTACATTTTGGGACTTTCAAATTTTGAGAGGAAGAAGCTGCGAGGGAAAAAATCTTAGTGGCTCAAACTGAATCTAATATCTTCAAATCTAGTTTAAGTTAACTTTTTGGATTTAAGGTGGAGTACAAAGTAGGACACCCATTTTTCCCAAATTAATGAATATGGTGTTACTAAAGCTTGAACTACTAAAGCTACACCCAAATTGTTAATCTACTACCGTGAGATTTATCGATAGCATGCAAATTGAGAAATTAATGCAAAAATTCATTAACATTTCCTTGAAGAAAAGAAGAAAAGATTCAAAATTTTATCAACCTTTTCTTATACCACTACCTTTGTTTCGTAAGGATTCCAAATTTTTGTATTTTCAATTGCAAATTGATTTTTTTAGGATATAGCCCTACAAAATGAAGAGGTGAAACAACTTTTTACTCCAAGTCGAGAATTTAGTATTAAATTCTTAATTTGCATGCACACTGTGAACCTTGGGGTGTGCCGTGTGCGGTATAGCTTTAGTAATTCCCTTACTTTATCCAATAATTTATTCAATAAGGCAAGAGATCATCCTTTATTGGAAGTCCAGTTCTTCCACAGTTCCACTGTGAGGCTGTATATGGTTTAATAACTTATATTCTATTTCTAGAGGTTGAAGTATTGCGGTTGTCAGAACTTGAACCTTTGTGAACCTTTGTGAACAAAGATCAGCAACTTGCATCTCTTTTACCCACATCTCTCTTACATACTTCACCAAATATCTCTTACTTGCAAGGTTGAATAACATTTTGCACTTCTTTGCAGGGGGATTTTTTGCTGTGATCTATAATGTCTTATAGGCTTGGAGTTTGTGAATTTTTAATATCTTAAACAAAACTTGCAATTACCTTCGTCCTCATTAACGTTGTATGAGTATAAATGCTCTTACTCTTCTCTTTGAAGTTACTGATTAAATTGAGTTTTTACTGTTTAGATGATTGTTTGGTTTACTGGTACACAAGTTGTTACAGTTGTCCCTTGCACTAATGATGCTAACTTGTATCATTTAGGAAATTATTGAATTTGTGAGATTCAACAGTAAAGTAGTCTATAGTTGTTTAAGTGAATTTAGTATACTATGATATAAGTATTATCTCAAATATTGCAATTTAAGCATGAAAAAGTTTGAACATATTTTGTGACCACACACTTCAACTAGAAAAGTGTGTGAAGGATGCCACATTATGGAGGTTGCACCATCAAGTTGCTACTTGAAGGGCAACTAATTGGAGAATGAGGGTGGGAAGTTTGTCATACCTTCAAATCAATTACTCAAAATTCATCCAACTAGTGAAATTGAATCTTCCACAGTTCAAACTCTTGCACTAATTGAATTAATTTATGTAGTATCAAGTATTGAACATAGTTGCGTATTGATGAAAACTAAAATATTTATAGAAAGGTATCCAATGAAAAATTATGTATTGTTTCAAGGATTTTTAGAATCTTATTGATAATTTGTAAACACTATATAATGTAGTCTCTTGAGCTAGGATGACTCTATTTGATGAGCGTAAAATGGTGAGCTATGCTTGGGATTCAAAATTTTGTAAGCAAGAATTGATTCTCAATTTTAAATCGATGAAAATAACTAAAAAAACAACAAGTTTCTCAAAAGACAATAGTTTAAAATGTCCTTTGGTTCTTTACACCAAATAGTGCATTTACGTTGCCTTACCTTGGAAAGTTACCTCATGACCCACCACTTGCCCACTTGGAAGTGCATGTAACTCTTTATATATTAAAATTTCACTTGGTTTACAACTTGGGTTGTTGGTTTGTGTTTCTATAGCTTTGTAATAGTTGTCAAGTCTTTTAAAATGATTTATCACAATAATTATTGATAAAAGCTATTGTTGTAATAGTAAATATTTGAATAGTGTGGAATATCTAGAAATTAGTATGGAGTAACCTAAATGCACTATTTGGTGGGGTTAATATTGGACTTTAGATTGCCCATTAATCTGTCTATTTATAAAGAGTGGGTTTTTTGTTTGTCTCAACATGATATAATGAGTTGTCTATCTCATGATATAATTCTCTATTAACATCACAAAGTCTATTAGAGATGGTGAAAGGGAGAGGAAAAGGTAGCCAAAGAGAGGGTAAAGAAGTCTTTGAATTTTTTTTCTATATTCCTTTTTAGAAGTTTCGGATTCTCGTTTATAAAACAATGGGTGTCTCTCTGTCACCCAAAATTTAAAATTTAGGCATACTCATTACGGAGTATTAGTTAAATATAGTGTTTTCTTGTTTTGAACCAACAAGTTAGAAGGGGAATTGTAAACATAAACCAATGTTGCTTTCTAATTTGCTACAAGGAGAGAGAGGATGATATGACAAAAGAAAAGAAATGAAAAGGCATGTGCAAGAAAGTGTCACATGGCATATATGAAAACATTCAAAAAGACCTTTCTTGCAAGTTCAAGAAAAAGTTGTCACGATTGTAATAAGCACAAAGTGCATTATGATTCATGGTAGAATAGGCTCATAAGAAAATGTCCCATTGACATAAAAAACAAGAAACTGTGCATGTGGATGACAAAATCTATTATAAAGATGGTCAAACTTGACAGGGTCTTAAAAATATTAACAAAGAAATGCCACTTTCAATTGAGCCGTTTCACAAACACTTGGTGTCTTGTTGTGGTCTCACGTGTGAGGAGATTTTGAGCTCCATCGGTAGAAATCTGACATTTCACATTTTCAACAGGTTTTCTGAGTGCTTGCACCGGATATTGCTTACATATTTGTACGTTAATTAACCCCAAAATGACCCTATATTTTTTGAGCTTTAAGGAATTTTCTCTATTTTGAACAGAAAGCCAGCATTTGGATAAGTTGTATTAATACTTTTTGAAATGTAATTGTATAAAATCAAACTAGACATGTTAGAGATCACATTAGAAAAGAAAATATAGCAATATTTCTTATGGATTGAAAGATTATAATGTTTGATCGTGAGGGTGCTAAAATTGTGAAAGTGATTTGAAGTCTTTCAAGCTTCTTTTCACATGTCAAATTTAATAAGTTGGTCACTGAAAAAACATTAGCTTAAAGGCCTAACATGCATAACTCCAATCAATTTATGACTTCTCAAAATCTACACTACACCTTTTTTAAATGAATTTCTAATGTGATTTTTTCTCAAAGATCTAGTGTATTTGAGGCTCATTCCCAAGAGCCCTCAACACTACATAAAGTCAAGATTGCAATAGACACCCATGCACAAAATTTAGAATAGAAAAATCATAATCAATCATTTGCAAAATCAGGTTGTGGAAGCTAAATCTAAACTTCAAAAAGAATTTAAAAAATATATAAACTACCAAATATAATAATTTGGTAAGGTTTTATTAACTTCAAAAATTGGTCAAGGACACATTCTGTCCTCAATGTCGTTTTGGGGTTAAGCACTTTTGGAAAATTTGGTCAATTTATATCTTATATCCCATAAATTCAAATTTCAATGTATGGTTTTTCATTTTTCTTGGTTGACTTTTTGTTATTTTTTAGATTTCCCCATTCATTGGTTGTGGATTGTCCACCTATAAAACAAGGAACCGACTAGGTGGACACCCCCCAATTGCTACGTGGACAACCCCCATAGCCAAATCTATTAAATTTGGGATTGTTATTATGTTGAAATATGAAATAAAATCAAAGCAATACTTTAGTGTACATCTGCATCTACAAGAACTGCAAACATACAACAAATTTGCCTCATTTGTGACGCGGCCAAGAGTCAAACTAGTAAATGAAGGGAGCAACTGGTTTGACTCCTTACCGTGTCACAAATGAGGCAAATTTGTCATATGTTTGCAACGCTTGTAGACACAAATGTACACTACAATATTGCTTTGATTTTATTTCATATTTCAATATAATAATAATCCCAAATTTAATAAATTTGGCTATAGGGATGTCCGCATAGCAATTGGGGGGGTGTCCACCTAGTTGCTCCCTAAAACAATGATGTCTCAATGCCCAATAATGTACTTAATCCTTAAACGTTTGAAAGTGCTTTTGCAGCTGGTACAATCTTGGGGAGATCACTCCTTACAATTTATGGTAACCTTCATTATTGTATTTAAGACGATCATATTTTTAAATAAAATGCTACTAGTAGCATATCTCTATTACCTTTTTTTTGTAAATCCATTCATTTTGCTTTTAAGTTGGGCTACCTTACATATGAAAGTTATTTGTCCAAGTTTATCCTATCCCTTATGTTCTTCAAAAAAATTCTTTCACTTTTTGTGATAAGCTAGGTATGCATTCTTTTCTTACTTTATTAATAAGAAAGTTTTGAGTTTCGTTTTTTCTTAGAACAAGCAAGGTTTATCAATATTAACTTATAAAACACGAGCTTTTTAATAAGTGGGATTTGATGTATAAATGAGCAAGAAATTTCTTGAAAACATAAACCTTGAATCCCTTATTGCATGTTTGCATTTAATATGTTGTAGAAATGTCATGCATGAATTTTAGGCAAAGTTGACACTAAAGTAAACATCTTAGAGCATTTTTTGATGTTTTAACTTTCTTCATAGTATTATAAAAAAAAGTCGCACAATCCCTATTTGTCCAAGCCAATTTATTAGTAAAATTCCTACTACCTAATGTTTTTACATACCCTAATTTATATAAATTAAAATATATGGAATATCATGAACCCTATAGTAGCCCTGCATATTATGTAATTTTTTGTTTTTTGAATTAAATGAACCCTATTTTTTAACTTACATATTTTCTAAAATACGGCTAGTTATCTCCCCAAAATCTCTCAGGGAGGGAAGTAAGTGGTAACAGTAAAAGACAACTTGCAAACAAATGATAGTGAGCCTAAAAAACATGTGAGATAAAAATTATAATTTGCTTTTCTATACTATAGGGTACAAAAATGCCATGAAATATCTTCAAACTACTATAGGGTATAGAAAAGTAGGTCCCATTAGAAAAAAATTAGACCTTAGACCTAGGATGCCCTCCTTTTTATTCTTCTTTTGGCAAAAATTAGTAAATGATGTTACCTTGTGAGTGGCATATTCAAAGTGTTCAATAATTTTATACCTTCCTAGTAAATGAGTGTCATGAATTGACAATTTTTACTGAAGATACAACAATAGTATTGACTACACTTTTGTGTTAAGTTCTAGTTGTAAGTAGTCATAAGTGGGGGAAAAAAACATTTGAAAGAAATTTAATGTAGGGCAGAAATTGTAGTAGAATTTCTTTTTGATCTAAATTACCATATCATTTCTTCACATCAATTTAGAATTACATTAGGAGAAATTTGAGCCCTCTAGAGGGCCCTTATGATTTTGTGCCCAATGTGCATATAGAGAAATTTCAGAGGTCAGATCTGACCTCTGTCATGCAGTCAGATCAGATGATACAATGTACAAACTAGTAATTTTTTTTTCTTTGTTTCTTTTGTTCTATTTTCAAGATTTCTACTCAAGTGTTATACTATAAAGAGTCTTGACTTATAACAAGGAGAGTAGACTAGTAGCAAGTGATGATTTCATAGAATCTCCAAAGCCCTAGCTTGGACAAACTTGAAACCACACTCTATATGAAAAAAGTATTGTCTTGGATCCCTTAAAGTACTACTAGACATAGGTCCAAAACTTCTTGCAAATAGAAGAGGGACCTCTACCTTGACATAGATTGCCTCCAAACATGTTTTGGTTACTAAACCTAAATATGGACATTTTACTTTATGTTTTCTATCTACTTATATATGCTTTATCATAAGCTATATAATGAAAACAATGCATAGATAGAGGTAATATTTCTTGTCATAAGAACACATAGAACACTAATACAAACCCTTTATTACATACAAGGATTTAATTTCCACTATGCTAATTTTGGAGAAAATTACAAAGGAATTGAGTCAAACCTTTCTTTTTTATATGCTCTTAGAAGCATATAGCTGAGATACTCACCATACAATTTGTAGTTCAATTTATTAACAAATCTTGGACCAAAAATTGCATCCAGATTTGAGTATTTGGATAAGCTGCTAGGTAATACTGATTAGCCCTCAAAATGTAATTTTTCTCAAGGCAGCTAGACTACCGGTGTAAGAGGCTCTGAACTCTCAATAAGTACAGTCAGTGCATTAAAATATACCTCTGACGACAGGCCAGCTCGGCCTTCTCTCTCCCACTTATATAACTTGAAACACTTTGCCTTCTGGCCCTTGAGCTTGGGCTTAACGCACGTTTTTAGAGCTTTGAGTATACTCGTATTAGTAGGCCTTTCACAAGCAATCGCTCTGTCTAGAACACACGCCGTATACTGCTGACAAGCAAATATGCTGCAGGAGCTTTTGGGACTTGACGGTTCTTCAAACATGACTTCCACACAGTCAATTGCTACACAGGTTTCCTTTGCTTTGGTTTGAGTTGCATAAATTGTAGGTTTTGATGCTTTGTTTCCTCTTCTTACCTTGCAAAAACTATAGCACGTATATTTGGGCTGCTGACACCTGATGCAACCTCTCTGACTTACCATTGGTTTGTTTTGTCTTTGGGACGGGCACATGTGAGGCCCAATACCTCTCGGTGGATTTGGCAAACTCCAGCATCCTACCAAGCTTCTCACCAAAGACTCTGGTTTGAATTTCCAAAACTTTGCTTTTATGAAATTCTACTGTTTTCCTAGGAAATGGACGTGATTCTTCACTGAAGTCTCATATTTTGGTTCTTCTCATAAACGTTAATACTTCCGCCCAAGATCCGAACTCTGGTCAGCATGACAGGAAAGATTTTTTTTATATAATTCCTTTATCAGCAAATAAAAATGGTCGCTGCAACCTTTGATTGCTTGTATATTGTTTTCTCTACTCTGCGGATATGTGGAAACTTTTTTCTCTCTCAGTATTAAACTACGGCTGAGGTTACTACACCGATCAACATCTCTGTTGGAATTTTTTCTTAGACTGCATGTATCAAGAACTTTTTTCTAGAAACAAACATGCAGATGAACTCTGAAAGAATTCAGATTCCTAGCAATATTGCTGTCTTTTGAAGCATACGATACCATGCTTACAAAGGCCAGTCCGAGTCTCTAGACAAGATGGCCTGACCACATATTAAGACCGGACAAAAGCAGAATTTGGGTAGTATATATACTACCATGATCTGATGTAACTTAGAGAATAACACACATTCGGCTTATGACCTGAACTAGCAGGTGAACCTGCTACTAAAAAATTCCGTAATACACGTAGCTTTTTTGACCCAATTGGAAAGCTGAAAAGCTAAAGCTCCGAAAATGATTCCTCTGAACCTCTAAAAGATTGAGTAAGTGCCTAGATCATGGGATGTACCAAGAAAGCGTTTTTTTCACCTTTGTTATGTAACGGGCATGCATTCATAAGGGCTTTCTAGAGGGCTCAAAATTTTGCTAATGTAAGTAATGCAAGCCCCTTTTTTAATAACCCAAAGTAGAAAATTATATAATGATAGCATGTTTTTAAAAGAAGAAAAGAAAAGTAATACCCCGTAAAAAATGCTTGATGTTTGCACCTATCCCCTTATTTTTTTACACACTGTTAACCCCTTGAACAAGATCTTCTCTTCTGCAAGTATTTGTGAGGATGGCGTCTTTTAATTAGAATTATAGACTATTTATAATTGTGGATTATGTAAAACATTAGAGAGACCTCTTGATGTTTTGGACAGATCTTCCAATGTATTGTATATCTAGTGATGTTTTGCATAGATTTTTAAATTTTTTCCTTTTTTGATTATTGTTTTCTAAATTCTAATTCTAAATTATAAATTAGTTAAATATGTCACGAGAGAGTCACTATAAGAAATTCATGTTTTTTATAATAGATTTTTTTAGATGTCTACTTATTTTTATGTTAACAATGACATCAACTGACATCAAATATGACATCAAGATGTTAATTTTAACATCTATTGTAACATGATTCCAGCAAACGTCTAAAAAGATCCATTATAAAATCACAAGTTTCTTCTAGTGAGTGTTGGGTCAACATACTGTTTTAGTGAAGCATGAGAACGTGAGTCCCCAAAGTTCAATAGCATGTGCAAACCTCAAAGTAGGCAAAGAATTTGAGATGCTCCTCAATATGAGCCGAAAAATCATCAAGTGCAGCTTCTTTTTTGCGAACTAAGGAAAGTTCACACAATATCCCAAATTTCATCAAGTTTTCAAAATTTTGATTGATTAAGCTACTGAGAACTAAAAATCGAGATTTAAGGATGATTCACACTATGTTCTATGTTCAAGTATTTATTTACTATGCAATGTTTAGAAGACAACACTATTCTGGACGTATGCATTAAGAAAAGGCGATTTTGCTCCAACCTCCAAATTATTGTAATTAGTACCTAAAAACTATCAAAAATGGCCACCAACTCTATCATGGCCTCCCTTCTACTATTCAGCATTTTAGGTACTCTATTTGTATAATTTTCCATCAAAATGTACGGGTAGACGTATTTGTTATGGTTAAATGGTCCATACTGGGTGAACTTATCTTCAAGGAAGCCACTACAGAAATCAAGGTCTCTGATTTCAGATGGTTATCCTAAGGGGAATATCTTTGAACTTGTGGCAAAGCAGAGGCCACTGAGCGGGGAGATCCGAAAAACAATAGAAAATCAGCTGAGTGAAATGTCAAAAAAACCTGTTGAAATTTAAATCAATCTAATAAAAATCGCCGGTTAGGTTTAAAAAAGCTTAATTGTAGTGCAAGTATGTAGCCAATATCCAATGTACGCACTAAAAGAACAATTAATTGCAAACTTGCAATTGAGCAATATAGAACTCTCAATATGCTCAAAATCTCCTTAGACACTAGTTAAGCATGCACCAAATAGTGTGAAAGTAGATTAATTCGCATTACTTCGAAAGTCCTCAGTGTCCTTATTGAATTATTGCGGGGTTAGTAGGTCATAGCTGTGCTTTGTTGCAACAGATGCAAATTGATTTCATAATTCCATTGAAAACAATAAGTCACATTGAAGTACATATGCATTATACAGTAAAAACCCAACATTGCTTTGGTTAGCAAACCTTTGAGAGATACAAACCATTCAGAGATCTGTCCAAATCAAAAAGCTTGCAAACTATTCAAATTAATACATACAAAATGTCAAGATATCTCAAATGTTCACAAATACACAATTTAATCATCAATTGTATGAACAATCTCTGTAACTGAATGGCGGCATTATACGAAACTTTGCTGTGTACAAATCCCCCTTGATTTGCTAACAAGAATGTTCAAGCTTACACCTCTATAAAAAAAACCTTGCTCAGCAGATAGAATTAAATTCCACAGAGTATTTTTGAAATTTCCAAGCCAGCCCCCGATCAGACAAGAAAAGTTCCACATATACAAGTGCATTCATGTGCACATATCACTTATAAAACCAGGATTCATGTAAACACATGATTCACCTGTAACACAAAATCCATAAACCATCATGTACAACCAAACACGCCGTGAGGTCACATTCCCCTATAATTTATCTATCTAGTACTGCTATAAAAACTCAAGCAAACTCAGGTTTAGACAACCCAGCAAACAGAGTTGCAACAAGCTTAGACACTAGACAGGAATGCACAGGGGGTTTGGCTTGGTTTGGATCTAGAAACCATGGTGGTGCTTCTCACCCTTGTGCTCCTTCTCATATTCCTTGAACTCCTTCTTCTCCTCATGCTTCTCATGGTGATGGTATCCAGCAAAGCCTAAGATGCCAGCTCCCACCACACCCTCAGCCACCTCCTTCTCTAGCTTGTGGCGCCTCCTCTCCTTCTCCTCCTCGGAGATGTCAGTCCTATTTGCCAAGTTCTCAACCTGCAATTAAGTCCATCCGTACAAGTTAATAAATTATACTCACACTTCACAGGAATTCAGCAATGTTAGAACCTCATGAGTAAGAACTAAATTTCTGAAGAGGAGAAAAAGACCAAATGATCTAAAAACAGGTGAACTAAATAATAAACATACTAGTGGGAGTATTAACCCCTCTGATGACCATGCGACCAATAGGTGATCGATTCCAAATGAATTTCACATACATCTGGTCATTAAAAGGGTTAATTAACTCCACTCGCTGTTCAGTTACTAAACTACCAACGTGGACTGCCGTTAGCTAATACTGACAGCCTGGACTAATTACACTGGTTACACTATTTTCCGTAATAGTGAGCAGCTGACAGGTGTCCAGAGTAACAAATCTCATATGACGAGCTGCACCAACAGTTTCTACAGCATTTCGAAACAAGCTAATTCAACAGCAATTGTGATTTTGAGGTGATCAAAGATCTAGTAAGGTAACGAAAATAAGTGAGACTATAAGTTCACTGCTAGAACCTCACGAGTCCCAGTTTTTAGAGCATTTCGACGTTTTGAAACAAGCTAGTTCAACAACAATTATGACTGGAGGTGATCAAAGATCTAATACAGTAACGAAAACAAGTGACTGAGACTATGAGTATGTTGATGCAAGGGAGTGAGTAAGAGTACCTCTTCCTTCCGGAGAGAGCTTTTGTGGTAGCCGTGGTCGATGTCGTCGCCATAGCCCTGGTTGTGATGACCCATGACTGGATCTCCTCTGACAGACCTTGTAGAATGAATTTTAATGATAGCAACGAGTTGATGAACAAGACTAAAAGCAAGCTGGTAAGAGTCAGATTGCGCTGCGCAGGATGGCTTGGGGTGGGAGTTTGCAGTGTTTATATGGGATTCAGAGAGCTGGTCTGCTAGAAAGTGAAGTCGCCACGTTATCAGGGACTGCACACGTTATCAGGGGCTCAGTTTACGGCACGTACGTCGATGTGGGGCCAGGTGGAAGTTAAAGCTCTGTTTTTTCACCTGCCAGAAAATGTGAGAGTTTAGATATTTACCATCGAGACTCGAGAGATTGAACTTGAGAAGTTTGAATTCATATTTTGATCCAGAGACCCTGCTTTAGTCTCGGACCCTGCAGGAGGATACAATTGAACAATACAATAAAAAAATAGGGGATAAGTTATTACTATTGCCCTTGTTTGGGAAAAACCTGAGATTTACCACCCTGGCCCCTCATCGACATATGTGCAGTAAGCTGAGCCGTTATCAGGGACTGTATACGTTATCAGGGACTGCATGTACAGAGGTGGGAGCTAGCGAGGGGCTTCTGATAAGATATATATCGACCCATGAAAGGTCCGCTGTGCATGGGACATGGGTTGACAGGGTATGGCAAATAGGCAGACGGCAAGGGTAAGTAGGACCCATCCCTGCGTATAGTTGAGGATGTGTTGCTTAAAGCGCCTCTGGAGATAGTTACCGACAATTACGTCGAGAATTCCTTTCTAAGTTGCATTTGCAGTTGCATTTGCCTTACATTTGCCTGATTTTGTAATTTATTTTGGTAAATCAGTAATAGAGCAGATAATGTATTTGAGGAGCGAACTGAAGTTTTGTGGAATGTGGCCATGCCTTGCAGCTTTCTAGCTGCTTCAATGCTTGCCACCACCATGGTACCATACCTGCCTTCTTCACTTTGTCTCCGTGAACCCATTCCCGAAAAGCGAAGTTGTTCTGATCGTTTTGATCGATTTGCTTACGTATGCATGCAGTGCAACTCAAAGATCACAGTGATCTTTATTGATTTGGGAAAGAAATGCAATTTTGGATTTTTGGATTTTATGTTTTTAAGAGATTTCTAGTGATTTTAGTGTGAATTTATTATGATTGCTTCACAGAATTATAAAAAAAAATTACTTAAATCACAAAAATATTCTCACAAATGCAAAATTTAGTATTCCCAAAATCTGTTTTGGGAAAGACCATTTCCCAAATTAACGAATATCGTGTTCATTGCGGTATATGCAAGGAATTGCAGCCGTGTTTGTCCAGCCACCGACATCGATCAGTGAATAAATGATCCGTTTGGTATGATCCCCGGAACAGATCATATGTTACCATATTATCACGTTATTCATTAGAAAGGGAAAAAGTGACATTTTGGGACTTTTGGAATTTATGTTTTCTAAAGAATATTCATTGAATACTCTTTAGAAAACATAAAATCCAAAGTCCCAAAATGTCACTTTTTCCCTTTTTAATGAATATCGCCTATTATTCAGATTTATTTTTTCGTGGCTCTGCATTCACGATCTCAAACTGGAAGATTTTGTAGAGAAAGGGGTTTCTAAGTTGCTATGAAGTAGGTCGGTTGCAACTCAGAAATGGGCTGCCGGCCAGAGTTTCTTGCTCGAGATTGTTTGTTATAATCGGCCATGAACACGGCAAGGAGCCTTCATTCTTAGATACACAAGGGGTAAACCTCAATTCTGATAGATGTGGAAATGTATTTTATATAATTACGGAGTGTATTTGGACCAGCGCAATGTCCAGATACACTCCATATATAAATTGTGGTTTCACATCTAGTTGGTAGTCACACCTTCTAAAATGGAACTGGAGCCAATGTTAGTACTTCATGAAAAAGGTGTGACTCCCTTTTTGGGCGGTGGAGAATAGAGAATGACAACCTCAATTTTGATAGATATGAAAATGTATTTTATACATGGAGTATATTTGGACTATTGCAATGTCCAGATATATTCCATATATAAAGTGTGTGTTTTCATATTTATCAAAATTGAGGTTATGAGTTACTTCAAAAATGATGATGTGGTAAGAAAGAAAATTGCATTTAAACACTCAATCAAGGGCTCCAGAAGTCCAGATACAAGGAGGATGAAAGCAAAAAGAGTAAGATGAAAAAAAAACTTGCATGGATAAAAACTTCACAATCATGCTAAAACTTCTTTCACTCTCATACTTCTCCTCTAGAGATGCTAATATTTGTCACTGTCATATTTCTCCTCGAGAGATAAAGAAAAAATTTCTCAATCTTTATAGAATGGACATTGGCAAATCAAAGAGAATGCCACATCTCCATTTTCTGAAGACTGAGAATGGGTGAAGGTCTGACTACCCCTCCAAACTCCGTGGCTGATACCCTTGCCCCACATGACGCTCTGTCTATTGAAGAAAAACATTTGTAAACCTCAATTCTGATAGATGTGGAAACATACTTTATCTGTGGAGTGTATGTGGACGAGTGCAATGTCCAGATACACTTCATATATAAAGTATGTTCTCACATCTATTGAAATTGAGGTTTGCAGCAGAAGATCGCTTGTTTGGTGGGGCATCTCCTCCAACTTAGCTTCATTACAACCAATTTTTATTCCATTTTAAGAGGAAAGCTTGGTAAAAAAAACTCAAGGGTACGTAATTTGAAACTAATGCAAGAGAAATGATCTCTAATGTTATTTTGGTTTTTGATTTTAAATAAGAAACAAAAAAATAACTCAATGTTTTTTTGTTCATTCTTTAACCCCTAAAGGCTTAAGCTCTTTTTTCCAGTGAAAGTCACTGTTAACTGCCACTTTGGGGGGAATGAGTAGAAAAGTAGGAAATAAAGTTTGCTTTGCAAATCCAACCGTAGGATCTTGCCTTAAACTAGAAGAGGTACTTGTGGGAAAAATTAGGTCATTCTAGATGGAGAGGAGGGAGATATTTACATTTGAGGTGAAGGGAAAATGTTTTATTCCTTGTTGCTAGTAAATTTTAGAAGCCTTTGACCACTCTTACATGAAAAAAACTACTTTACACAAAGTTGAGGTTTATTTTTTCCATGTAGAAGACCAAGTGAGGTATGTGAGGGAGAATTTTCAAATCAATTGGAACTATACAACACACAGGGAAAAATAGTAAGTAAAAAGAAGTAGAGAATGAGTCAAATCACTAAATTGTTAAGAATTTAATTATTAAAATGAAAAGTGCAAATCCCAATGGTTATAATGTTGTAATAAACAATCTACTTCCTCAGGTTTAGTTTTTTTTTTCCAAAATATTGAAAATTGTGGAAAATAAAGGGCTTCAAAGTCTAGTGTAGAGAATCCATAACTGCCCACAAACTAAAACATCTCATAACTTTCATCTCATTGATTGAAGTTGAATGATTCAAAGCTTCCCAAATATGAAAAATCTAAAGAACCGATTTCAGATTTCTATTTTTAGAAAATAAATATTTTAAAGAAGTTTTTGGGCTGCCCGAATTGCCCTCCCTCCCCCAGGCAACAAAAATTATTGCATAACTTCTTCGTCAAATGTCAGAATGACAAAAAAATTAGATGCCCACGTAGGTCTTGGAATTCCCCATCTTCCATAAAAGTTTAAGAAAATCACAAAAACTAGATTAGCTATAGGTATATGCCCAAAATCCATTTGGCCCCCTTTAGGAGTTAAATCATAATTTATAATTCAAAATAATATATTCATCATTCTCATAATTGTTTTTGGTATTATCTATTATCATTACACAAGTGTAGGAAACCGTTAGTCCAACACAACCCAAAACAATTTCAAGCCCAATTACGCAAAACATGTCCCTTGCAAGAAATTAATTCTTACTTCTTATCCATGCATTCCAATTTCAAACTTTACCCATACAATAAAACATTTGTGTTTGTTTACAAAACATTCCCTTGCAGTAAATTTTTTTTTTTCTATACCTGTAGAGGTTTTTTTCTCAAGCAGAGAAATATTATTTATTTTTACATACACAAACTTTTTACCCACACTGTAATTTTTCACAAACTTTATATATATATATATATTTGTTTTACCCACTCAATTTTTTACATTTTTATTTATTTACCCACGCATTTTCTTACACATACAATTTTTTCCTTACACAGGTTTTTACCTATGCTACTTTTTACTTTAATCTACATAGGTTTTTACATATGCGGGTTTTTCATCCAAGCAAGTTTTTACCATGCATGATTATTTACCCATGCAGGTAAAATGATCGTGGTAAAAGGATTGCGTAAAAAGATCATCGTATTCTTTTATATATATAGATAGATGGTTTGGTTACATTCCCATTTCTTGCCAATCTTTTTAAAAGTCAGTGTAAATGGAGGATTCAAAAATGTGTTGAAGGTAAATTTCAATTTTAAAGGTTTCCACAAGGCTTGTACGATATTTCATAGTCAAAATTGTTCATTGCGATTGTCTACATTAATTCAATCAACAATATCCTTGGATACGTATGCAAAGATTGAAATTGCAATACCGGTACCCTACTTGTATTTAAATACTCAAATTGTTAAAATGATAAAGAAGCAAACAAATATAAAACTAGGCTTGGCAAGCTCTCATTCAAAATTAAAATTAATGAATTTCAACCTTGTGTCAAGCACTTATTGTTATTTCAATTACATAAAAAAAGTGGAAATGTTCATATTTCAAGAGAAGGGTGGTAGAAGAGGTGAAATATGGAAGGGCAATTTTACTTTTGGTTGTACACTTAATAATTAACAAATGTTTTTGTATTTAATTTTTGTTGTTGATAAAATACGAGAATTAGCAAGACTTGCAACGTAAGACAAGAGACTAAAAGCATGTTCATGCTTCATGTTAGGAGGGGTATTAGAAATATGAATGCACTCTAAGGGTGCATCTAGATGCACCTAATTTGCCTTTGTTACAATACAACTCTTAACACCAAATGTGAACATACCCTAAAGTGGCTCAAAAGTGATGCTTAACCTTTAGAAGCACTTTCTTGTTACAAACTCCATCTAATGGAGCGAGAGTAACCTTTAAATTACATTCTATTTAAGGTTAAGCAACTTGCACTTAGCCAAACATATAAGGGCAATAATGGAAAATTTGTTTTTACAATTTGATTATAGGGTAGCTATTTTGTAAGTATTTTAGTAGGAAAACGGCAACAAATAGTTTTGTAAGAAGTAAAAATGGCAACATCATTTCTGCAAAAGTGCAACTTGTTGCTCCGATCAAAATCTTGTAAATGAGATTCCAACTCTTGTGAGAGAGCACTATATAATATATTGGTTCCACTATTACAAAAAATAAAGTTGCAATTCTATAAAGGAATTAAATTGCTTTGCACAAAAATTTGCCTATTACAGCATGGAATTCCACCACCCCTCTTAAATTAGTGTACACCATGAAAGAAAATAATCACATTAAAACCAAAACACCATACTTCTGATGTTTATGGAAACATGAGGTTTATTAATCAATTCCCACCTTTGACTAAGACTATGCTAAAGAAATTGCTAAATTCACTATAGTCGATTGGAGTTTCAAAATTCTCAACTCTTACTTTCAGTTCCAATTTTGGTGGATTGAAGTTATTATATAATCGTTCCTATTGTTTTTAGATACCTTGTAGGGTGTTTTTGATAAAAATGATTACTTTTCAATTGGTGTACACTATTTAACCCTTAAGCATCTCAACAATAGGGTCCTATCACTTGGGCCCACAACTTTATCTCATTTTTTCTCTCAATCTGTACAATGAAAATGATCATGGGTAGTCCCCATCAACAGATAAGGTAGTCCTTTTTCAAATCCTACAATCACTTTTCTTGGATGTAATTTTCCAAGCTATGGTGGCCATTAAACCCCCCTTTTCTCCTAAATCTTAAAATAACTTTGGACACTCAAGGGTTAACGATTGTGGTCAATTATAGGATGGGCAATCCTTTGTATGACCATTTGGGGGAAGTTTTAAAACTATTAAATGTAAATGTCTACCACAAATCTAACCTTATATATGGAAGTATCTTGCAAGGTTTAGTGTTATGCATCATGAATTATGCTCACTCTTTAGTTATGGCCATCTTGATGCTAACCAAGCATCAATGTATATATGCAGTAAAGTATTGACCACAATTTGCCTTTAGGATAACAATTTCAAGTGCAATAGGTGATTAGTGTCCATTTACTCAATGTAAAACTTTCAAAGATGCTAATGAAATTGATAATATGTATATGATCGATAAATAGATTTGAGGTTCAATAGTTGCATGCAAAGAAGAGCTTATAAAATTTAGTACATAAGTCAAATGAAGAAATGACTGAGGCAAACAATACAACATTCGGTTGCTAAAATAGGGCTACGATGTTTGCTCCATGTGACTAATTGGTGTTCAACAATGTCTGACATTGTTGCAACAACCCTTCACTAATGAAACCAATAAGAATCATGCAATTACATATCTAACCGCTCCAAGGCAGACCACTCCTCGGCTTATCCGGCTTATCCAGTAGCAATGTGCCACATCCATGCAACAATAACAGCATAGTTATGAAGGTCAAAGCATCTCTGAGGAAATCCGGTCATCTAGTTTTAGATTTGCTTAACAATCAACACAAAGGATGGCAATTTGGGTATGGATACTGAAAGCCAGAAAGCAGTCTCTTGAGTTGAGCGAGATGAGGAGGATATTGAGCGAATAGAATCTCTACAAAGGAGGCGTTACAAGAGGAATCATGTTTCCTGACTTTAAAAACTTGTTTGAGAACTCCGATTACACCCAACGGCAGAGGGGTTGGCTCCAACTCCAACGATTAACACAGCGATGGCAACAAGAGAGAACTTTAAGTTGCAGGCATCATGCATCAAGGTTCTATAATAAAATCCCAAGCTATGTCAGGTATCTATTAAACTCCTGCCAACGAACTAAGGTAGCAACACCCATAAGCATAACCATCACCTCTAAAATCTTGGAAAATCTGTGGAATTCAATAGATGTAATTACAAAGATGTACAACATGTGAACATGAAACCTTAGTGTTGGTGTTAGGTGCAATTACAGTCGGCTCTTTAAAAATTCACAACTTATTCTCAAAGTATCCAAATAATACATTCAAAAGTGCAAACTCATCATTTTTCTCTTGCTAATAGGAACCTATAATTTGCTAGATGTTTATTAATAATCATCATGTTCAAAACCCTTATTTTTGACAGTTATGGGTGCTGCTACCTTACGAAGCTACTTTGGAAGACCCTCGGCTTTACTGTTTGAGGAATACAGGAATTACGGGAGTCGAGAAAGGGAACGGACAGAGCTTGTACCTTGTGAAGGATAAAAAACTGGCCTCATTTCAAAATTTTCTGTCTTTAAATGTGAAATGATCGCTACCTTCTCCAGACGAAATAGATCTGTTAGAGCACAACGAAGAGCCTACATTATGGATCAATGTACTGAAGTCTGCAAAAGAACAAGTATCAAATTCTCTAGACCTTACTGATGCGTATTGTAAAGAAAACATGACATAAGAGCATAAAGGACTGGGTTGACTCTGATATACCTTCACGACTCAGAGCAACTGAACGATAAGGTGATTATGGCCAATAGCATCACTCACCAGCTTCACTGGCTGTGTTAAGGCTTTGCTTTTCTCCATCCTTGACTCGGCCCTGGTTCTACACTCCAAACTCCTCGCCAAGATGCCTTGCTTGCAGCAGTTGACTGAAATTATTTTCTAATTATCATGAGAGATCCGAATATTACTACTACCATACTGAAACTGGCCGACTTCGCATGACTTACTCGCAGCTCGTATCGTTTCCTGCATTTCACTCTCCACAGCAAAGTCATGACCGAACCCCGGGTTAATCAACAGAGGATCTCACGAGGAGTTGGCCTCTGCGAGTAGCCAAGCAAAAGACAACAATGGAACATTTCAAGTATCCAACATACCTCGCTAAAGTAGTACCATACTATGTACCATTCTAATACCTCAAGAGTCAGAAAATTGCAGATTAATACACCGTTCGCATGCCCATTGATGTGAAAGTGCCAGATGGCTACCAGGCTCAAGTTCACTATTTGGAAATTCTGCTATGGGACTCAATTGTAGAATAAGTTAGAGGATGACACAGGCACAAATATTGATGGGTGGCGCAACTTAGCGGCACACCAAACTATTAAATGGGACTAAGACCTCAGAGCAAGTCTGGATCACAAAAATACCAATCAACGTCCGCACTTGTTATTCGCAACGCATAACAAGAAAATGAATCATGACACGTCCTATCCTTGCTAATCACTGTGCTAAATCTAACCAACATAGTCGAACTCAATCGAATACTGTACGAGTTTAGTGTGAAGGAAACAAAACTGCACGAACTACAGGGTTTTTGGTGGAGTGGGCTGGGGGGCGATAGAAGAAGGCATGGTATCTATAAAGGGTGACAAAGAAGAACCCGACGATGGCAGTGGTATCTGCGCCATGATCTGATTTTTCACAGTCGCAATCTGCTGCTCGATCTCTTTGTAAATTGTATGGTTCTTCGCCGACTTAGGCCTCAACGTCATCAAGGCTGAATCCAAGGTCTGCTGAATTTCGGCTGACGAAAAAGACCTCTCCGACAGTGTCTGCATATTCAAGAAACATGAGAAAATGAAGTTGCAGGCGGTAAGCATGTTCAAAGATAGGATTGTCACACTTGGTCTCTTTGCACAGACATTCATATTCGCAGGGTACTTCACTTCTCATAAAAGTGCTCACACGATAATTGAAGACGGAAACTCAAAGCAAAATGTTACCTGCACCATAAACAAGGTGGCAACACATGAGGTCATGAGTTCCACGGGAAACGTGCAATCCTTGTTTGCACTTGGTTGAATACTCGTAGCATGGCCATTGAGTTCCTGGGCCTGATCGAGGGGCCAAGCTGTTGAATCCGCAGTTGCTGGCCTCTGAAGTACAGGCCCATTTTCATCAGCTTGTGAAAACCGGCTGGAGCTGGCCACAGTTCCCGTATCGACCAGTTCACTGTTGTCCTCTGTAATTGAAGAAGAGGAAGACTGGACCCGCGAACCTGGCTGAGCACCTGGTGTGGAAGCACCCTGGAGTGGACCACCTTCACAGTTACTTGGAGCGGAATAAGGAGACGAATGTTGTGGAGCTGATGGAACATTTCCTGGCATGGGAATTGCCTCCAGTGCACATCCCAGTTTTTGAAGCGCATTTTCTCCTGCTTTCAAGTCATCCATTGCCTGGAATTCACAACAATTGACTAATTTGAGATGGTCCTTGTGGAGAGACTTTGGCACTTATGTGCGAACTTTAGAACTCAAATTTTAGAAGGCATGTGGAGCATACCTTGACTGCGGTGGAGATCATAAGGCCGGCCTGCTTTCTGGCCGAAACCGTTACCTCCGCAAGCGCAGCGTTCGCGGGGTCTAATGCCCATGATTCACTAGGCTCAGCCACATCTGGATTCCCCTGAGAATTAAGCCTGTACCATGGAGGTACAGTATTATCTTGATATTTGTTTCTCTGCCGCAATTGGAGCAGGGCGGTTGTAACCTGCTGAAAATTTACAACAAGAAAACACCTTCAAAACAAGCCTGCCGCAGGTGTGAAGTGGAGTCAAAGGATCTCAAATTGAAACCATGGAATACCAAACCAGATGGATGCAACTATGATTCGAAGATTACAGATCTCCAAAACAACGATTTCAAGTCTATCTCCAAAAAAATCTGATATTTTTGATGCCAAGTACAACTAAAAACAAGGGATCCTGAACTGGGATTCTATCAAATAGTCATCTCGGGTAAATCGTCTTAAGCCATCAACGTCGAATATGTACGTTGAACAGCATCAAATATCAAACGTGCCAATTGGTAGAAAAGGAATATTTACGGGACCTGCTTGTTCACTTCCTTTAGCTGGAGAACAACGGTGGCATACTGGCGTTGAAAGGTCTCAGTAGCCCTCAGTCCTTCCCGGTTGCTACTTGCCTCCTCGTTCATTTTCCGAAGCTCCATAACTAGTGCTTCCTGTTTACAACCGAGATAAGCTTGTTACTTCAAGGACAGCATAAAATAGCGTTACTAACAACTGCAATGGACCACGTAAATTCTCTGTCACTTGACTCGCTATACCATAGCTCAGAAGCACTCATTAGATAGGTCAAGACTATCATTGTTCGTACCTTCTTATCAAGTGCTCGTGAGAGTTCAGCCAACGCTCGAACATCTGCTTCCCTTGCTTGAGATTGCAAACTACCGAGGGGTTGATGTGAGCCACCTCTCTGAGAGGCTAAAACCGACTTTACGTTTACTTCTTTCGCCTCACACATTGCCCTGTTGGTAACTTCTTTTGCTTCTCGAACGGCACCCAGGTCATCAGCCTGTCTCGCACAAAGTCAGCAGTTAGGAAAGGCGAAGAGGAATCGAAGCATAAACTGTACAAAAAGTAGATACTAAAACCACAGTACAAACAGATCTAGATATCACTAATCACAGAAACCCGGAAGTCAAGATTCATAACAAACCTAAGAAATAAACTAGTTGTATATTCGTAATCGATGTTCATGCAAAACCGATCAGAACTCATCTACAACATAATAGAATGACTAAAACAAGGTAATGACGGCCTTTAAGTGGCCCATCACAGATCATCTCACGATACACAATTATCATGATGCCAAAAAACCAAATTTCTCTACTGACGCAAACGCATGGATAGCAATCACCATCGGAATAGCCGCAAACCTGTGCACGCTTAGAGAGGTCGCTAAGCGAACGATTAGATAACATGGTAAACCGATGCTCCAGGCGCTCATTAAGAGCTGCACGGGCAGCACCTCCAACTCCACCTGAAGCACTCCACGTCCTCGTCTTCAAATCATCGCTAAGTGTGCGATCAATCCCTTCCACTGATGTAAAACGCCGTCGCATCACTTCAGGCATGTTCTCAAGAGAATGAGCTGGCATTGCATCAATATCCTGAAAATCCAATCTGAAAGTCAGACCTTGGCGACCACGCAGGTTGTAAACGTTGGTAGTTAACAATATTGATACCTCGCGTATATCTAATAAGAAATTAAGATACGACCAGGTTCTAGTACACGTTTTTTTAATCTTCTAAGGTTCAAATTTTAAAATAAAAAAACCCTAGCAGAAGCCAAGATTTGTGAATTGATAAACGACCCCGCACCACTACCTCTCTTTTGAAGGAATACGTAATTTGTTATGTACAAATTCAATGTTAAACAAAATTGATAGAGTACATATAGAACTTTTACGTTGAAGTACCAGAGAAGAGTTCACAAGTTCCTGCATTATAGTACAGTTGCAGTTTAATTACCATGACCAGCTCCACCCCTAATTCTGGTCGATCAAACTGTACTCGGCAGCGCGAACGATCAACAGTAAGGATGCTCCCATCATGAATCTCGCGCGTCTTTGGATGTCGCGCGATTACTTTCTGCCCCACCGTCAAGGGACGAGCTAAATCCGCTGGAAGCCCTTCTCTAAGGCCAGTGCGAAGCTCGTGATAATGTGTGCGGACTGATTCCCGATAAGTTTCCAACTTTTCTCGCTCTTCTTGCAGAAAGCGTTTCGAGAGTCTTCTGGGTTTCCCTAGAGAACTGCATACAAAGAAAATGAATTTGTAAAACCCCGAGCACAGTTTCCTGACAGCAAGCATTGGATGGCATCTCCTTCAAATCTTTCAGCTGGTTCTAATACTACTGGTCTGCTTACCCTCGTATAACACCCCATTCAACACGTGTGAGCCTGGGCACATGTCCGAGGCCTGCGTGGTTCAGATACTCCACAAATTCATTGCGTGCAAACCAAGGTAGGTCAATAGCACTGTAGAACCATTCACACATGCACCATCGCCGAACCTTAGGACAAAGGCAGTGAATGATCTTTGCCTGCAGAAATCCAGACAGAGAAAGAGCCCGAGGTTGTCAATTATACTTATAACAATGTCATGCACAAAAAGCACGAGAACAGACTCGATCAAATTTTAACAAAGATCCACCACCGGCCTCAGACCAGATGATAAGTGAACCTTACCTTCGCACTTGTAGCTCCAAGCTCAGGGGATGTATGTGGACAGAAAGTTGGTTCTTTTCTCACAGAATCCCGATGTGGGGAATTCATCGCATTGAATGACTTGGTGAGAGTGCCAGTTCTTTCCAAAATTGATTTCTCTGGTTGCCCTTTCTTCTTGCTTCGCAGTTTCAGAGGAAGAGAACTTTCATCAATGTCCATAGAATGATCTTCTCCTGCCTCCATTGGAGGCTGCTTTCCATGGCCGAGACAGTCTGTACCATCTACTGCACCACTTTCAGGCTTCTGTTTCAAAACCTTAAGCCCCTGTTTTGAAGACAACAATTTGAACTCAGCTGGTCTCTTTATTTTGGTTCGTGGTTTCAGCAATGCGAAAGCCTCCTCTTCAGGAACTGAAGCCACAATCTGCAAGGCGAAACCAAACAATTTGATCAACTTGCGAACCTACCTAATCTGAAATAAACGCTGCTAACCCAAGACCCATTCAATGCACCTTACAATGTTGTGATAATGAATTTGAAGAATAAATTGGTTGAATCAAGAGGGACTGGGATTGCTATTTCATGATCTGAAACATTACCTTCAGCATCTTGTCACCAGATAGCTTCCGTCTTCTCTTTCTGGAACTTGCAGGAGAATTGGATGGCTGTTTGTCTTCAGATGCTACTTGCTGTCCTTCGGTCTTATGATCTCCTTCCCCTTCAATATTATCATTGTCTAAATCCCGTACGTGTTCAGCTCGTGGAGATTCCAAATCGTATTTCGAATCCGTGACCTCTGGGCTGGACTGCTTTCCAGCCTTCAAATCCGCACCCTCGGGTTTGTCTTCAAAAGTAGCTGCAGCCTCTGAAAAATATCTACTGTCATAAATACATAAAACTACAGAAACCTCAAAGCAGTCAAAAAGTGGAACATATTTTGTCAGAATTTGTAGAGTAAATTGTGAAGCGTGTGCCACGCATCCAGGTCGAATTGCCTAACCAATCGAAGGATAAGGTAAATAAATAGAATCGTTGTAGCAAAATGCAGAAGCAAAACATACAAGTCACAGCGCCCTTTCGACAGAAGTGAATTTCGTTTACCACGGTCTAGTTATTGCATAAATAACTTCGAAGCTATGCCAGATTATGAAAGAAAGAAAGCTTACTTACTGGCAACAAAATCTAAATTCTCACCGAGTTCCAGACCTTCCAGTTCCAGTGACGAAGCCGCTAGAGTCGCTAAAGCATCCAGTCCACTGTTGCTATCTGCCATGCAGATCTAAGAATGTAAGATTTATATACAATGGACGGCACATTTACGTTTAACTAGACAAAATGAGTTAATTTACTGAAACCCAATGAGCAACTTTATTAGGCTCGTGTTTTCATCATGCTGCAGCCATTAGTTCGACAAATGTAACATGTCTGCATGCATATATGTATATATAAATATACCTCCAGAGAACAGTTGCCGACTTCTCTTCTTGGGTCTTGGTAAAGGTGAACCAGGATGCCGCCTCCTCTGAGCAGAGGGTGGTTGACTAGACCCCTCTGCTGGCTCGTCAGCACCGCTATCTTGCCTCTCTGTTGCATCCAGCAACTCTTTTGGATCCTCTTTCTTCCTCTCTCGGGTCACAGAAACTTCGTGCTTATTGTCCAGATTATGTAACTTAGAGTTCTTAGACAACGGTTTTTTAAGCTTACTCTTGACATCTCCAACTGTAGGAGTTTTTCTATCACCATCTGACCTCAGAGTGCTGCTGCTTGCTTTGGTAGCACCCTCGTTCTGGATGTCTTTACTTTCGGGGCTTCCCTCCATCTGAGTATCTGCTTGGCTTGTTGAAGCAGTAGGCTTCACAGAAGCATCAGATTCAGTCCTCCACAGTGATTCCTGCCATAATCAAATTTAATGTTCATTCATGGGTTGGCAAAATCAGAACTAGTTTTACATGCACAAAAGCTGTAGACTAAGAAGACGAGAGGAGGCACAGATGTAGAATTTTTTTGAGAATATTAAGCAAGAAAGGGTCACATTGATTACCTTGTACTAGTGAACACTACAAAACGCTTTAGATCTCATTCAAGGCATGAGGCCAGTATACAAACCTCGCTAGCTTTATAATTGACGAGAAGCAAAACATAAGTACCTTGTCCCCATTCTGGTGAAATGAGGTTTGTCGAAGACTTCTCCGTGAAGGGGTGTTTGATTCCGACGGTGAAGCTGTCTGCTTTGACACTAATGTGCGAGCGGCTGCGACATCAGAGTCCGAATCCTCTTCAACCCTACTTGGAAGCTTGGAAACAGGGGCTTTGATAATCCTTACCCTCTTCCCCAATGCATTACCGGTCTGGAATCGAGGAGTACGTTTGCCTACTGGTCGATTACGGTTGGCTGCACAAACACATTCAATCAACCAACTTATTGTAAACTACTTCAAAGGAGCCTCTCAGTGAGAAAAGGGGTATGATGATTCGCTCAAGCCGGAGGCAATCTGTTGAAACAAACCACCCTGACTAGAGGTGGGTCAAAAGATGAGCTACACCAAAGTGAGGTTTCATTCTAACATCATATCCCACAGTCTAGCAATCGTAATTCTAATTGTCAGCCCAAATCTTCTTTACATGGAACTCTGCACCAAAAGAGAAAAAACTGCTTACTTCTTGGTCTTTTGGCGGGTGAAGGTCCTCCAAAACCATTAGCTCCCACAATATCATCTGAACGAAAGCTAGTGCTCTCCATCCCTAAGTTGGCAACTGACTTCTTCAACTTCAAGGGCTGAATATGGTTTGACCGCTCTTCTGAACCCCCATCATCATCACTACTTTCTGCACCTGGACTCTGGCTTTCATCCTGTAAAATCAAGTATCAGTATTGCAGATTAGAAAAGATTTCCCACTCCATTTATGCGCTCCGCACAAGAAGTTCTTAACAACAAACAAAAAATCTGGCTATCCAAGTACACTTGTCACCACTTGCCCAAAAATGAACTGAATGTAGAGATGCGAAAGAGATATTCTTCGCTTGACTTTAAGAACCTTAAATCAAACGTGAATCCACTCAAGGATACGAACAAACCATCACAAGGAGATAGAAATTTTAGCCTACCAGCAGGTTGTAATGGTCTGTCATCATAGCTTTGAGTCCAGCAGCAGATGCAGCTCCTTCAGGAAGAGACAGATATGCCTGCAATACCAAAACATTTATAATAAACCCTCCTTATTCAGTGATCTGAGAAATACTAGCCTCACATACCAGGAAAAAGACAACGGCACAGAAAATACAGCTACCTCTGCTTAACCATTACTAGACAATCCATACCTTGTTTGTGGTGTACAGTGCCTCCACCATCTCTGCCGTCCTCTTGTTCAAAGTCGCAGACACCTGACACATGTCCATTGAATGCACTCATTACGGGGACAAAAATAATGAAGATCGCATCACTTAATGCAGGACATCTATAAGCTTGGCATACACAACAATATAGATTCCACAACCACTCAACATCCACACAATATGGGGTTTAAAGTACATACAAAGAAAACTTCCTCGAGAACATAACCATCAAAATGCGAATTGATTGAAAGGCGAGAAAAAGACAGGCTACAACCAGAAAAATCGTTATTTGAGATAGCACGATGCTGCAAAAGCTCATTACTCAATCGATTAATTATCCTACCTTCAAGTTTTGTTGTCCTATGCACGGGAAGCACGGCAAACAACAAGGCCGCAATCTAATGTGTCCACGACATAACACAACATAAAGATTTCAATGGTACCTTCTTCCAGTCCTTGCCGTGATTGCGAAAGGCTTGATAGAACAACTCAAGATCATCTTCACTCCAAGGAGGCCCAAGCATATCTGTCAATTTTCTTTTCTGCATCACCGCTCGTTACACTTTAACTTCTCAGGCGCCACAATATGCAGGTGTGAATCTGGCAAGAGAACTGAAATACTAAAGTATATTAAAAAAAAAGCCGCATGGTACGACTATTCTAGCAAACTAGAAAATTCTGAAATTAAGCATTATAAAGATAACAATACCATGGCAAGTATTCACTGAATGCAAAACGTAATTCAAACGAAGCAGACTAATGTTGCTAAAAAAACAGTTTCCTTACCCTTTGTTTACTTTTTTCCACTCCATCTTCGTCTCTATCTACAATGCCAGCGCCCTTTGAGGCAGGCTTTGAGAATGTTCTTGGCCGCCTAGCCGACGCCATACTGATGCTATTAAGCTTCCTTAACCCTTCAATTCACATACAATATATACAGATGATCCCACCAAAATTTCGAACGCCAGCATTGATGTGACTCGGAGGAAAACAATAATGCCCGTCCAGGCCACCACTAGGGGCCAATTACATCGGCGAAGAACTTCTTAAAAGTTTAAAAAGCCGCTACTTTAGTGCAAGAATATTCATCCCGCATTAAATGTTGGTATTCACGGAAACTTATCTGCAACATCCCAGCAGGAGTCATCAAAAAACATGCTTCAATCCTATCACACAGCATATCGTCTGCCAAATCAAACTATGGAAGATACAACATCATTCGGACTTCCGAAATTCATCAAGTAAAGAAAGCATTAAGAATCATGTGTTTGTTAGTTTTCAAAGCAATAAACGCGAAGAAGACCACATTGTCCAACACGAAATGGAAAAATTAGTACCACAAACCAGCTCCTGTACTGTCTTTGGCCTGAATTTAACAAACATTATCATCCTCAAACTAAGACCAATTGCAATTAAGAGCAATTCGCCGTTACCAAAAAGAAAATCCGTAAAAGTCTTTCTAATTTGGCATCAGAGTGTGCAAAGTGATAGTCCACTGGCCACGACTTTGGTTTTGGATCTTCTTAGCAACACCGACCAGCACGATTTTGTTTTCTCAAGAAGCGTAGTTACTAGAATTGTATCGAAGAAAAAGTAACAGCATCGGGAGATTTGAAGCAAGACCTGGAGAATGAGAATGAGAATGAAAGAAAGTGATTTAATTAGAGGAAGAGATCTACAAATAGGAGCAGCATCTGACAAAAGAGGCTCAGTAGAAAAAATTTCTTGCAGAGAGCAAGCCTCGATTCCAATGCTACAAGGAAGGAAACAAAACCGATCTCCGAGCGATACAATCAAGGCAACCAGCTAAAAGACAACAACACTGACTGCATTGCTTCCAGAAATCTCAGAAGAAGAAGCAGTACGATTCAATTCCAATGCAGGACCAATGTATGGCTTAAAAAGCGAGCCTTAAAGTCATTAAAACAGACGATATCGCTTTCCTTGACCTAGCACGACGCAATACAGACGGTACTACAGATAGCAAAGTCACCAGCAAGATTCCTTCACGTTACAATCTATAAGAACTACGCTCCTCATCGAAAGCTCTCAGAGAGACCAATAGGCATAATTTAAGCTGCGATAAGTAATATGATCCACCTCTGGCTACGCTCGTAAGGCCAAATCAAGCCGAGACTTGGCGCGACCAGAATCCGTATACCAGAAGGCAGAGAGGCCGACACAATCAGAAACGCAGCAGCTTTCCGCCATCTCTAAATTCACAAATGAACGCCACTACAGCAATTTCGAGCTACTTAGCTTCGGAAATTCCAATGAGATATATTTTGTAACTCCGCGACTACAGATTAGCAAGATTAGAGCTGATCGTTTCATTCGATCACAAATGCAGGACAAGCAACCCTAATCCAGGATTACACACCAATAAGTATACACTCACATCAAGTCGATCACATGCGAGAAACAAACAAAAGACTATTACTGAGAGTACAAAAACGTGACACCGGCCTCTTCGATTTCGGTAAAACTGGAGCGATGCTCGTTTTGCAGCAAAACAATCGGTAAACCCGTGCGTGGTATAAACCCCTGCGACAATCGATTCAAAAGATGAAAGATCCAGAGGGAGCACTCACAGGTTTGAGCGGCATAGTTGGCGAGTGAGTGATTACGAGGGGGTGATCACGGCAGAGGATTGTGAGGAGGAGGAGAGAGAGGTGCGTCCAGGTCTGTCCGTGACTAACTTATGGCGAATGCGAGCAGGGGAGCTTGCAAGACAACGTTCGATAGGGTAAAGTCCGACGAAGCGGGCATGCCGCGAAAAAAAAGACTGACACGAGAGAGAGGGGGAAGCTGGACCGGGATGCTATTTGGCGTGACGCAGAATGAAGAGCCATCTCCAGCGTTGCACTTCAAACTGGACACTTCAAGAGATTACTAGGATTCTCAAAATTTTAGTTCTTCAGTCTTGCGGTTAATGCGGTGCAAGACACCATAAACTAACAAACATTTGGCCACAAAATGTCAAATAGTGGTTAACTGTGCGTGCTATCAACATTTTTTTGGCAAATAGTAATTGGAATTCATTTTTGTAACTTTTTTCCTAATATCTCCTTATTTATAATTACAAAAAGTTTCAATTTATTAAAGAGTTTGTAATTACAAGGAGTTTCAACTTATTGAAAGATCTTACAGCATAAAACAACAAAGATCTAACAACTATATGAGCTATTCATGACACCCCTCAATAAGTTGAAACTCCTCGTAACTATAAGCAAATATATCTTAGAAAAAAAGTTCCAAAAAATGAATTCAAATTATTATTTGCTAAAAAGCATTGATAGCTCCCAAAGTTGACCACTATTTGGCATTTTGTGGCCAAATGTTTGTTGGTTTATAGTGTCTTGCACTATAGGTAACCCTCCTGCTTTAGCATGCCCCATAAACAGTCATTTGCTTACATATCAAGGGAAATGTAGGATAAAGCTCAATAAACTTAGGATGGATAGTGTTTTGAAGAGTCATTATTTGACACACTAGGATGGAATAGCATGAAAGTATTTTGAGGGGCCTCAAGCACTTATCATTCATGCTTGAAGTGTGTCAAACCTCCAAAAGATAATGTTGAAAATGCTCTAAAAGCATCACCAATTTAGCACTCAATACAACTCACTAGATATATTACTATCTCTTGCGTGGTGCAAAATTAGAATTTGTGATTGCTATCATTGGAAGCATATAAAAAGATCTCTTTAAATAAACAAAATAACTTATGGAATTTGAAATTGGACAACCAAAATAGAGCTCATTGAAATCAAGTTAGAAAGCACACAAGGCATCAATTCATGCCTAAGAAAAAAAAACCATGGTAACATGGCAAAGTTTGAAAATTTGATATGTTGATACCTTTGGAATTTTTTTCTTAGAAATGATTTAACACCTTGTTTGCTTTATAACCTAATTTGAATGGGCTCCATTTTTATTGTCCAATTTCAAGTTCTATGTTTTATTTTGTTTATCTAAAAAGATTTTTTTATATGCTTCCAATGATAGTAATCACACGTTCTAATTTTACACTAGGTAGAAGATAGTCATATACTTAGTGAGTTGTTTAGAGTGTTGAATTGGTGATGCCTTAACCCCTAAGCGTCTTGCTAAGAAAACTCAGCATAAGGTAGGTGCACCCATAAGCGTGGAAATAAGGGTTTTGGAGTAGGTAAAACAATTTCCAAACTTTGAAAAAAATATTGTAAGTTAGGAAATGGAAACCAAAAATATTGGCATCAATTTTAAGGTTCCAACTGCAAGCATTTGTTCACAAAGATTCTTCAAAGTCAAAAATCACTAAAATTGTATGAACCATGAGTAAGAGATGCTAATCGCAAGGCTTGTTGGTTCTTAAATAGTGAGATGGGTACTCAAAACCTCATGCTAGTCACCCACAACCATCACTTCATCACCCATAACTATCACTCAACCACCCACAATCATTTGTTTTTTTATTGATTAGCCCTGCCACTATCAGGTGACGGGCATGGGGATACAACACTTATGGATGCTGCTACCTTACCTCCAACATGAAACCTTCAACACATTCCCCGAGTTTTTGGAAAGTTGAACAAGTAATCACATAATCCAAACCAGTCCTTCTATACACAACTATAAATCAAATGTTTAAAGCCAATTTGATTTCAAATCCAAGTAAATTTGCAAAATCCCCACCATTGAGAATCTCATGTTTTCCAATTTGGGCAACACTTAAAAATATGGATTTTGAGCTTTCAAGTAATATTTTCTCAAAAAAAAGATTTACCTAATGGCTGATCCCATGAGATTGTGTCTTGCTATACTAGATGGAAAGAAAACTCCACAAATGGATAAAAACTCCAAAAGATATGGTCACTCAAAGTAGCTAGATTCCACTATCTCCTTACCTTGCCCAAATTAAGAAAAAAAAAGTGACACATCACCAAACTTCTCCGTTGTACAATATGAGACATGAGAGAACCCATCTCATCTACTCTCTAAGCACTCCCTTTGTTTGCCCAAAGACATTCTTCTCCTAACTGTTGAAAAAATAGAATATTTTTCATATTCCATGTAGAATCTAGAGCAAAGGAGGTGCTTCAAGGAACAATAGGCCGATCAAAATTTTTTCTTGAACTAACAACTCCATTTGGACTTGAGTGGCAGACCAAAATTTGAGCTAAAAATGCCTCTATTGTATACTTTCACACCTCCAAACACCCCCTTTGGCCATATTGGGCTCTTTGGTCCTTTAGGGGTTAATGCCTAAAATCCCAAGATTTTGCTAGCATTTAATTCAATTAGAGAGTACAAGAAGGATGTTGCATTCTAGAAAGTTTGCCACCAAGTTGTTGTTTGAGTAAAAAAATACTATGACCAGAATCCTACTTGAAAAACAAACTCAAAAAAAGTGCCACATTTTCATACTAGTTAAGCAAAACTCACCCAAACTAGTGAAAGGATTTCACACTATTCAAAGTCTTACATTAATTGAAAAACTTTTGTTAGTAGGATTCACTCCTATTAACATATTTAACCAATTCTAAACTCTGTTTTTGGTTGATTACCAAAAGTCTCCCAATGTTTTACAATACGTCTCCCAAATTTTCTTTTCTTGAATTATTTTGGTTAGACTTTGAACAATCCAAAAATAGTTAAATATGGCATAGTAGCGTCTAGATTGAGTTTGACTCACATTGTTTATTCATTAGGAGATATATACGCTTGTTTAGCGGACATACAGTGCCATACCTTGTTTCAACCCTCTGTTACAACATTGAAGTCTAAAATATATTCCATGCATAAATTAGAGCTAAATGTAATCCTTAAGCAATGTTGGATCGACCACACAACCAACCGAAACCTTGGATTCCTTACTAACTCTAACTCCGTAAAATGAGCTCATGGTTTATTAAGATAAGCTTTTGAACAAAATGAGAAGAACAATCCAACACGCTTCCAAACTACAAGAGTGGCTAGAGAAATAGCTATGAAGTATGAAATGACAAAACTCTAGCAAAAGAGTACACATAAAAGGAGCAGAAACGAGACGAAGGACATCTCCACACATCAAACCCTAAAACCCACAACATTTGAACAGGATGAAGAATATCCACTAAATAAACCTGCTAGTGTGAAAAGCCTCAACTACGTATTCAGGACTGCAAAGGTCGATCCTTTTGACATTGAGGCAGCAGAGGACCTTCCCAAAGGCCAAAACCTAACATAAAATTGCCAAGCATGGGCCATTCACCACCCTGCAAAAAATTCAAGGAACAAAAAACGGACCTCCGCGAATGTATTGAAAAACAAATTCTTGCCATAACTAACTGTACCACTTTGACAATGCAGTTTTTTTGTATATTAGTATTGAGTACAGTATTTCTAATGAAAGGAATTTGAAAGTTTAAGATAGAGAAAATATGTTTCCCACAACATGTAGGACAACCGAACACACAGCACATTAATACTAACTATACAACCTCTCAACAGTTGTCCATACGGTTAAGTGCAAGCAAAGTTGCAGCTATTGACGCCGAAGCCAAAAAAAAAAAAGTAACTAGAAAAAACGTAGTTTTATAACCTCCACATTCATGAATAGCTATCCAACATGACATACACAAACCCATGGTTGTCATCGTGATGTCGTCTGCACATTAACACAGCCAAACAGAAGTTAAAACCTGCTTTTCAATATCAATAACTGGCAAATGATATACTGCACTCTAAAAACACAAAAGCTGTTTTAGATGCAGAGATTGTCATGAACTCTCTAGGATTAAAAACACCAGCTTAAGAGAATACTGTCCAAATCTATACCTGTAGAACATGAACCCTACGAAAGCCAAAGCTCCAACAGAGGCAAGTGAAGTCAAGGTGATCAATACTGTTGCCCAGACTGGCAACCCCTTTCGCTTATGATGCTTGGCATTCATACAACTTGGAGGAATGCACCGTTCTTGACTTGAAGGCTGCGAAGCAAAAAACAACATTAACATCAAATACGTTAAATGGCAACAATTCAAGAGATTAGCACTTTACAGGCGCCAGTCTGGAACCTGAAACTTACACTGGTTCTAGTTTTCAAAGCTATATGAGCACTTGAGTTTCACAGTTTTGCCACTCTGAAACATGCCATTTTAACAAAGTTGACCATTATAACACTCGCAAATTTACAATATGGATCTTAGTATGGCGAGTTCATGAATTTACAAACATATGTAAAGAGATATGTACCTTGGTAGAAGCCAAGCATTTATCATTTGTCATAAGAGCAGTCAAACGGGGAGAATTCTCCATATATCGAAAACACTGGACCTCTCTAGTTCGTGAAGCTTTCTTGCAGTGACCACGGCAACTCGTCCATTCTCGAGCATTCCATTTAAACAACTCTGTTAAACAAAAATAGTTAAACAGCCTCAATAACTAAAAAATTGTAAAACAGCAATACAAAGTTGCAATTCAAATATCCAAAGTATTTGATACAGAAATATTGGTAGTCCTTGAACTGCTTAAACCACAAAAATATCAATTAAGCTAATATTCAAAAGTGTGATAGAAGCAGGTTCTCACCTCGGGGTTTTGGCTGGACGCTTAAATAAGCATTTGTTTGGCAATAGCCGGTCTTGCTCTTCGCATCAGTAATAGCAGGCTCGGAGCAGTCACTACAGCAAAACCATTTGTTTCCTATTTCCTTTTTGTTTGAACACCGACTGCAGATGTTATTTGCTCTTGCTTTGACTGGTCCATAATCACAGTGGCCAATGTTAAAAATAGAATTAACAAAGAGAAACCACAAAAACGTTCCTAGAGACTTTCTTGTCATGATCTGTAACTAGAAGTGGTCCTCTGGAATACAAACTAACCCCAAATTGTTACAAGAGCATGTAGAAGGAAACCTTCCAGTGCCACCTGGACAAGCTACGTATGTAAGGAGGTTCAAAATCTGCGCACAATCTACTAAAAATTATGCTCAGCTCAATCTAACATATGAGGTGATATAAATTTTTTGTGTAAAGATGCTGTAGATTCATTAAAGAAGAGGACGCTCATAGTAAACAATCACTGCAAAGTTTGAAAACTATTAACCCTCAAATGTCACTTTCATTGCCACATGGCACAGGACAATTGGAAAGAGGGATACGGGTAGAAAGTCATAATCCTTTCTTCCATTTACTTCTCAAGAGAATCATAAACCTGAATGGTCTTGAATCTAGTTTTCCTGAGCCGGTTATGTAAACCAGCTCTCCAGCTCAACCGGTTATGTAGTATATAACTAATACCAGAGGAATCTAAATTCTTTTATAATAATAACACTAGCGGTTGGCGCTTGTTTCGCTACTCATTCAACATTAGAAATATTAGGATTTTCATATAATGCATGACACTTATAACCAACAACTATTGGCCAAACAAGAAATACTAAAGCACAGCACATATACCCATTAGCTCAAAAGTAATTCCACCACCAAGCGGGACAAACCCCTAACCTTCATCTCGGTGGACTCAACATTTTGATAACTTTATTTCTGACAAAGCCTTAGGCTAACCACTTGAATTTGGAGTTGTTGGTTATAAGTGTCATGCACCGTAAGTTAGAGAGAATGTAAAATAAGAATTTCAGTAAGTTTTCAATTTGTATCAAAGAGACTATATATGAGACATTATAGAGGTGCAAATGTGATACTACAGAGGGCCTTTAGTAGTATGATGGTAACATGGAGCTCTCGTCTTTCATTATCTAAAGATCTTACTGAACAAGATTCAGGAAACCAGCTCCCCTAAACTTAGATTCAACTGGTGAATAATCACTTCTACCTTACATTTTCAAAGCTGGAACATCATTGCCATGAAGAAAGACTGCACTTCTAGGGTATTAAAAAAACAGGGGCATGAATACTCAAACCTTCTCTGCAGCACTGGAATCTGGTGGAGAAGAGAGGACATGCTCCATACTGGGGCATGGCACAGAGACCTTGGCAGTCGTTAGATGTTTCCACTGGCGCATAGCCAGCGCCACAACCCCCTATCCAAAGGTTCTGGCATCCGCTGTCCCAAAAGCAGGCTGCAATAACACAACTCCATCCAATTAATCAAGGTAGAATTCCTCAAAAGCAACCCTACTAAATTTTAACTAAGCTGTAAATATAGATTAGTGAGAGTTAGAGTTGGACCTTTTGTCAAAACCAGGTGTTCAAAAGTTAGCCTAAGATTTAGAATAACCAACCATGTCCTTTGACTATTCCATCCATTACGTTTTCTTCAGAAGATCATCAAAAATTAAGAGTAACAAAGCAAAGGTATAGCAGCAGGCTGCAATAACACAACTCCATCCAATGAATCAACGTAGAAAACCTATAAGCGACCCTACTAAATCTTAGCTAAACTGTAAATACTGATTAGTGGACGTCAGAATTGGACCCTTTTTTCAAAACCTGGTTTTCAAAAGGTAGCCTAAGATTTAGAACAAGCAACCATGTCAGTTGACTATTCCATCCATTACGTTTACTTCGGAAGATCATCAAAAATTAAGAGTAACAAAGCAAAGGTCCTTTAGTCAAAACCGGGTCTTCAAAAGGTTAGCCTAAGATTTAGAACAAGCATCCATGTCATTAACCATTCCATCTTTTACTATTTTTTTGAGAACATCATCAAAAATGAAGAGTAACACAGCAAAGGACTATAATTACTTTCGTCTGATTCTTATCCAACTGATTCTTAAACCTAAGATGTCCAACAAAATAATAAACCCTAGCCATATGGAAAGCTTAGTTAGTTACCTTCAGCGGACACTTGCTGCCACAAAGCTGCAAACCCTAGAATGGCAATCAAGGCTCCCAGGCGTCGTCGCTCCTCCATAGCCCCCCCCATGATTTTTTCCAAAACCCCACTGAATCTGAAGAAATCCTTCGTCCCCAACTACTCCAATCGCAAGAATCTGTTGCCGAGATTCAAGCTCTCTCAAATTCTGATGAAAACCCTTTTTTCCAGAGAAATCGAAATACTGCTACGAATGTTTAGAATTGAAGGGGTTAAGTTCAACCGTAAGTCATGATTTCAAGTTCTTCTAAAGGTTGGAGATTTGTGAAGAAATCGGCCGAAGAATCACTTGTGAGGAAAAGATTGAAGGGGAAGAAATGATGTGAGAAATTTGGGGATGGGGGTTGGGGCCTTGGGGGGTTGGACGATTCCGAAATGGATTCGGTGGAAATTGGTGTGGCTGAGGTGGCATCCACGTGGCGGCATTCAGAAATTGGTGGGAGATTGCTTGCTTTAGGAAATTGTGGGAACATTGCCGAGTTTTTATATTGTATGTTATGTTTGAGGTCGTGACCGAAGCGCCTTTCTTGAACTTTTTGCTGGTCTTTTGTTTGACTTTCGTGCTCCAAAAGATGGGTTGAAAGTATTAAGTGATAGTTTACTTTTCTTTAGAATTGGAGCAGTGGAGACTTTGCATTGAGAGAAGTTATTTTGAGGAATATTATGTTTCAAAAATTTTATGGATACCCTAAAGTTTGCCATATTTGAATAGATATCCTTGTTTTTTCAGAAATTGCACAAATATCTTCGGATCATAATTTTGAGATGTTTGTATCAGGGATTAAGTAGGGGGACACCTTCTAGTTGCTACGTGGATACTCCCTATAGCCCAACTTATTAAATTTGAGATTATCATTAGATTGAAATATGAAATAAAATCTAAACAATATTTTATCACACAATTTGTGTTTACAAGCGTTGTGAACATATAACAAATATGTCTCATTTGTGACATGGCCAAGATTTATATCAGTTGCTCCCTTCATTTATAAGTTTAATTCTTGACCATGTCACAAAATGAGACATATTTGGTGTATGTTTGCGATGCTTGTAGATGCAAATGTGCTCTAAAATATTGTTTTGATTTGATTTTATATTTCAACGTAAGAATAATCTCACAATTAATAGGTTGGGCTATAGGGGGTGTCCATGTAGCAACTGGAGGCAGTTGTCCCCTGGTCATTCTTGGCGTCTTCTATTGTGCATGTTAATTCTTTCTCCCTTGTGTGCATGATGTTACTTTTTTGTTCTATTGCACTCTTTGCTTTAACATTGGTCATGAAAGAAGTATCGTGCACATCAAAACAAACACATGAAAATTATGGCCCAAGAGTATTTGTGCAAGTTCTAAAAAACCAAGGGTATCTATACAAATATGGCAAACTTCAAGGGTATCCATAAAATTTTCCCTATTATGTAAAAGTTACTTTATTAGAAAAGTGAGCCATAGTGCTAGAGGGACAAAACTACTTTATTGACAAAGGCTCTAGTAGAGTAGCTTTTGTTTTGTGTGAAAGCATAAACCAAAGTATTTTTTTACAATTTGTTGTTAGTTTTTTTCTTTTATTCTTCTTAAAGATAGTTCACATTATGTTCCATGTTATAATTTTGCAGGTTCCACTTCAATGTCAAGTTACCAACTTTGTTGGGTTGTAAAGAGCAAAGTGAAATAGTAATACACAAAAGATTTGGATATTTTAAGCAAAAAAAAAATTGTTGAGATTTAACTCCCATATTGAGTAGCTATTTTGCTACACCCAACTCTTGAGCAAAGTCCTACATTACTGATGCCAATACTTCTAGAAAGTGTTGTCATGTGAGTACTTTCAAGTGAATTGATATTAGAACTTGGGGACACAAAATGAAGTTATAAGTCCTAATTTTTGGCTTTCCATCAATCAAAGTTTGAGATTTTAGTGAGATTAGGAATGGTAGAGATAACATAAACTTCCGCTTAATTGTAACTACGATAGAAGTCAAATATTTTTGTTTGAATTTGGTTGTAAAACTTTCAATTTTCAACACAAGCAGAAAATTATGATTCTTCAAGTTAGTACGAGTAACTTAAACCCTTCTAAATGATGCTATGACAAATGTAGATGTAGGTTTTTAGCGATCTCCATTGTTATTTTATCTAGATCAATGGATAACCCCTAAAATCAAAGATAATTTTGAGGCTTTTTAAAACACGCTTTAAGCAAAACAAAATGTCAAAGTATTGATAAGGATTGAATACATTTTTGAGTTGTACTTATAGGATTTCACACTAGATGTATATCAAATCATCTATGAACCGAAAAACACAACAAAATCATTCATGGATTGAAAAAATGTCATGCTTAATCAAAAGTGAAACAAGAATTTGAAAGCCATGCAATATTTCTCAATTCTCTATTTTTATTCTGTATCCAAAATCATTGTTATAAAAATGTAATGCTAAAGGAAATAACATGTGCAGTTAATTGTCCCAAAAACCACTCTGTAAAAAATCAACTCTACATATCTTTCAAAAAAATTGTAATGTAATATTTTTCCAGAATTTACGATAGTTGACTCTCACCTCTTGGAAACTCCTGAAATAAACAAATCAAGTTTTGAAATGGATACTTTGCACAAAATACATAAACAGAAAAATCAAAAAGTGTTCGATTTTCAAAAGTCAACTTAACTCAATGGGAATTGACTTGGTCGTAGTGTGCAAAACTTGTAAAATTACTGAGGGTTTAATATTGTTTGATAACAAAATGGAGTTTTAACAAGAGTATTGTTCGATCGAAGTTTCATACCCCCCAAAGCAACGTGACAAAAAATTTGAAAATCTCATGTACCGTACTTTCATCTTCAGAGACTCATAAATTTCGATGCTGCAGTTCAACTGGTTCAACTATTCCATTCACAAAAAAATTGCCAACTAGGAAGATTGGCAAGCATGTTGCAACTCTCAGTCTTCGAATTTCTTTGAAACTAAGTATTCAAAAATCATTGGAGTTGCTTGGTGTACCGACGTACTTTCCGAGGCCACACCTCACCACATACATCTGGCTCTGTGTATTGCCTGTCCCACGACCATGGAATGTCTGCATCATCATAAACAGGGGGCAAAAATCATGTCTCTCTCAATTTCCTTGAGTACATTGAGTTGATAGATGTGACATACATATAACGGGAATCTCAAAAACAGTGAAAGCAATAGAAAAAGGCAACGTTCACAACTGCAAAGCAGATTTTTCAAGTTATGAAAAGGCTTAGTTAATCAGAGTCGTTTGAAGCAGTTAATGTAAATTTTAAACAAATTGAAGTTATTCCAGCAAAACTGGAGTTTTAATTGGTATTATTAACGGTGCAGGATTTCTCAATTAGCATACTTCTTTCCAAAATGAAACACCAAGCCTCCTTTAGGGATGTGTTGCGGTTTTGGGTTTAGTATGTGCTCCCATTCAAGCTGTTTAATAACCCTGTTGGGTCCGTGCAAGAGTTCTGCAAAAGAATCCATTTCTCAAGGAATACTCCGGTTTGATTGAAATTTACGTTAATTCCTTTCGAAGAACATCAAGCTGAGATCAATATAGAGAGCAAAGGTACGAGTGCAGGCTCACCTTTGGGACCATACTTCACTGGTGGTAATGCATATGGCAGCGGCAGGCGAACGATAATGTCTCTGCCTTGTTTTCTGTCGTTGCTATTTTTCCAGCTAAGTGTGACAAGCTTTGGGTGGTCTTCTGGTTTTTTGTCTTCATCATCCGCCGTATGTTGTAATTCCCTGGACTGCACAAAACAGGAGAGATGAGTCTTGCTCAAATTAAAAGATGTTAAAAAACCTCACTAAATTCAGAAAACTGGGCTCTTACAAGACGGACATGTAGGTACAACTCGGGGAGATGACCAAGTTAGCCCAGCGTAAGCTTTTACAAAACCCAAAGGAGAACATTATAGATTCAAAACTCATCCACAGCATCGTCAAATAAAACAGCATAAATCGAAAACATATATACTACGACAAAAGCTGTGGACATTTCGTATCATAAGTTACAAAATTGTACTCCCTCCGTCCCAAAATGTTCTTCCTGTTGGCCTTTTCTTAGTGTCCCAAAAGGATCTTCTTGTTGAAGGAGGAAGGAAGCTAGCGACACTTGCACATAGTCCAAAAGCATGGGCATGCTAATCAATCCCATGTCATCAAGTGAGTGGCCACCGGTGCTCTTCAAAAGTGCCTCAAAAATTCAATTTTCAAGCACTTTGAAACCACACTTTGAAACTAATTTGAAACTCAAAATTTCAGAACACTAGGACATCAAACTCTATTCATAGGTCAAAAAAACTTTGGAAAATGGTTCTTTTCAAGCTTAATCTATAAAATTTTGTGTAATAGGAAGATCATTCTGGGACGGAGGGAGTAAATTGACCACTCCAGGTTGAACAATACATACCAGAGCGGAGGTTATATTCGTGCACGAAAAAGGCTTGGCGTTTGAGTTTATCCCAATAAGAGAAGGTAAGAATAGGACACCAAGCTGCAAGACAATTCCATTCATCAATAATCAAGATATGGAAAAAAAGGCAGATGATTCTTTCGCAAACCATGCAGAAGATTGTGAATCAGATCTTCGAGTTTCCTCTATTATGTTGACATATAAAGACGCACAAACGTATATGAATTCATTGCAGCAATGAAGCAGGTTTGTGAAAAGTGGAGACCTCGTAGGATCTAATCATGAGCTGTGAATGGGTTTTCTGCACCACTCCCCATGCAGCCTTGCTGAGATTTGACGACGTCAATAAGAACCATCTGTAAGAATTACCTCAAGGGTCAAGAATTTTTCTACTCGCAAGTTTGAAGTTATCACTAACCATCGATAAAACTCCAGAGCCGTACGTTGTCTTTATTAAGAACCCAGAGAGTGCTTGCAGTCATGAGAATCAGCAACAAGTCTTTTGCTATGAAGAAGAAACAGTCAAGATCAAATGACATTCCTGACTAACATTTAAGCACCAATCTACAGATATATAAGCAAAAACTGATAATCTCTTAAACGTTTATGGAGAAAATTCAGAGCAAGATGTGCAATGAATCTTACGCGATGCTCTGGTTGTTGTACCGCACAAACGTTTTAATGTGAGGAATAGCGCGGCTGTATCAATGCCAAAAAATCGCACTTAGTCTCAGGTGATTAGGTTTTTTTAGGCAAACATATTAGAGGTGTTACAAAGAGTTCGGAACGGACTTAAAACTTTCCTTAACAAAGATATTGCTGGAAAAGCAAAGGAAAACAAAAGTAAAAAGAAGCGAAAGAGAAAGATTCAATTACTAGTACTGCAAAATCACCAAAGAGTGAGGATGGTGCAGCATACCTTCTACCTGTATGATCAGCTTGCCACCGAGACCAGTACTTGGACAAGAAAGGTCGTTCAACATTTTTCAGTGGGCTTGGAACCGCACCGCCTGCAGCATAGCCCTGTAAATTATAGTTCACGTAGCTCTTCTTTAGATGATAGAGGATACCAAAAAGAGCCCTGACAATAGGTATACTAGAAATATAACCATTTTGAACACTCAAAAGCAGCATTTGTGATATGGTTTGAGCAACTTTGAGGACATTCAGTAATTACCTCAATAGAGCAGCGGATGTCCTCCACTGTAGGCCAAATAATCTGAACTGGACTACGACCAAGTTGTTCTTTTCCAAATGTCATTCCTGACTGTATTGAAGATCCAAATTCACCCAGCCACTTCTCGTCCAAAGAACCTAAAGATGAAAACTGGAAACAATTGGCAGATTATAGACTAGACTCTAAATTTGTACGAGATTGAATAGAAGGACGTAACATTAGCTTAAAGAAAATGTTTTTGGGCCTCCTGTATATCCTGAAGCGATTATAGCAAACATGTATTAATCCTTACCTGATATACGCAGGGAGAACCTTTGAACTGCTCTTCAAAACGCTGCTCTTGCAAAATCAATCGAAGCTTCAAGTGACCCCACTTCATCAGATTTCGCCCTTGATGATACCCGGGAACCGAGGCAACCAATCGGACCTGGTAAGAGTGAGTGGCCATACAACAAAAGTTAAGGTTAGAAAATCAGCAACATTTGAAGATGTATGAGTTAGACAAAAATGAGGAACTTGCAAATATTCTGCTTACTCCACAAGAAAAAGTGCTCTCTGAAGTTAAGGAAAATCCTACAAAACACCATATTAGGTAAATTGGGATAAATAGAGGGACCGTTTTGTACTCCACCTTAATCTTACATATAGTAAATGTAGGCATAGCTATAGCTCAAAGTTGTAATTATTTGAAATTCTTGGAGACAATCACTGAGACTTCACTATTGACAAGAAAGTGCACGCTTGTTTTTTTTTGTAATATGCTAAATTGTACATAATGACAGAAATAGTGAAAGTCCCAAAATGTACTGTTTTTCCCAATTTACCTAATATGGTGTTACAAGTAAAAGGCAGAAATGTACCAGGGCACTGCTGTAGTCGAACCTCCGAAAGAAAGCAGCATTAACTCGGACTTCACCAAGTCCAGAAACAACTGCCATGCACCCTCCCCACTGCCATTGCACAAAGTGGCATCTTAGTCCAAATTCGAGGAAGAAGATCTTTAGATAAGGTAGCAATTTCAAAAAAAACGTCATCTTTTTGGAACTTGCATACATATGTCATCGTAGCTGCCAGCAAAAAAAAAAAACCAAAGGAGAGCTCCAACACCAGCAGAGTGAACGAGCATCCAACCTCAAGGGCTTGTAGATACTCCACCAAATCATTTTCAAATGGAGATGACTTCGATTCCTGTGCAGCCTTACTTTTATAAGGGAAATCTTGCATCCAGAGACCTTGAGATTTGTTATTCCAGTCAATATAGATCAGATTTGCAGTGTGCACAACGATACGTACACCAGTTGGGTAAATCAGGAACATGGCTTTTGAGTGGTGTGTGCCATAGCTTAACCTCAGTGGAGGCTTGTGGAGTAACCAGGAGTTAGGCTTGCTGGCCTGTTCAGTCAGAAGGCCAAACAATCTTGGTCGTCAGAAAATAACTCTAAGCTCTTACAATTGAGACATTTCTAAAGAAACTCAGAACCATCCTCTGTTTTAAATTCTGAAGCAGATCTCACGTCTAGAACAAAACGAAATGAGAAAGCCTCACTGACAAAGGGTGCGCACTACTGAAAGTTCCTTGATTTGTCTCATTCCAAGTTAGCTATAATAAACTACAATCATGACAAGAATCAGAATGGTAATGTAAACGGTTACTGTCATGTTCAAGAAGTCCAAAATTGGTCCTATGCTCATACTTACATCAAAGGCCCTACTGTCTGTAAGGACATGCTCCAAAACTTACTTCAAAGTGAGACTTAAAAATAAGCTACAAAGTGAAACCTAACCAACAAGGCATTACCTGCAGGAGCTCAAGCGAACCTCCCCCTTCTCCATGAAAGATGACCACTGAAGGAACTGTTCTCAGGCGTGGGCAAGCTGTAAAAAGGTTTTCGTACCAGAGTCATCGAATCAGAACCGTTTGCACAAAATTAAAGAGTGCACATCACAACTGATTGCATGCTTGCAGGAGTAGCTACTACATTTCGTAATTGAAGAGCACCAAGAAGGAAATACATCTCCTTCAGAACACTTGCCAAGAAACTAGACATGTAGAACCTTAATACAACAAAAAAAATAGTCTATCAAGATGTTGCAAAATCAGAAAAGACGATAGCAAAGCTCTTGATTAATTAAAAAGGGTACGTAAGTCAGACAATCGGTTCACAGATTACAGAAAAAACAGCTGATACTGCACTATACAGTTGAATGAGGACCTTCAGAATACAGAATTTGTTAAAGGTTGAGCGAAAGCACTGGTGGGAACCTCACCTTCAAGTAACCAATCGATATCGACCATGTAGTTGGATAATAAGGCTACTTGTATATCGCCCTATATGATAGAAAGTTTAACACGCCTGAGAAGGAACTGAGGGAAGGCACTCAAGAATGCAGAGAAGAGATAAAGTAAGCACAGGACACGTTGATAACATGCAAAATTTATAATTTTGTAACAAAATCCCAAAATGAAGAGGTTTCTTACCTCAATAACACCTCCAATGTTCACGCACCCTGTATTTGCCCACCGAGGCAAGCCTTTCACTTGCATCAAACGAAAAGTAGAGCTTGACCTGCAACCTGCTTCGTACTCTCTTCCAAATGAATGTTCGTCGTTGTTAACAACCTGTGAGCTCCTAGAGGAGGACGATGCGCCTACGTGATGTCCACTCGATGATGATACATATTCACCTGTTGATGCCTTAGCAGCCCTGTCTTCCTCATCCTACAAATTCCCATACAGTTAAAATTATCCTGCTCATTAGCGGAGAATACTCAAACTACATCATCTAAGAAAAAATGCTCAGTAAGATTCTTCGCCACGATAATACCAGTGCATAGGTTTTGCTTAAAAGCTGGTGAAACATTTTCAATCTCAATGTTCCATCTCTTGTGTAAATACATGAGTAAACTGCAAGATCAAATCCAGTAGCAAGCAGGTTTATTTAATGCTTATTCATTTCAGATATTTAGAGGTTATTGCATTTAAATAAAAATCAGGCTATTCGTTTCGTCATCGTACGTGTCGCCAAAAGTTACTGCATACTCCCACTGTCCCTCTGAAAAGCTCCAAATCAGACACATTTCTTGTACCACTCAAAAGCTGCCTTTTGCTGATTTCAAACGTTGAGAAAGCGGTTGCCATGTTCAATAATTTCATGGGGCAAGTTAAGCTATTAGAGAGCATTCCTCTCCTAGCAAGCTTGGCCTTGCCCATATAAGATACCATTGTTGCTACTAATGTGGAGCTGACAACAGGCACAAACATGGTACTTTTTGTGTGGAATTTGGGTGCCCAAATGGCGACATCAAAACTGGAGATTTTGCATACATTTGGTAGATGGTATATTGATTCTAGAATGCATGTGTCACTAGCACAAAGACTAAAAACACAGTTAATCCTTTGCAAGTGCAAGGAAGCTTTTTGGACGTTTTTAGAGGGACAGAGAGCGTATATCTGACCTGTAGAGCTCGAGCAATAGCCTCGTCATCAAGCAACTGTTGTTTTTGCTTCTTCTTCGCTTGTTCATCCTCGTCATCATCGATAAGAATGACTTCCCACTCTCGTTTCTTTGTAATTTCAATTGTCCCGTCTTCTTGCAGGAGAGATTCCGTTTCAGATATCTGAGAAGTATCAATTTTTGTGCTCTTCACATTATGAGAATCAAGGCCTGAAAGTGGCACCGGCTCCTCTTGATTGAGTTCGGAAACGAGTTTGTAACGCAATTTGCCGGGCAAGAACTCAATAACATCCCCGTTACTTACAAAAGCCCTTGTGTTTGGTGGAAGCCTTCTCTTCATTGAACCAGATTGAATCACCACAGGATTCTGTCCATCCTACACAACCGTCACCAATAACCACAGAAACACCGTACTTCGTCAATTGTCAGGCTGAGATTATATAAGGGAAAATTTCATGGATGCCCCTGAAGTTTGCCATATTTTCATAGATACCCCTGCTTTTTCAGAAATTTCACAAATACCCTTGGACCAAAAATTTCAGGCATTTATTTCGTTGTGCATGTCATTTCCTTCTCCCTTTGTGCGCCCACTACTGCTTTCTTGTTATGCGTGTGCACAAAGGAAGAAGAGAAGTGGCATACACAAGAAAACAAACACCTGAAAATTTTGGTCCAAGGGTATTTGTGAAATTTCTGAAAAAGCAGGGTATCCATGAAAATATGACTTCAGGGGTATCCATGAAATTTTCTCATTATATAAAAAAGCAGATTAACTTTGAGTTCAAACTTCAATAACTTCACACAATCACTTCAGAAGAATGTAAACATACTCAATACAAAAAGAATATACCTTCGCATCAACGAGGACAAGCAAACATTCTGTTAAACCTTAAACCCTAACCTACAACGATAAAGCCCTTCCCTTCAAACAAAAAATATAACAATTTGGATTTTTACAAAGAAGGATCAGAACAAGAAAAAGACTTACTACGGAGATTTCAAAGCCTCCATTCGGAGAAGCATTTAGGGTCACATGCTTCCGGCTAACTTGCTTGGTTGCAAATACTAAATCGTCTCGGCCAATGAAGTTCTGGCCCTTGAAGAGAGGAACTGGCAAAACCTTACTTTCCAAGCCATTGTCATCATCTTCCAGTGCTTGCAAGAATCCCAGCTGATGCTGTAGAGAACATTAATCAACACATCAGAATGAGCACGCACTAAACAATCAAAGACTATTAAAATCTAATAGATTTGGCGAAGTATATTGAATGCTACCACAATAAATTCTCATAGGTACTCAACCTGAATCTTATCTCATTCCATAGACCTAAAAACTAAAGCATCATACTCCATAGCCAGAACACAAAATCTGAGATGCATTTCTAACTTGTCTTAATTTTGTCTCATTCCATAGAAACCTAAGAATATACAGCAATGGTGAAAACCAGAATCTTATTCCATTCTTAACTGGGTTTAATTATTGCCTTAAGACTACGTGTTTTAGAGTTCTGCTTTTTAAAGACTGTGTTTTTTAAACGTAAGTACACGTATATTGATTTAAAAACATTGAACTGTTGTTGAGCAAGAAAACAAGTGAAAAGAATCAAGTAACGGTTTTTTTCAGCTTTTCGGCTTCAACCCACATGGCTGAAATGCGGATATTGATAAGAAGGTGCAATTTCTTATACCTGAGAGGTGGACATCGCGGTGGACGATCATGCACTTGAACAGCAAAATGTTTGAAGTTTAAATCCCTCGGCAGCAAAGGAAATGCAATGACAACGTGCATTGAAATAATAAAGCCATGCAGCTCTCGAAGAAGTCGAGATTATCACAAAAACCAACTGTTTAGGCAAAATGTGTTGATCGAAGCGAAGGTCGTCGCAATAATACGGACACGTCAGCTTGAAGGTGGAGCGCTGACGGAATCCACGTCGGCACATTCGAGAGAACGAGGGTCCATTTGGACTTGCTGACGTGGACTCACCTCGATAGTCCTACCGGGTGTTAAGTTTTTGGACGAATGGAGTTACGGCCCTCCAAGTATTCTCTAATGAAATGAGGACCAGGGCTTTTTTTTTTTTCATTTTTTAAGAAGTGTGAAGGTGGCTATTTAAAATGTTATAATGGTGCTCCAAATTTCAACATTCATCCACATATTGGATAGAAGATATCACATTAGTGCATACTATATGTCTAAAATTGGTTTTCATCCACAATTTGGCGATTTCATCCAATTTTATTTAAAAAATTGAAGACTAGTGGTGAAATCATCCAAGTTTTTTGGCACTTTTTTAATGTTTTTTAACCAAATTTTTTTGGGTGCAATTTGACACCAAAAAGCCAAAAGAAGCCCTCATGAGGACAACTAATCATAAGGCTTAGTTTTCCTCAGAAAAATTGCTACTGTCCTGAGCCCATTTCCCACCACATTGAATCCAGCATTTAGGTTGCCCCACGCTAATTTCTCAACATTTTACATCATATAAATACTTTATAGATACTTCTTGATATTGCAGTAACTTTTGGCAATAATTACTGCAATAATTTTTTTTAAAAGGCCTAGAAATAACAATGAATATGTTGAAAACAAACTAGCAATATCTAGGTTGTAAACCATGTGAAGTCCTAGTATCCTAAAGAATTGCACATGCTTCCAAGTGGTCAAACCATGAGTCACAAGATATATTTTCAAGAGAATGCAACCTAATTGTTAAGGCAATCTAAATGCACTATTTAAAGTAGTATCTTTCACTATTCTAAATAGTGATTAAATTCAACATAAACATATATATCTTGCTTGCAGTTTGCTCAATTTGGTATGCTTTTTCTCTTTATATGTTTTTTTGTTTTGTACAACTTGTTCTTCTCTTTGCTTTCCTTTATAACCCACCTTCTTCACTTCCTTTTCGCCTCCATCTCGTTTAAATGTTTAATAACTTTTCACCCTTCCTTTCATTGTGATTTCTTTCTCAATTTCTATCTTAAATGTAAAATAATAAATTTTTGGTGCTAGTAGAGAGTTCCAAATTTCTGTTTGACAAGCGAACACTTCCTGCTATAATAATAGAGATTCTATAAGAAAACCATTAACAGGTGCGTAAAATGTGATAACTTGATTATTGGATTCAAAATTTTAGCTCATTTAGCACTGCTTTTAGGACGAGGTTACTATAACACATACTATGTACGCTACTATATGACTGGCATTTGTTACCAACAAAAAGTTTTAATTTGGGGTCTGACTACCTCACTAGAACAACAATGATCTATTCTCTAGCTTCTTTGTTGATCTCAAATGTAATAAAGGTGTGGATGCATTCCAAATACAAGAAAAATACACTGTATTGTACTGGTCGCAAAGGGCTGCCTTGTCCTTTAGGGGTTAACTCCTAAAGCACCATTGTTCACTCAAGGGACAAATGGGATTTTGGACATTTACCTATAGCTAAACAACTTTGTGTGATTTTCTGAAACTTTTTTTGAAGATGGGGAATTAAAAGATCTAAGTGGGCATCTAATTTTTTCTTTATTCCAACATTTGTGGAAGAAGCTATGCATGAATTTATGAAAACAAGGAGGGGTGAGCAGCCCAAAAAAAATTAATTTATGTTGCAATTTTTTTAATTGAAAATCTGAAATCGATTCTTTAGATTTATATATATGTGGGAAGCTTTTAATCATTTAATTTTGATTGATTAGATGAAAGTTATGAGAAGTTTTAGTTTGCAAGTAGGTTTGGGACTCCCAAACCTCCATTCCTTTTGCCCCTTGTAAAATTTCATGCTTTACATTTTTGAGCATTTTGTGTTTTTTCTTTACTTTTTTTTTTCCAAGTTGTAGTAGACTAAGTTTCCTTGGTTTCCACCATTTGGATCAAAGTAATTTAGATTTCTCAATTTTCCATAAATCCTTAAAATTTGGCTAGTGTATATGCAGATTTCATGGCCTTACAACATTGCAAGATTTTACAAAGTATGATTCACACCTCCAATTCATTTGAAATTTCTCCCACACTTGCCTAACTTGGTCTTCTAAGTGGAAAATGTAAACCTCAACTTTGCTCAAAGCAATTTTTTTGATATAAGAGTGGTCAAGTTCTTTTGAAATTTTTGGGCAGCACAGAAAAAAACCTTTTTTTTTCACTTTAGATGTCAATATCTCACTCCTCTACATCTAGAATGAGCTGATTATTTTTCTATAAGTACCTCCCATAGTCTAGGGCAAGATCCTCTTGTTGAATTTTAAAAAAAAAAAAATCTATATTTCTACTCATTCCCCCAAAAGCAACAATTTTTAGAGATTTTCACATAAAAAAAGGGCTTGGTCTTCTAAGGGTTAACCAAATTGCATTTGGAACCACTAACGCAATATTCATTAAAAGGGGAAAACATGTGTACCATTTTGTATTTCACCTTAATCCCAAATAGCCACCTTAAACTAGATTCAAAGGTATCATATTCAGTCTGAGCCACTACGATTTTTTTCCCTCACAAATTCCTCCTCTCAGGTGAGGCCACGTGTACCAAAAAAAAAATGCTAGAGCTCAAATTAGGGTGACCACCCTAATCTTGCAAAAGTCCCACTTTGTAAGCTTTTTCCCTTTTTAATGAATATTGCATTCACTCCTAACCTCCATCCTTTCAAGCATGCCTTTGTTGCCAAAAGTTGTTTATTTTTATAGATTGTGAATTTCTAGGAAACCTTGAACTCTAAATGTCAAGAGGCTCCAATTGAAAAAATTGCATCCAGCATTTTGCTCTTAACCTTTAAATGCCCAAAGCACCAGATTTTGGTGTCCAAAAAAATTCAGGAAACTTTGAAACCTGGTTGAAGTTACAGATTTTATTGTTTTGAGGTTTTTTTTGTTGGAAAAGTTGCATGTTGAAGTTAGCTTCATCATTCAAATTCAACTTCCTCCATGTCTTATTCCATTTGTTTTTGGTGGAGGATTAACTAGAAGCATGCATTTTGTGTTGTGAATAGTTTTGTGAATAGTGTTGTGAATAGTGTCATAGAGCCTATGAGAAGTTGCCACATTGAAAAGATAGGCATCAAGTTGAGCAAAGGTGAAGATTTCCCTTGGGCACTCCCTTGGGCAATAAGGACCTTTTTACTAAAATTTTGACATCTAATAAAATCTAAAAGTGCTTTTGGACTAGTTTCACTTGGAATGTCTTTGTTATAGAAATTAGAATCCTTTCATTATTGAATTTTATTTCATTCATAATGATTTTTGGTCAATAATCAAAGTTGGATATTTCTTTGTATTAGACGGTTGCATTTTGACAGTTGTGTTGCAGGCTCATTTGTGAAATTGTGATCATGGATTTGGAAGAGGGGCCATTGGTTTTGAAGTAACAACAATAAACACTAAAGCATCCTGCGTGGTTGTCTCCCAATTTTGTATCCAAAAGTCACCAATTTGCATTAGAAGTTTTGGGCAGTTAAAAAAAGCAAAAAATTCCATACTCATCATCATTCAATCACAAATATCTTAAAATCCACGCGACTATTTTGGATTCTTTTTGGGTAGTGCCATCTAGAAACCTTGAAGTTCAAGGTTCAATGGTTACAATTTTGTTTTGATGTTTAATAATGATCTTACAAGGACAATTCAAAAACTTCAAAACTACCTTTCAAAAACAAGAAAAACACCCTTGGGCATTTAGGGGTTAATGATAAGAATTTTTAGGTCTTGTTCAAATTTTCTTAATCTACATTTTGCATTCATTAAATGTTTTGAATTTTAAACTTATAGAAGCAAAGTTTGAAGTTTGATTCTCCAAAGATATTTCTGAAGTGTTTGTAACTAAGGTAGTATGCTCTAATTGCGACCCTCACATTTAAAGAGTTCCATAGCCAATCCAAGAATGGATTTGAGATGGTTCTTGAATGGACCCTTCTTAGTCTTAAAAGAGAAGGAGTATTTTATTGCAAGAGCCAATCATACTCCTCTATTCACTTGATCTCTTTACAAATTGCAAGGGGACGGTTTATGGGAGACCTAGGGTCACAAATAGGTGCCTACTACAAAAACTTTGAAAATTCATCAACAATTCAATAATGCTCCAAAAAATATTTAAAAAATTGAATTACATTTAACATCCATTTGTTTTTGACGGAAAATCAGGCAGAAAATCTTCATGTCTTGAAAATCCCATGAAAATCCAGAACAGCCCTTAAACTGTGACGGTTTTAGAGAGACTACCTTAAAGCTGTTATAAATTGATCATACTTCAGGTCTACAACAAACATTATATTCGCTAATACACCACATTCAAATGTGACTTATTTCAAAGGTCAGTCAAAAATTGGCCAAGTAAACAATGAATTCGTTCATCAAAAAAAAAAGTCTCTATGTTTATATAAATGGATGGTAAAAACACAAACATGTTTTCTCATGAAACATAAATTCATAGCGCTTCTAGAAAAAAAATGTGTCCTAAACAATTAGTTCACAATAATTGTAAATGTCCACAATGACTATACAATGATTATTAATACCTCATTACAATAGTTGGGAGCATTTGCAATCATTGTGGACATTTGCGATCATTGTGCATTAGTTGTTTATGACATATTTTTCTTCAAGTGTAATGCCTTGTGTAATGCCTTTAACATTTGTCAAAAATTATGATCCATTTTTCTTGACTTACAAAAATGTCACTTGTTACTTTTTTCTCACTTTAAATATGTGATGTGATGCTTTGATGTAAATTGCATTGAATATTATTGAGCAAATCATCATAATCTTTTTATATGTGATGTGACATTTTGATGAACAAGGTGTCCCATTATTAAGTAGAAAAGAAGGCTTTCTTTAGTACACTGCATTCTACCACATTCAAGCTCTTTAACCTAATAAATGAAAAACCAATATGCATACATGCAAGATTCAAAAAAACTTAAAGTATGCCAAATTTAACTAGATATGGAGTGTTCATGTAATTATGGACTTTTCATGTCTTTGAGTATTTGGGGGTTTTTAGATATATTATGTGTATGTTTTTTTTGTACATTTTGCATGTATTTTTATTTGAAAATATTCTTTAATGTTTTGCAAGTATCTCTCAATTTCTTCCAAATATTATTTACTAATTTGCAAAACAATAGCATTTTTTAAACCATTATTTAAAGATCTTGGATGGTTTGTATTTAATTAAATGTGGCATAAACACATGTATGATGTTTAAGCAGATTTTAAATCATGTAAAACAAACAATTATGTAACAAGAGGTCTTTCTCTATATTACTACTTCCACTTTCAAGTAATTTACCCACTCAAACCAACTCCATGATAACTTCTCTCTATGCAAAATCTCCTCATTGCAATCCAAAGCCAACTAAGTTTGACATACTTTTAATCAATCCCAACACATTCAAAATATATGTTTTATTTTATCAAGAGAATCAAACAAACATATCAATCAAAATGTTGGAGTCCATACAAGCGTTTGGGGAGAACTAGCATTTATAATATTGACATCTTGTTGAAAAACTATAAACTTTCAGATAAAACATGGCCATTTTTTTTTAAAGTAATAATAACAATATCTTACACTTCAATACAAGAAAAAGAAATATTGGGTGCATGCCCAAGCATGAAAAATTGGTTGAAAATGAGCAATGTCAACTTTAGTTGATAGAGTTAAAATTTCTCTCCAAACCTCAAACGTTAAGTAAGAGTGTTCTCCTTGATAAAACCTAAGAGCATTTGCACTCATGCTGCAAAACACTAGGTTGGAGGACTTTTGGATGAAGAGGGAGCAATTAATGCATGAACCCACTAAAATATATATAATATTATCATTTGCACAACAAAAATTGTAACTTCCATTAGGCATGAGCATTGTAATTCTTCCAAATATTGCCTTTTCTTCCACAATGAGTAAGGTGGAATATCAATGATAGAGAATCTATTTGCTTTTGGAAACATAATGACTTGTAATTGGTTGAAAATTAATGTGCCAGGTCAAATGGGTGGAAGAAACATGTGGTCAATATTGGAAACAATGTGTTTCCTAGTGATGAAGCTTTCAATTGCAAGGTCGGGTGGAGATGCCCTAAAGCTTCGCAATACACTCAAGTGTCGAGCGGTGATTCTCCAGCCCTACTAAATTTCACTGCACGGTTGAACCCATAGGAAGGAAGTTACACAGGGAGGTGAAACCGTCAGAAAAATAACAAGGTTGAACTGAAGTTACACAGCAGTCAAATCTGTAACTTGTAAAGTTTTCTTGAGCCACCAAATGCCACGAGAACACAAAATATAAACCACAACACGCTCACACACGAGAGTATATCATCATCACCATCATCATCATCGTCATCAAGGCAGGCAGGCACTCATAGCAAAACATTCATGATTGAAACTTCGAAGCTGCGGCAACAGAGGTAAGAGTTTACACAAAAAACAGTAATAATGAGTGAGCTCAACCTGAAATATGCATGTCATCAGATACTCTGTACTTGCACAATGACTTCACCATTCATGTTCTGCAGATCCTGTGCTGTGAAATATTGCTTTTCGCTCTTTCCCTGCTCAATCTCTGTTGTTGTTGAACCTCTGTCAATATGAGTTGCCTGCATTTGAAAAAGAAGTAGCAGAGGCTTGGAAGCCCCAGAATCCGCATTTGTTTAATTACTGCATTCAATTTTGATGCGACAGTTGTGGAATAGTGATGCATTTGTGGTTAGGAAGATCGTTAGTCTGTGAAGTTGCAGGGCTGAGTGGCCAGAAGTTGACCGGCTGATCACGATGTCACAAATTATAGCTCGTGCTTGGTCATGTGATTCCAAATTTGAGGCCACGAAGTGAAGAGGATCTGCCATCAACATCATGGGATCAGAGATTAGATTCTTAGTTACTGACTTCTCTGTCTACTTTTAGATCATGCATTTACTGTAGAAAGTACATGCCAACCTGCCACGTTCATTTTCACGACGTTGATCGTGTTCGTCACTACCCCGGAGGAGTCGGCACCTACTAGTGAGAAGATGGAGGAACTATGGTGGTTTCAGTTAGTTACAGGCTGCATGTTAAATCACTCTTGCAGCAAGCTTTTGGTCTGGATCTTTCACCTGTGTTGCAGGTTTTGGGTCTGGATCTTTCACCTGTGTTGCAAGCTTTGAATGTTGTCGAGTCGAATCTGAGTGCACGTTGAATATGTTGTGTCTGTTTATCAGGTAGGCTAACGTTTTGATGTTTCAGATTTTATAGGTCCACTCGCTCATCACCTCGTTTTCTCTTTCTTGATCTGACATTCAAATTCGTCAATATCTCCCTGTAGTTTTTATGTCTTCATCAGCATCTCGATTTGGTATGTAAGCAAATCGAATACTTAGATGTGTAACGAGATCATGAGACCTTGAGAGGAGATAGTAAACGAAACAGAGTATTTGGTAACGAGATCATGAGATCTTGAGAGGAGAGAATAAAAACGAAACAGAGTATTTGGTGTTGAAGAAAACAGGGGATAAGTTACCTGGATCAAAAATATTTGAGACCTGATGTCGAATGGCGGTTGTCACGTGAGTGGAGGTGCAATCGTCATGGGAAGAAAAGAAGAACGCCTCGTGAGTCGTGATTGATGTTGTCGATGATGAGTGACTCTGCTCTTCGAACTGGCATGACGTGAAGCATCAAATTGGCTGCAGTTTTTTTTCTTAGCATATTAAGCGAGGCTGTTAATATATCAGTGATGAGCTTCGAAGCCAACATGAAGGCGGAGGACGACGGCAAGAGGCGCTACCCTCGCAAAAACATCATCGCCGTGACAGCGTATCTGCTTCTGAACGTGCTCGCCTTCTACGGCTTCCAAAGATACTCCATCCAGCAGCAACAGTCACAGAAACCCGTGCTTGAAGCAACAACGTTTCCGATCGACAAAAGCTCAGACAAGCTCAACGAAACCGTCGGCGAGATTCACCAGCTCCGTGAGGAGCTTCGCAAAGCTCAAGACCAGCTAATCCACGTACAAGAGAAGCATCTGAAGCTCCTCATCGACATCCAAGCCAACACGAAAGAGATCGCCGCGGCAGGAACCGACGGGGATCGAAACACCGCCATTGAAGCCATGAAGAAAGCAATCGAAGGCGATCCTTACCATCGCTGGATGCTTGACAGGCGCGACCATCTGCCTCAAGAACTTCGGGAGTACGTGGCGCCAAAAAAGCTTCAGTTTGGCTGGAATCCTGCTCTCAGATCAGACTCGTTGACAGCCAGTGTCGGCCACGCTTGCATCGCCAACATGGACGACATCACAAAGTTCATGAACTACAAAGTCGACAAGGTTTGCCCCGACGACGATGACCTCGCGCAGAAGCTCTTGTTGCAAGGGTGCGAGCCTCTTCCCAGGAGACGGTACGTTCAAATCTCAATCCTCTCCAATATCAGGGTCCGGGAAATATTTTGAGATTTTTCGGTAGATTTCATATCGGTTTAACTCTTTCGGATATTTTCTCTATTTCAGGCTTAAGTAATTTTTTAAAAGATTTTTGACCAGTTTATAGTCAAAGTTTATAAATTGCAAATGGTTTTTTTCTCATTTCAATCAGCTAGCATTGAACTAGCGGTCGGTTCTTCCCAGACTTTTAATCTCCATCTCCTAATTATGCATGAGGTAGGAGCATCCAATTGCAACACCAGGCAGTCTCTGACATCTGAAATTAAACCTAAAATAGACACTTTTGCATGCACCTAAACAAGACACAAATGTACCCAAATTAGACATGCAAGTTGACATAAGAAAACAAAAATTGTGTAGGTGGCAGTTTTTGACTGGAGTGTGACAGTCATGCTCTTTTTATTGTCATGACATGGTCTTGTTATTGTCACTTTTTCAAGGGTCTCATCTAGTGTCCACAATAGGTGCATCTAGGAAGTTACCTTCAACAATTCATAATTTATTTATACCATCTCAAAAAATTCCAAAAACAATTTTGCTTGAATTTGAACCCATTTCCTAACGAGCACATGCCATTACATTCTCAAAAGACCCTCCAAATTACCACATTTGAGGTAATAGTATCACATTTGGGTGCTTCTTTATTCATACCATCTTAGAAAATCCCAAAAAACAATTTTGCTTGAATCTGTACCCATTTCCTAACAAGCACATGCCATTGCATTCTCAAAAGACCCATTTGAGGTAAAAGTGTCACATTTGGGTGCTTCTACCTCACGGTCCTTCTGACCCTAACTCTTGCATTGTTTTGCAGATGTCTCGCAAGAGGACCAGACAATCCAACCGAGCCAATTCCATATCCGGACTCGTTATGGACACAACCAGCGGACAGCAACATCCGCTGGACGGCGTACGATTGCAAGACCTTTGAGTGTCTCAACACACGCGCCAAACGAAAGGTGTTCGCCGACTGTCTCGATTGCTTTGACCTCAAGGTAAGAGCACCCATAATTGTCAAATTAAGGGTTTTGAACATGATGACTATTAATAAACAAGTAACAAATTATAAGATCCTATTAAGAACAGAAAAAAAAATGATTTTTCATTTTTGAATGTAATATTTGGATATTGTGACAATAAGTTGTGAATTTTTAAAGAGCAAATTGCCTTTGCACCTATAATCAATACTAAGGTTTCATGTTCACAAGTTGTATATCCTTGTAATTACATTTATTTATTTCCACATATTTTTTAAAATTTCAAAGGTGACGGTTATGGGGAAACTAACGGTTATGGGTGCTCCTACCTCAAGGGACGAGAGCTCCATCGCTGGGTAGGCAAGCCGTCTACCCCAGGCGCTGTGGATTTCACGGTTGAGCAAGTCGTCGCATTAAAGCCCGGCGGTCTGCGCATCGGACTCGACATCGGAGGCGGCACTGGCTCATTTGCTGTTCGAATGCGAGAGCACAACGTCACCATCATCACCTCCACGTTGAACTTGAACGGGCCTTTCAACAACTTTATTGCGCAGCGTGGTGTGATCCCGTTTGCTATGACCATCGGTGTTCGGTTTCCGTTCTGGGACAACACTCTGGACATTGTTCACTCCATGCACGTTCTGTCGAACTGGATCCCTCTCGACACCATGGAGTTTATCTTTTACGACATCGACCGTGTGTTGCGTCCTGGTGGCTTCTTGTGGCTCGATCACTTCTTTTGTGTTCAGTCGGAGCTGGAGTCTTTGTACTCCCCGTTGATCCGAAGGTTTGGGTATAAGGAGTTGCGCTGGGATGTCGGGTTGAAGCTCGATCGTGGCGCTGATAAACATGAAGTGTATCTCTCTGCTCTTCTGGAGAAGCCTTTGGCTGCCAGAAATTAGCTCTACTGTACTCTTTGCGGTAATGTAATGTAATTCTTCATCAATGTTGCATATTCTACACTTTATGAGTCGCCAGAACAGAGTGTTGACTTAAACATAATTCAAATGTGAAAATATTTTGGATGAAGTGGCCTTAGCTTTTTTTTTATGGTTGAGTAGCAAGGATGGTTACATTTTTTTTAAAGATGTAAAGTTGGATGCTTTCAACCTCTCATGATGGTTTTGTGAGAAATTAGAATATTACATTAGTAAGATAAGATGACATCAAGTGGAACCTTGAAATCTAGGCTCCTAATCCCAAACCCGCATATAAACGTTGACAAAATATTTTACATTTCTTCATAAAACACTAGAGAATTATTAGCCACACTAATTTTGGTGTAGCAAAAAAGTAATAATTAGCACAAAACATTTTCATTGAATATTCAATTAACGGATCAAGTAATAGGAGCTTAAGATCTTGCACATGTAGTCAAGGTTTTTTTTGCACTGTAGTTGCACAATAAATGCACAGATGTGTCCTCTACAGTGAGGTGGAAATCTCGAGGGACATCATCGCATTCATGTATTTTGAACCTTACTGTATCAAATCTGGCTGTTTATCGCCAGGAAAAAAAACCCTGCATGTAGTAGGCTATGGAATTTTCACAGCATTGCAATATTACAGAGTATATCTCTTGTACGATTACACCTGATCATGCTTGTATAGGAGCTCGCACTGCGTTCAGAGTCCAATTTTGTTTTGGTGGTTTTCCAACCAATGCTTGTGTGGCATTCTTTGAAAATAGCTTGTGTAGCTTGCAGGCTCCATCCTATTTTTGGTTGGAGCTGAAGGTGGCCCCTATGCATGGATTTTTGCCGCATCATGGGATTTTTTTGTAGGCAAAAAACATTCATTGATATTTTTTTGAAAATATTTGAGTATCCATTGGCATTACTTAATTATTGCATGGATTGAATTGGCCAATACCTCAAATAATTTTAAAGTGATGACATCAATTTTTGATTTGACAAGAATTTTATAAAAACCTAGACTGCAATGCAATTTTCATTATTGCAATCTGGCATTTTTTGAAAACAAATCCCCCTTTTTTTCCTATAGGCTTGAAGTTCACCCTTTTATTTTGAGGCAATTGGGCCTTGAATTGCCCAAATTGCCCAAAATACTGGTTCGGACTAAACCGTAATTACAATGAGCTCGAGCTTAGCTGTTGTAATTCAGACAGCGGATTTGTCAAATCGGAGGTGACAAAACCCTGAGGCTTATATCAGTGAAGGACTTCGGTACCTTATTGGGCCTGGACTCAGTCTGAATCAAGAGTCCTATCGTTCAACACTCCACACCAAAGTCTGTCTTTCACGAATTTTGTATGAATCATGTGCGGGTTAATTGTTTTTGAAACTAGCACCATGGAATCTTTATGAACCAGAGAACAGCCCCTCTTCAAGATAAAACCTCGACAACACATGATTAAGCTTCTTTTTCTATACGTATAAAGAGTCGTGTTGCCTAAACTTCGAAAAAAAAGTAGACAGGAATTCTCTTGCCGTTTGCCTACAAAATGAGAAGATAGAAATCATGATCTGATTATGTACTGCACGTGACATGACGGAAGCAGTGATAGGAGGTTCTCTGGAACAGTATCTAGCAGCAATTGCTGGAGAGTTGTGCTATTATTTTCAGTTCCAGTGACGTCAATGAAAGTAAATTACTCCAAGCTGCTACTTTCCAACGATCAGACTGAAACAGGAAAATCACAGAAAAGACACCAATAGAGTCAGTGATCGACATAATTAACTTAGTCTCGACTATTCATGTAATTTTAGATTTTGTTCACAAAACATAGGAAGCTTTCTTTGATGTTGTGGGACACAGATTTCTCAATGTTATACAGAAGTCTCTCAATATTTTGCATAGATCTTCCAACATTTTTTATAGAAGACAAAACATTGGGAGATTTTCCAATGTAGCATATGGATTGTTATTTCTGAACTTTGTTTAGTTCAGAAATAGTTAAATACGCCTTCAGATTGCAATAGTAACGATTGTATGTGCATAGGTGACACTCCGAGCAACGTCACAATTCAAGCGACAGGAAGAAGATGAAAATGGCATCAAGGAGCAGACAAATTTGCCAATACACGGGGTGATTCGAGAAAGGATTTACATCAGATGCAATCTCCATATTGTAAATACATAGGAAGCAAAACCAGCAACTCCGCCCCACTCAAATCAACACATTAACACTCACCAGCTACATTATCAAGCGAGCCTTCACAGATTGACGAACAAGTTTCTAATCTTGTTACCATCGGAATCAACAAGAAGACCATCGATGGAGTCGCGACCGTTGTCCACCAAAGCCAAATCCTGGCCATCGTTGAGAAAGAACGTCACCACATTTTGGTCGTTGTCATTTGTCACCGTGAACATGCCATTCCTGCCATTGCCAGTACACGTATATTGCATCCACTCATTAGGCACAAGCTCCTCCTTAAATCCGTCCGGGTTCGGAGTCACCATAATCGTGGTATACGCTGTCCAGTTGCGGATTGTCACAACACTAGCGGAGCGGCTCAGCAAAGATACCAGAACAACAAACCGAAGCATGAAGCCAAACCGAGCTTCTACCACAAATGCTGAGCGCTTATGCGTCATTTTGATCCTAAGCCAATTTCTGAAGTTATTTCACTAACGAATCTGCACAAAGATGACACACGAACATACACAGCTCCAAAAAAGCGAGAACCTTGAAAGCTGAAAAGATATGGCCAACTTGAATCTTACAAATTATAAGAACATTGAAAAGCACATGAAGAATACTAAAAAAGTGTAAAATCTACAATCTTATCTGTACAAAAAGGTGAGCAGAATTTCAGCTGCTTTCATGAATTGGGCTTTCTGATTGTCCTTGGAACGCAAAACCAGTGCCCGTGGCCATGGTCTCCAAAAACTCCAGTCACGGCGACAGCTTTTAAATGTTCAGCTCCAGGTTGTAAGTCGTGAGTACACCGTCACTTGCAAGTTATCAGTAGACATCACCTACATCGCATCAAACATCACAGAGATTCAGGTTGCCAAGAACAACATTTGTACATGATGACACATAAAAAAAACGGAGTTCAGAATGGAAATCATCACAGCGTGTACCTAAAACAATGGCTCAACCATCTCACTACCATTGCTATACTGGCGACGAACTTCGTACTGCCTGTGCATTGTCGCTGTCCGTAATGTGAAGGTACAAATTCACAGAGAATCAGGTTGTCAAGCAAGAACGACATCTGTACAAGTTGCCACTTAAAAAATACAGAGTCCAGAAAGAACGACATTTGTACAAGTTGCCACTTAAAAAGAACAGAGTTCAGAATGGAAATCATCACAGCGTGTACCTTAAACAATGGCTCAACCATCTCACTACCATTGCTACTCTGGTGACGAACTTCGTACTGCGTGTGCATTGTTGCTTTCCATGATGTGACGGAAGAAACTCAGGACATAACAATAAAAGAACTGGTACCGTAATTAGGTCGTGTGTAGGTCGAGATCGTGATAAGAATTTGCGTGCAGGACGGCAAAGATGAGAAAACTAGTTGATGTTCTGACGTACTGAACACTCAATCTCTTGAACATAAACAACAAGTAGAGCGATTCTCCGGAAGCTCCGAGCTGTCTCTCTCCGACCACCGCTTGTGTGCTGCAGTTTCAAAGCTCAGAGCTCGGGTGACGAGACCGTGACGTGGCTCGAGGAAAGATGGATGATATTTTTTGAACACAATTGGATGAATGTGCTCTCACGAATCGTTACTCTAACCAGTTTTTACCGCCAGGGGTCAACTGACCCCCATTGCCCCCTTGCGTGGATGAACGGGGCTTCGGGAATCTTTCCACTGCACATCCATGTTTTTGGGACAGGGTGGACAAGTTTTGTAATTCTCATGTAAATGTAAAAGTAACAATTTGTCCATTATTTTAGTCATGTTCAATTACATCCTCCTTTGAATTAAAATCTCTAAATTCAGAAATGTGATCTCAAAAGTTTTAAATTCAATTTCCTAGTGGTAAATTTTCAAATTCTCTAAAATTGTGAGATGTGAAAAAGTGGAGCTTTTTCACTTTGGCCCCACAAACACATAAAGTAGTTGACTAGGCTCATGATTGCATTCATCCAAGAAAAGGGCAATGAGGGGTCAATTCACCCTGGTTGTTTTTGTGACCAAGTTGTAAGATGTGAAGAACAGTTCACATTACTTAGAACATAAATCTAACAGTTCGATTGGTTGAGGGTCAAAAAGTTAGGACTTCGCATTTTACACTATGTCCCAAGTCCTATGATCCAGTTTATTGCATTTTACCAATGTGGTAGTATATTTTGGAAGGTTTGCTACCAAGAAGGTGGATCTTCACTCAAAGTTTGGGTCAACCATTTTGCTAAACCCAACCTTTAGTCCAAGTTCCACTAAATTTTTAGCATAAGAAATTTATAACTTTCCTTAATACTCCATTTTTCACATAATAATCCAACAAAATTAGAATCACGCATTGAGGTGGAATTTGCATAAATGGGACATGGGACTTAATGCAAACTACACATAGGTCTCTCAGTGAAAAAAGTGTGATCATATTTTAAGTTTTGACCCATTAAAGGCAAATAAAAACAAAGAATAGTGTCTAAAAGATTCCAACCAAGGGAAAATTTGATTCTCCCTTTACACATTCAATCATGATCTTGTCAATCCAATCCAATTAGTCTTCTAATCGTTGAACAAATATTATATTGTGGTTTTCATTTAAAATAACAAAATTTTGGTGTAATTATTGGAATTTTTAAAAAAAACGAGTTTATTGTGGCTTTTTAGAATCTGATATTCAAAGAAAATTATTCAATTACAAAACTACTAGAATGGTATTAAGATATTTTTAAAAACTAAATTTCCATGAAGAATTAGCTTAGGATATTTGATTTGGTTTTTTTAGAATATTTCTTTCGAAACAAAAACACTCAATAATGTATAATTTGGATTTTGACACGTAAATCATTTAATGATAATATTTTGCAACAAATGGAATCTTTTTTAGATAATTGTGGAAATATACACAAAGGTATGACAAATTTGGTAACAACTATTTACTTTCATAAATGAAATCAAATACAAGAATGAGTATTTGAACACTTCAATTAAGTTTGATCAAGCACATTTTGTACATGGAATCATGAACTTATGATTAGGACTTAATTTGGTGGAGTTTACACCATGTTAGTGTAATAAATGTAGACCAACCAACTCCAACATCCAATTCAAATTTTTGATGCTTGGGGATAGGTCAATAATCAAGGTTTGATCTTTTCCCTCTTTGTATGTTTTCTTTTGGATTCTCTCTATGAAACTTGAGTACAAAATATTCTATTGAAAAAAATTGTGTGTTGTTTTTGAAGTTTTAGCACATTTAAGTACAAAGCTTCTTAGTTTTTATTTAGCCAACTGCATTTTGCGTTCAAGTTGTTCTACACAAAGAATTGCAAAGTTTGGTAAATAAGAATTTGAGAAGAGTGGTAATTTTGTTACTTCTACATCTAGAGTTGCCCTTATGGCTTGTATTTCCCATATAAAAACCTTTGGATTTTTTGTGTTGTCCTTAAAATTGTACAAGTGCATGTAAGACCAAGTGTAAATGTACCAAATTTGGTGTTGACTCTAACACCAAAAAGAAAAATGTGGTGTATATTAAACATAGGAAACAAAACATAGCTTCCAAATTTTGTTAGGCAATTCTTATACATATAGATATTGGCACATGTTTGTTGCTCTATGAACTATTTGAACATCTTGATTACCTCTTTTCACTACTTACAACAAATATGTACTTTTTGCAAACGCTACTCAATAATTCATTAAAATAATTTGGCAATTTATGAAATAACTGTGTTACTAAATTTGCTAATTGGCTATCTTCATTAATATATTCATAATGAAATAAATAAATAAAAATAAACTAATCTTGGCTAATGATTGAAAACAAAATTCACGTTAAAGGTATAAGAATTTGAAAGATTTTGATAGATTTGTGAAATCCAAAAAACTTTGGACACGACCTTTAAAGTCAATTAAGTTGATTGATTAGCTTACAACTCATTGAAGCCGTAAGTTGATTTTCAAAACTTGATATGTACTTTAGAACCCAACATTTATAAAACCAGCTTGGCTTCAACTGATGGATGCAAGAGCATTTTGGTAGAACATGGGTGTGGTTCAAGTATATATATGAATGTCAATTAATAAAGAACATACAAGAGAGAAGAAGCATTGGATTACAATTTGTATTATTTAATAATGTTATTTTAGACCAACACAATTCTTTATGATGTCACATAAATGCATGACAGTGAGTCTGTGACCATATGAAATACTTTTTGAATTTTTAAAAATGATTCTAAAATCTTGAAAACATGATAAAATATTTTTTAATCTTTCAGATCTTTTGGAATTTCAATTGTATAGGTGCAAAATTTTTTTTCAATAACTTTTCACAATTTAATGTTTTTTAAAGCTAGCAAACTATGAAGGCTCTTTTAATCTAATAAGAGTTTAAAAAAAATAAAACTAAAAGAAATTTAGATATGAAGCCAGCCTTCACTTGCAACAATCCTTTTGATATTTATGTATTCCAATCAAAAATTATAAACAAAAATAAATAGAGTGGAAATAATTTATTAGAAAAAAATTGAACACCGGCAACTTTTTCAAGATATAACTTTTTGAAAAAAAAGTCATTTATTATGTTAAAATAGCCTTTGAAGTCTATTGACTTTGCAAAATAACAAAACAAAAAAAGTACAAATATGTTATTAGATTACTCTTACACATGCACATGTGAAGGTGGTTCAGTGGTACAAAGGTTGCGGTTGCCTCTCTTGACCCCTCCCTCCGACAGTTCATCGTGCCTAGCTGGGTTGAGTCTTGTGTCCAGCCGAGCCAAGTCTTGTGCTCGGCTTGAGCTTCATTTAACAGATTATCTTTTTTCTTCATAATTTAATTATAAAATAACCCATAAATAACATATAAACAATGCTTTTGTCCCTAAATTTTCTATATTTGAAAATGACTACACTTGAAAATCACCACATTTGAGAATCACTACATTTGTAAATCACTACATTTGAGATTCACTATTTTCACAATGAACCATGTAGTCATTAAATTGAGAGAATGAAGACCTCTCAAAAAAACCATATTGATTTAGATCGAAGCTCAACTAAAAGTGCCAAAATGAGAATTTTCATTAAAATGAGAGTATGAATTTGACTATTTAGCTCAAATTGAGCTAAATTGACCTAAAAACTTTCAAGTTTAGGTCGTATTGACCTAAAACCTTTCAATTATAAGTTGCATTAGCCTAAAACCTTTCAATTTCAGCTCAAATCAAACTCAATTGAAATAAAACCTTTCAATTTTAGGTTATATTTCTTTTAAATTTCAATCAAAATTCCTCTCAACTTCAAGAAAACCTCTCAAAAGAAATGAAAAGGAGGTATTTGGATCTCTCATTTCACTAGAAAACTCTCATTATATATGAATATAGGATTAATTTTGGATTTAATTGTGATTTTTGTAAATTTGCAAGAAACGGCGTGGCGGTCTAGCAAGAATCTTGAATATGTCCACACTATAGGTGAGAAATATTCTATTTCTCAACTTGTCGGATGGGAGAAGATCAGCAAAGTAAAACGAAACATTGATTTGTATGAGAGGATTGGTTGTGCAAATGCAAACATTACAAAGGATCACATGTTGATTTACCCTACATCAACATTGGTGGAGGATGGCAAGATTTTGGAGATTGTAGAGAAGGCAGCCAACTGGGATTCTATGACAAGGAAAATTTCCTGGAATTACCCTTGCAAAATGAACAACAAAAGCACTCTAGTAGAGCTTTAAAACCTTGTTCTAGAGAAGGATTTTGCTTTGCTCCTTGTAATGTAAGGCCAGCTTGGGCCATTTATCCATAACCTCGATGCACATAATAACTGCTCCATCCTACTCCATAACGTTGTCAAATTGTGATGCATTGTTGCGTGCTTGGATGACATCTACGGACATCTTCTTCTACGTCTTGAATTGGTCTTTGCTTGGATCAAAGCTGTCCTCCTAAAAAGCACGGTACTCCTGTTGCACAATAACAAACAAACAATGATTAAATTAAAATGAAAAAAACAACAAAAATATAATATAAATATAAGCAGAATAGAATGTGTTTATTTACATATAGTCCCAAACTCTTAGACTGATGTCATAGAACTAGCGTCCGCTATCTTTTAGCCCCCTATCTACCATGACTTGTTGACAGACCATTTGAGTACCTCCTCGGCGACAATCTTGACCTCCTGTGTTGCAAGCACAAGGAACAATGTAGTGTGAAGAACAACCAAACCTCACTAAGTCTCTTATTGTGATTGCTGCTCCTCTTGCCGTGTATTAATCTCCTCTAGTCATGTGCTGTACAAAGCTCTGACAACTTGCAGCTGACTATCTAATGTACCCAGCCATGTGTGAGCCCTTGGATTAATACCAGTGTCTCACATGTTAAATTCTTGGAAAAATGTTAATTTTTAGGTCGTTTTTTGAAGGCAAACATCAAAATAGTACGTAAAAACAAATAATGTAATTGACTTGCGGTACACTTTATACCCTATGCTAATTTACACTATTTCGCATAGACTTGCAATTAATAAGATCTTTTTAGGCAGTGAGAGGGAAACTCCTATCTAATCCTTTGTACCAACAACGGAAGAAATTTGATTAGATCCTTGTTTATTTTTTACTTTTACCTTTTATTTTAAGCCATATCTGCATTTGAAACAGGCGGATGGAGCTCAATGTGTCTGAAACATGTATTAAAGTTTTTTTAGAAAATCTCGGTGAGATTCCACTTTTTGTTTTAAGCCCTATTTGTGTTTGAAACATGAAGATATGCACCGTAACGTCTAAAGCAGACAATAGGGTTTTCATAATCTTGGTGAGATTTTCCTTTGATTTTAAATCTCATATTGCATCCAAATCAGACAGATGAAATGCAATGGACAATCTCTATATTAGGATTAGGTTACTATGGTGCTAAAAGGTGCTAGGACGTCAGCGGCAACTTGCGGAGCCCAATTCTAGCTTTATTTGAAGATTCTGCGCCCATATAGGCTTTTTATATGACAAACTAGCGGGTTTTGCAATCTAGACATTAACTTTTAAAGATCAAGAAATAATATATTAGAAGACCTCTGTGGGAGGTGCTAGAAAAATTTACGGGTTGATCCAAGTTGCGGTCAATCTTGGTCTAAGCGGTCAAAGCGTCTGATTTATGGTTTAAAAACCCTAGAAACTAGGCGAGCTGGCATAAAATCCTGCTAAGATTTAGGCAGCAATAGATAAGGCCCTAGAAGTTCCCAAAAAGTTTCTAGAGATTTCAACGCTGGGAACATCCATGGCGATCAATAACGACAGAGTGATGGGCGTTAACCGTGATTTCAAGTGGCATCGGCGCAACGACAACTGAATCAAGCAGAGAATGGGAGTTTTTTTACTTCCACGACCCTTCTAGAAACCATACTGAAATCAAATTGGAAATCAAAGGTAAAAATTTTTACCTCAGATTTTTTGCAATTTTTATCATAACTGTCACTATTTAGTAAAAAATAACCAAAAAATCAAAATTAGGAAAGTTTTATATGAAACCAATTAACTTGGGCATTCTAGAGCCAATGGTTCCATTCACAAGAGATTTGGAGCATTAATCTAAAAGTTAGCCCAGATCAGTTTATAATAGTGATTTTAAATAATTTCTAAAAAACTCAAAATAGAAAAAATGGAATAGAGTTGTTAAAATTTGACATAGACCTAAGGCAGTTAAATAAGGTTCTAGGATTGTTACTGTAAGAATGCGTAAGTAGTTTGAATGATGCATTGACTAGAGTAGTATGATGCATTGACCATTGCCTATGACGTATGAACATTAAGTGTAAAAAGACCAAAACAAGACTATATGAGGAGTCACTCCTCTTTTTGTTGTTTGGACCCATTGTACTCTTGTGAGAGTAATTAAAGGCCTCTATGTGAGAGCTCATTTTGAATTTGAAAAGCCTTATTTGTCTAAATTCTTTCAAAAGTCTAAAAGCACTAGTAGTTGGATTGCCAGGCTTTATAGAGAGAGTAAAGACCGGGTCCCCTCCAAGGTGAGATTAGATAATTAGATTAGGTGGTTGCTATCTTTATTGATTCATATAGTGAAACCATCGTCCTAGATGTGATAGGATTTGACATTTTCCTTCAAAATCGGTAAATCTATCGTTATTATTTAGAGCCTTGATTTTGTTGTGTCAGGCCTTTGAGGTTCAATATAGAGGTTAAGAAGGCAAGAGTTTGTAAGTATTTGCTCTAAACTAGTAGTCCACGGTTAGAAATTTAAGAACAGTTTAGAGTCTTAGTCCAAACTCCCAAAAATTGTGGTCCAAATGGAGCTTGAACCCTCTTGGAAAGCTCTGAAGAAACAAATTCCAGAAGTGCTAGAATTTTTGAACTCTTTAGAGTGCACGCGGCTTGTTGATTGGCACAGCATGTCATAATCCTCGCGCAACCATATTAGCCAGTTATTTGCAACAAAAAAGTGCAGGCGTGAGGGTTTGAACTCATAACCCCGCAGTTGTTGGTCCAACACTCTATCAATGCAGTCTGTCTATGGGGGCATTGGCCCTCGGCCCGATAACAAAGAAGAAGGAAGCGTTGTTGTATTTATATATCAGCCGTCATTCACAAGCGTTTATCTGATCAGGCCACGAAGGTGCAACAGCAGCCCAGCGGCCCGACAACAGTGGGCCCGGCCTCAAGTACAGTAGTAAAGCATCATGGTTTGGATCATGAGGCTAGCCACCCCAACTCTCTCATTTTTCCCACTTTCTTCATTTTCTTTCTCTTCTTGTTAGATTAGTCTTTCAATTCTCTTGTCTACTTTTCTTCTTGGTCTTGGGTTAGTTCTTGGGTTCTTTCTAGTATTCCTTCTTCTTGATTAAGTATCCTTCTCTATAATTTGGAGTTCATGTTAATTCTACAATTTCTTTCCTCTAAAAATTTACAAAACTAAATTAAGGGGGTTATGGGATTTCTTCAAAGTAGAAGAGGGATTGAGATAGTTTCTTCTATTCTTCTTTTAGGAGTTGAGGACTCTTTCTATTATTTTGTAGAGATTGGTTTAGATCCTTGGAGGTATAGAATAATTAGACATCTTGGAGTTTTTTGTCAAGCTTTTAAATAGTTGTCCTAAATCAAACTCTAAATATCCATAAAAATACAAAATACTTTAAATGCTGGTTAGCTATTGGAGTTGCTTTTTGCACCCTCAAATGTATTTTGGAGAATGTGGAGATTCACAATTTTCTTCCTTTGTTTTTTGTTGACTTTTTATTTACAATTTCATTTAGAGTATGGAGTCAACATAAAAAATGTTGTCAAGAGCTAAAATTAGTATGTAAAATTAACCAATTAAAGGAAAATAGCAAATACTAGAGATTTTTGGATCATTGATAGGGATTTTGAGGCAATTTAAAGCCAATGGTATTGAGAATAGAGGTAGTGTACAATCAAATTGGCAACTCCCTTCCTTTGAATGAGGTAAAATGATATCTCCCCTATCCCACATCCACATTTTTAGTTAGAGCAATTCTCTAATTTGTTGTGTGAAATCCTTCTAGCTTAGACTCTCAATGTACTTCTAACTTATTGTATGATCTTTCATACCTTTTAGATTTATAAAATCAAAATTAGAAGATCCATTGCTTGGAAGGCAAAGACTTAGAATCTACAATGCATCATCCTAACTAGATAGCTATAAAAAATGGCAAAGTAGTTTAAAACTTGATTGTGTTTGCTTGTCTCCCTAGGGTGGAGATCCAAAAGCTCACACCCTGCACTATAAATGCATGGCAAGCGTATTCTTCTACATCTCCAATTGAGCCAACCGAGCCTCCATCCGTGCTTTTAGCTCTGCTAGCACTCCTAGTCGCCCACTTTCATGTTGCCCACTTTCACGTTGTCCACTTTCACCTCTTTTCCCAAGACCTAGACACATTGAAAACAAACATTTGAGTTTTCATAATTTCAAGACAAAATCCTAATTCTAAACCTCCACCGCATCAATCCTATACAAAATCAATCACATACTCACCTTCCTAACACCCATGGAGTTGCAAAAAGCTTACTATCGCAAGCGCAATCTCTAGAGAGGAGAAGCAGCCCCAAGACCCAAGGGTGTTGGGAAGGTGAGTACTTGATTGATTTTATGTGGGATTGATGTGGTGGAGGTTTAGATTTGGGTTTTAAAACTCAAGCGTTTGATTTTGTTGTGCCCATGTCTTGGCCAATTGAGACTTGGAAGGGAGGTGAGAGTGGACGACGTGAAAGTAGGCGACTAGGAGTACTGGCAGAGTTAGAGACACAGATGGAGGCTCGGCTGGCTTGACTGGAGTTGTAGGAGAATATGCTTGCCATGCACCATAATGCAGGGATGGGTGCATTAAATAGTCGATTGCATGCTGTCAGAGCTCTACACAACACACGATTGGAGGAGCTCAATACATAGAGGAGCAGCCATGTCGCAAGAGCAACATAGCTTACAACACCACACAAGATGCCATCTAAAGGCAGCACCACCATAGCAATGAAGGCTAGCAGAGAGCAACAGATGGAGGAGGAGAGGAAGGAGAAGAGCAACCCACGGCACATTTATTGCAAGGAATGGGGAGAACGGTTGTGAGGATTTTACGATTTAGGTGGAGGAGAACAACCTTGGGAACGTTGCTCCATTAGTCACTTGATGTCCTTTGTTGAGCATTTTCAGCATTGTGTTGTCTCCCAATAAGCTACCCTTAAGCACCCAATCAACCATTTTCTGGTCGCTACCTTTATTTTTGGCTGCCCAAGACGATTTTTTTTTCTTTCAAAAAAATATTTTTTTGTAATAGAATATCCAGTCTAATTTCCAACTTAACTTGAATTATATCTATCCAAGTTAAATTCCACCAAGGAAAGTTTTTCAAAGACAAACACTTCAATATTTGCAAGTGTTGTAAAATTTACTATTTTGGGAAACTAACTATGTTCTCTCCTTTCAAAAGGTTGCATTTTTGAAGTGCATGATAGAATGTCTATTTCCAACTAATCATACTAAATTTTGAAATCTATGAGTAAAATTTGTAATTTTGGTGAATATTAAATGGAAATTACTTCTAAATTCATTACATAAAAATCCAAAACTTTTTTTGAGTGTTTGACCATATGGATAATTACTAAACATTATGATTCTTATTTTCTCTTTTGAAGCAAATTTCATTGAAGTTACAAAAGTGCCATTTTATAACACATCTATGTTTTGCAATTACCTCCTAGGGCATTAGGGGTTAAGTTAATCCCTAAGCGTCTTGCTAAGAAAATTTAGCATATCTCCAATATGGAACCTTTAGCATATTCCCTCAATTTTTAGAAAGTTGAACAAGTATTCATACAATCCAAATTGGTCATTCTATACCCAACTATAAATCAAAAGTTTAAAGCTAGTATGATTTCAAATCTAAGTAAATTTGCAAAATCCCCACCATTGAGATTCTCATATTTGTTAATTTGGGTAGCAATTTGCAATATGGATTTTGGATTTTGCTGTGGTTTTTCCCCAAAAAAAAAAGAAACCTAATGGTTGATCCCATGAGACCTTGTCTAGCTATACTTGATGGAAAAAATAACTCCTCAAATAGGAAAAAATCCAAAAATTATGGTCATTCAAAGTAAGTGGATCTAGCTGGCTCACTACCTTAGAGCTACAAAAACCTTGCCCAATCAAGAGAAAAAAAAATGATACATCATCAACCTTCTCCCCTATACATGGGAGTGTGGGCTTCCAACCCATCCCATCCAAAATTCCTCCATTGATCCACAATGCAATGTACAATGCAATGTACAATGCAATGTACAATGCTTATATACACTCCCACTTATAGTTTTCATATTAATAATAGTAAATTCAACTCTTTGAGTGCAAAATCTAGAGGCTTCAAGGAACAACAAATTGATCCAAAAGTTTTGTCAAACTTTTAGCTCCAGTAGGATTTGAGTGGCACACCAAAATTTGAGCATGCAATGCCTTTTTTGTCTATTTTTACACCGCCAAGAACCCATTTGGCTATATTGGGCTCTTTGGTCCTTTAGGGGTTAATATTCATCCAGAAGTACACTAATACAAAGTGTTTGAATTGGCATTAAACCTATGAAATTGTGTATAATATACTATATAGAATAACAGTGAAGTAATGAACTTTTGTGAAGTAACTTTCATTTTAGTGATTCCCAGAATTCTTGTTTCTCTAAATCAACATTTGTATCAACTATCATCAAAATAGGGGTACAAGAAGGATGCCATCTAGAAATCAAGCAAACACAAATGATGAGAGTTCTTAAGGAACAAGGTGCAGCAAAAGCCTTGCAATGGCAACAAAGGTTTGCCAAATCATTAAAAAAATACTTAATTCTACAAGCTCAGGTATACAAGAAGCTGCCATGGGAGTTTGTGATGTTGTTTCAATTTTAGTGTGGTCGATCCTAAGGAGGATTGTGATTTTTTTTTTCACTGCATGAGACATATTTCTTACTTTTGATGTGGTTGTGTGCAGCATGTACAACAAGAATTTGATTGCTCATCTTTTTGATCTTCAAAATAAACTGACAAGCACTAAGGTTTGTTGCATTATATCCTCTAAATCCTGCCATATGTTGACACCAATGCTAAGGGTGATCCAAGTTTTAAACATGAGGTGACAATCAAGGTGCATCTCCTTCTTCCCAAGAAGTTACTATGTGCACAATTTGCCTGGGCAATATCAAGGAATCAATGGGAGCAGTTCTCAAAGGTGCATGCATCAATTATGTGCTCATTGTTTGCATTTCAAGGAATGAAGTTGAGTTTGCTGATTGTTCCATTGTGCAAAGCAGAATATTACTGGTGGTACTCCTGCATTCAATTGAATAGCAAGTTTGAAAAATCATAATCCACTACAACTTGGAAAAAAAAGAAATAAAAAAGAAATACACAAAGAGCTCAAGAGAGTAAAGCACGAAATTTTACAAGGGGCAAAAAGTATGGAGGTCTTGGGGAGATCACTCCTTGTAATCTTATGGTATACACGTGAGTTAAGAGGACATTTGATGTAGGGCTAGTTATTTGAAGTATGGTATTTAAAGTGACCATATTTTTATATAAAAAGCTATGCGGGTCATATTTCTAGTACCCTATGATTTCTTAAATGGAGTTATTTTATGTATAAATTTTGTTTGTCAAATTTTATTGTATCTCCATTATTCATCAAAAAAAATCTTACTTTCTATTACATATACATATATGGTATTCACCATGAAACCAAAAACAAACATATGAATTAAAGGGCTATTGTCCTAGTGGAAATTTTTATTAACAAGTTTTTAGTATTTCTCGATTCTATGGCATGTATTTAAAACAATTTAACATGGAGAGCAACAAACAACACTAAATTTTTTTACAACCTCTATTTGTCAAGGCTAACTTATTTATAAAAAATCCTATTGACTAATATTTCTACATACCCTAATTTATATATACTAAAACATATGGTATTTCATGAACCATATAGTAGCACTACATATTATGTAAATTTTTTGTCCTTTTAATTAAATGAACCCTATCTTTTAACTCATGTGGTTCCTAAAACATAGGCTAGTGATCTCCTTGAGATGGAGGTTCAGGAGTCCCATACCTACCTGCAAACTAAAATTTCTCACTCATCACTCAAAATTGAATGATTCAACGCTTCTCACATATGTATAAATCTAAAGAATCAATTCCAGATTTTCATTTTAAAAAAATGCAATTTTTAAAAAAGTTTTTGGGTTGCTTGCCCTCCCACTTTTTTCAAAAATCAATGCATAACTTCTTCAATAACTGACAGAATGAAGAAAAAATTAGATGCCCACTTAGATCTTTGGATTCTCCATCTTTTGTAAAAGTTCCAAAAAATCATGCAAAGTAACTTAGCCATAGATACATGCCAAAATCCTATTTGTCCCCCAAAGGAACATTGATCCTTTAGGGGTTAATGATATTTGGAGATAGGTTAGTAATCAAGGTTTGATCTCCTCCCTCCTTGTATGCTCTTCTCACTTTTGCATGCTTTGGGTTTCTCTCTATGAAACTTGAGTATTGATTGCTCTATTGAAAACAATTGTGTGTTGTATGTGAAGTTTTAGCACTTTAAATACAAAACTTCTTGTTTTTGTTTTAGCCAAGTGCACCTTGTGCTCTAATTCATTTGCACAAAGAATTACAAATTTTAGTAAAAAAATTTGAAAAGAGCGGTAAAATTGTTACTTTTACATCTAGTGTTGCCGCTCTTATGGCTTGTATTGCCCAACACAAACTTTAGAGTGTATAAGTTTAAAGTCATTTCTTTTGGTCCATTGGAAAGCAAGGACTAAATTATTACAAAACAATGTCAAATTTTGCATTTTGGACCCAATACATAATACTAAATTGATATGTAAGATTAAGATTTATTACAATCCAAATTTTGAATATTTCAAACACAAGCAATCCTATTGATAAAAACACAAATTTAGATTTGGGGCATCCATACAAGGGTTGGGTCCAAAATATGTTAAATTGATATGGCACCTAATTGACACAAACTTGAAGGGAAGTTTTTAGACCCAAGAATGGTTTTAAGGGCTCCAAAGGAGAATACAAATTTTTTTAAACTAGTTTTCTATCATGACTTCAATTCCACTTGAATAAAATGCAATTCCTCTTTAGCAATCCTATTGTGCAAATTATTGCCGCAATTGCCTAATTCTTTTTTCTTGCTTCTATACTTTCTCAAATTGGAACCACTATGGGATTCATAAAACTCACACTTGGATCTAGGTTTATTTTCAGCAACTTTTTTTTACTAAACTACTGAAATCAAATTAAAATATTGTTTAGTTTATCATGAGTTATGTAAACCTTTTTGGACTTGTACCTTAACAAAAACTCTATCTAAGGGCATCTTTCCATGTAAGCGGGGTAGCAAGTGGTTTTGTAAAAGCATGATTGCAACCAAGCCCTCATTGACAATTGGCAGAAACAAGAAAGAAGCAACCTGAATCTCAAAAATGATCAATTCATCAATCACCAAATATACTCAACGTTTAAACTAATTCCATGAACACTAATTGGGCAAAATCTTGTTGTGTAGACCTTTGATCAATTACCACTCTTGCAATATAGGACACCCCTAACATGGAAGAACACCCTAAGACACCCAACCATAGGGTACAAGAATGAATACAAATGCATGTGAACATGCAAGCAAAATTTGCCTAAAAGGTAGAACTCTAATACAGAGTTTATTAGAAGAAAGCAAAGACTTGGTTTGACCTACTTAGGTAGAAGCACCCAAATGCAACACCTACCTCAGATGTGGTAATTTGGAGGGTCTTTAGAGAATGTAATGGCATGTGCTTATTAGGAAATGGGTACAAATTCAAGCAAAATTGTTTTCGGAATTTTCCGAGATCGTACAAATCAATTATGATTTGTTGAAGGTAACTTCATAGATTAACCTATTGTGTACAAAAAACCACTGAAAAAGCAACAACAAGAAAAACATGTCTCACCCAATCATAAACCGCCACCTACACAATTTTTGTTCCCTTATGTCAACTTGCATATTTAATTTGGGTACATGCATATCTTGTTTGGGGTGTAAAAATGCTTACCTTTAAGTTTACTTTTAGATGTCACTAAATGGCTAGTGTCACAATTGGGTGCTTCTACCTTCCAAAGTTTATTAGAAGAAAGCGAAAACTTGGTTTGACCTAGACATGGGTTAGACAAGAGGAGACTTGAGGAACAATAGGAGAATGTGTAAAGAGAAGGGCAGTAAACAAAGCCGCAGGGACGAAGACCAGAATGCCACGAATACCACTGGCACCACACGAACGCCCCAAAGGTTCTACTCTACCCCAATCGCCACCTTATCTTCTTGGCCACCGTCCATTGGCCGCGCGCGCGCCCTTCGTCTGGGCCTGCGCCGGGCGCTTCGCCATTCCGCAGCCCGAGTCCCAGTTCTGCGACCTGCCCAATTCAGGAGCCTGTTGCAGCGAGGATTCGAGCTGCTCCCAGGGACCCTTCGACAGAATTCGCCCACATGGAGGCGTTGCAGCACTCTGTGGCCGGCGCCAGGCCTGTGGCGTCCGGCAATGGCGTCGCGCACTCCGCCGGGTCGAGTGTGGCGCGGGTGAGGATGGGATTCCTCTCCGGGGCCGCGTCGGCGTTCAAGGGCAATGCCGCGCTCGTCGCCAGGGTGGCTCGGGCGGGGTCGGGCTCGTCGTCGAGCAGCAGCAGGGGCGTGGTGGTGATGAAGGCGGACACGGCGGCGGGCGGGTACGCGGCGGCGCTGGCGGACATCGCGCAGGCGAGCGGGGATCTGGAGAAGATCAACAAGGACGTGGAGGGGCTGGGCGAGCTGCTGGGCAACAACGAGCTGTACGAGTTTCTGGTGTCGCCGGTGATCGACGGCGACAAGAAGAAGAGCATTCTGAAGACTCTGGCGGAGGACGCGCAGTTCAGCGACGTGACGCTGAACATTCTGAACCTGCTGGTGGACAAGAAGCGCATGGAGCTGATCAAGGAGGTGATCAAGGAGTTCGAGGCCATCTACAACGAGCTGACGGACACGCAGGTGGCGAACGTGATCTCGGCGGTGAAGATCGAGAAGCCGCAGCTGGCGCTGATCGCGAAGAAGATCCAGAGCTTGTGCGGGGCGAAGAACGTGCGCATCAAGAACGTGGTGGACCCGTCGCTGATCGCGGGGTTCATCGTGCAGTACGGCAAGGACGGGTCGCGCTTCATCGACATGAGCGTCAAGGGCCAGCTCGACCGCCTCGCCTCGCAGTTCGCCGCCGCCGAGCAGTCCGCGGGCGCGTTCTAGAGCGAGGAGGAAGGGGAATTAGGGCTTTGGCAATCTGTTGACACTTCTGCATCAATGCCGAGGAGCGATTGCTTTTCTTGTTTGCTCCAATTGATGAGGGAATGTGGTAGGAGAGTAGGAGTTGCAGGTTTTTTTTGGTGGAATAGGGAATTTGTAGAGTATGTACATGAGTTTTGGAGCATTTGAAACCGCAGGGTGGTCTGCAAGTCCACGCTGCAGCATTGTTTTTCTCTCAAGGCACTTGCATGGCATTGGGTCTTGAGTGGATTTTTTGAATGGTTGGTGATGGGGACGATGTTGGTGGTAGTGGAGGTATGTGAATATTAAGGGCTGAGATAATTGACACATGCTGTTGTCATCTGAATTTGGTGTGGCTCCGGAGACGTGATGCGAATTGCTGAGCTCGGAGAGTTTAGGTGTGGCGGTGAAGCTTTGAACGCAAGCACGTCAGGTAAGACCCAGTCGCTGTGGAGTATTTGGACGAAGATGATTTATTGAACGGCTCTTTTTGGGGTACTGTGAACAGCTATTCCCCGAAGCCTTTATGAATTTGGAACAGGGACACCATGTTGCAAAGCAATTTATATGCACTCGAAGATTGGCTGCTGTACTGAATCGTCCTGAGATTCATTGCTTTGTAGCAAGTTGTATAGCAAAATTGTACCTGTCAACATTTATGCTTTAAGTTTAAGACACTGAAGGGTCGATTTGCGTCTCTCAGGTTTGGAATTATTGAGGCTTTGAGTTAATTATATTACCACAAAAACAGAGTATGAGTGATATTCCTTTTAAATTTCAAACTAGGTAAGGTTGTTATGAATTGTGAAGGTTTTGCAGTCGACACTAAGAAAAACTACCAATATACTCCATAGTCGCCACTAGAATAGTTGTGACATTCTGTGCTGTTGGCTATCTCTAGACTCAGCCCTTTTCAAGGTAGAGTACTCCCGGTCTTATCTTCTTATAATTTAGGGCTGAAGTGACTGCTTTATGACCTACGAGATTTAGGGTTTGCAATTGCAACAAGTCTCACACCGAGAGCGAGAGAAGATCCGATCAATAGCTTGGTATTGCTGGGTGAAATCACCACAATGCTAGCACTCATTAATGCACATGAAACCCTTACTACAGTTGACCGCGTGCAGCGAGATTGTCAGCAGTAACGCTGTGTCTGCGATTTTCGATGGCATTGAATGAAACTGCCGTCATTGTTTGGTCATTTCATGGTGAAGAATTGTGCCAAGTCCAATCTTTGCGTTTGATAATTGACCGTAAACAAAACAAAATTGACATATACATATCTCAACCGGTGATCCTTTTAAGACAAAGGAAATCAATTGGTTTTTAAACAATGGAGTAGGAAAATGACCAGAAAATATTGGGGGATTATGGATTATATCAACTAGTGTTTTGGAAATTCGGTTGAATCCACCGAATAACAAAAATGAACCAACAAGAATGAAATTTCTCCCCAAAAACTAGTCTTACCTTCCTTAACGCCAAAATTTGTAGAAAGTGCTCAAACATACTGCATCAGGACAAGGAACCTGGGACGCAGTGGAAAATACTAAGTGCTTACTTTTTGCTACATGCCTATCAGATACTCAGCAACAATCTTTAAACCGGCTAAAATTTGCAAGACTGTTACCAAAATTTTATATGCAGCTAAAAAGCTTTTAAACTTCACAGGGTTAAATCTGAAAAACTTAGCTTTGTAGCGGTGTTTTTAGCAACTTGAGCTCAAAGGAAAAGTCATATCTGAGATTACTGATTCTCAGATTGAAAGGGACATGGGACGTGGAACGTGGAACATAATGTGAAGTACCCTTCATGTTTTGTGGCTCTAATAGTCCAGTGTCATCTACGAAATAGGAACACGAGTTTTTCCAATGGAACACTCTCAGGGAACACCCTCAGGGAACACGATCAGCGAGCAGAGAGAACGCCCGGGAACACTTCTCATCTCAGTGCTTGCTTCTCTCCTTCCTATCACGCGCAACAAGTCTTCCCCCAGCCGGCCTCTTTCCCAAGAATCTTGACCGGGGTTTTGCCAACCTCACTGCCCAACCCCTGTCTATTTTGTCCTCAATTCGTCGCCGTCACGCGACCCTCTTGCGTCTCATACCGGTTTTGTCCAAAATGGTTACTTCCAGGGCTTTTTCTCGTCTTCCAATACTGGAGCATTGCTTTTGATTCCACGTGAAGCGAAGGGGAGACAGAATCTCTGAATTTCGATATCAGTATTTCTTGAGCAAGAGGTAGTTTTTTATTTGATTTGAAACTGAACTGCGATGCCTAACATATACGCGATGGATAGAGACGATTTGCCTTACGGCACTTATGAGGTCGAGACGACGGGATGGCGAAGTTCGTGGATCGTGCGATGGATCCGAGCGAAGATTGTCAATCCTTTTATTGCAATTCTAAGCAGGTGCGTTCTCAATAGCCTTTCCCTGCAAATTGTCCTATAAAGAGTCTGTTACGTGAGCTTGAATTTTTGAGTGGCTTGATGAACAGAGGAACGGAGCCGAAGCAACTGGCGTTTTCGGCAGCGCTAGGGTTTACGCTCGGCGTTTTTCCGATTTACGGCGTCACGGCGCTTCTGTGCGGAGTAGCCATGGCCATTCTTGGCAACAAATGCAACGGTCCAACGCTAATTCTCGCCAATCTGCTCGCCACGCCGTTCGAATTCAGCTTGATGGTACCTTTCCTGAGAGTGGGAGAAACCCTAGTTGGCGCCAGGGCGTTTCCGTTGACGAAAGACGCTTTGTGGCAAGCCCTCACTGGCGAGGCTTCCGGTGACTTGTTGTCTGCCATTGGTCATGCGGTGCTTGGGTGGCTCGTTGTTGGCCCGTTTCTTTGCGTGGTGTTGTATTTCGTGTTCTTGCCGCTCACTCGGTGGTCGCAGCAGCGTCTCGGAGGGCTGGACAGAGTTCCCAGCGAGCGCGTGGTGCTTTTGAACGAGGAAGTCCTTCTCGGGAAGAAAGATCTCGGTGAATCAGACTAAACTTGTAATTAGGGTTTGGCTTCGAAAGATTTCGGTGAATCAGAGTAACCTCGTATTTAGGGTTTGGCTCAGAAAGCTTTCGGTGAATCAGTAATTACATGTTTAGGATTTGGCTTAGAAAGCTTTTGGTGAATCATCCTAATCTCGAAAATAGGGTTTGGCTTCGAAAGCTTTCGGCGGATTAGAGTAACCTCGTAATTAGGGTTTGGCTTCGAAAGATTTCGGTGAATTAGATCTACCTCGTATTTAGGGTTTGGCTTCGAAAGATTTCGGTGGATCAGATACTCCTCGTATTTAGGGTTTGGCTCAGAAAGCTTTCGGTGAATCAGTGGAACCTCGTAATTTGGGTTTGGCTGAGAAAGATTTCAGTGAATCAGTAATCTCATATTTAGGGTTTGGCTTAGAAAGCTTTCGGTGAATCAGAGTAATTTCGTATTTAGGGTTTGGTTTCGAAGATTTCTCGGAATCAGATTAACCTCATAATTAGGGTCTAGCTTAGGAAGAGCACTTTTTGATATCTGCTCTTCATTTGCTTCCATTTTGTGGTCATTGTATCCTATAACAGCTAGTGGCTGATACAGTTTCTATTGTTTATGGCCATTGTTGCTGCTGGTATCTGTGACGATTATCTCCATCGTGTGGAGGTCGTATTGCAAGTGATTCGAAGTAAATATTCATGTTTCTGCTCTTGATAAGATATCTGTTGAGCTTGATTCTCTTATTGTAGAGAGAAATAACAAAGATTTTGACTGTGAGTATAACTACGATTGAGTAAGTTCAGTCTGCTAGAGTGGCAAGGTTTGCGCAAAACAACTACAGAGAATCAGTAGAGGAGCAATCAACTCTTCAAGGAATGAACATCTTTGAACTTTTCTTCTTCTCCTTTGAAAACCACGCATCGTGAGATGCATTCTAAGTATTTTCAGTTTTGATTCCGTTACTTTACATGTTTACAGTAGAAATGTTTGTTCACTGTGGATATATGTTCGGGGTATAAGACCTCACGATTCGTTACTCCATGGTTATAGAGACGTTACCAAATTGGGCACTAACAATTCGATACTTGTTTCCTAAGCAATGTCCTTTTGATTCTCACATCCTCTACAATGTCCTCTTGAGTCCCACCATATGGTCCAATTTAAAAACTATGAAGATGAAAACAAAGCAACAGGATTGCTTGAATTCTAGAATTAGACCATCAATTGGGCCCTAGAGTTTATAGTAGGGTCCAGTTAATAACCCAACATCAAAACTTTGGCCCAATTGATGAGCTAGTTAATAGATAACCCAATGAATTGTGAATTGAGCTAACTTCCCAAACTGAACTTGGCTTTAGCATTAAGTGGCCCTTAATTTTGAAGCACAAAATTTGAAACCCCTTATTCTTACGGTTTGTGACATCTAGTATTGACTCTCATTGCCATTCATTCTACTACAAGGTTGTTTACCTAAAACATCTCTTTTGTTGATCTTTATTTTTTGGCTTTGGAGTGCACAAGAGGAGGTTTTGTATGGAAAGAAGTTGCTTTGAGAAAGTTTGAGTAGGAACCTATTCAAAAAGCAAGCTAGTCCTCCAAGGCCAGAGTCTCTCACAGCATACTTTGCTTGTTCTATCATTGCAATGAATAGGGGGCTTCAAACATGAAATCTGGCCTTTGAACTTCTCACCTCACAGGATCTCCGCTCACTAGTGAATTGTTTTTGTTGCCTCGCATGCACAAAGTCTAAGGCACCTGTGAGTTTGCAGAAGTTTTTTTGAAAGAAATTTAGGGGTTCAAGGACGCGGGTGCATGAGCCCTTGGAAGCCACGAAAGTTTTTGAAGTTCACTCCCCACGTGAAGCACGTTAGGAGTGAAGTCTAGAGGTGCATCACGTCACAATTCACTAATGAATTCACAGAAGTGAATTGCAGCGTGAGTCACCTGAAAAAATTTAAGTTTGAAGCCCATTAATAACAACAACAATAGACTTTTGCCTTCTGTTTTCAGCAATCTGTGCTGCAGACTCTTTGAAGGTGGAGACCTACACTATCACCCGCAAAAGGCTCCCCTTCGGTGCCGTGTAAACAACCCACCACACCACATGAAACCGAAACAACACTCGTTCCTTGATTCCATAAACTCCATGTCAAGTCTTCCTCGTATTTCCCAAAAGTAAAACATAATGTCTCACTTTTGTTAAAACACAATCTCCACAGAAGGCATCTAGACATGTATCTTGTACATTCCCAATTAACCCACATCCTTTGGCAGCTCTTCCACAAACTTCTGGTACATAAGCCTAGGGGCTCGACAAATGAATCACCCCGCCGGGTGCTCAGTACAGAGCGAACTATTCTTTCGCCTTTTACTAAAGAATACCGTGCGCTGGGTACACCTACCGGCATACCCCATTTTTTGGATTGCCCCTTACGGGGCCCAACCAATCAAAACCTAACCTGGAAAAACTAATCCAAGGTCCGGTGGAAATCTTTATTCAAGGTCCGGTGGAAATCTTTATTCAAGGTCCGGTGGAAATCTTTATTCAAGGTCCGGTGGAAATCTTTATTCAAGGTCCGGTGGAAATCTTTATTCAAGGTCCGGTGGAAATCTTTATTCAAGGTCCTGTGGAAATCTTTATTCAAGGTCCGGTGGAAATCTTTATTCAAGGTCTGGGAAGATCCGGCAGGAATCGAAGGAAATCAATCGGAAAAACCCCGGACCCTGCCCTAATCCTCTTCATAAACCTATCACATCATTTCACAGAGCAGCATATGCAGGTCTTTTCAAAACTGCTACGAAATACTCGAAGGCTTAGAACTATTGAGGTTTAAGGCCTTCGTCCTCTTTCATTTCAGGGTTTAAGAACAGGAAACATAAGGCTTTGGATTTTTGAGGTTCTTGGTCTAGAATATTTAGCATTCACGGTTTAGGATTTAGTAGGAACGCAAGAGTTCGGAGTGTTTGAGGTTTTAGATCTTGATTTCAGGGCATGATTTGACATACCTGCATATGCAGAAGTGATTGTGATAACCCCGAAGTGTAGCCACCTGTGCTGTGAGCTCGGGGATTATGCTTCGACAGTGTAGGAGGTGGTGAATGTCAATGGATTGGAGGTTGTAGGGACTCAGGAGTGACGGTGACGGAAGGAGAAACTATGGCGGAGGGTGGCAATGGCGGTGATCGCAACTGGTCCATGTGGTTGCGCTTGCTGTCGCATTCTGTGCGTGATACCGCTGCATCTGCCTCAGCCGACGACACCACTGTGCTGCAAGCGGTATGCGTCGTCTTTCTACCCGTTGTGTATGCAGATTGCTTGCATATAAAATCTCTAGAAATTTGCCAGCTCGACAACCAGACATTTCCGAGTTGTACATCATTTTGTGAAGACACATTACATGTTTGTTTCGATTTATGTGTATCGTTGCTTCGATTGTTGTGTCTCAGAAATGATCAAGTTCTCGAAATTAGGGTTTGAGGAATAGCAAATTGGTTCACTGGAGGCTCATTTCATTGAATTAGGTGTAATCGTGCTATATTTTAGAGCTAGGTTCTGGAATCCCTGGTTCGTTTTAGAGAGGTGTTAGATCAATGATCTGGTTATCAAAACATCTCGAATTTCTTACGTTGTGATCTGTGAAGAGTGTATTGTTTTCGTAGCCAGATCTTGAGTTTTGGGTATCTGCGATGCTTTGCTGTTACTCCTATTTTTTGAAAAATGTGATTTAGAAATTAGGCTTTAAGGAATAGCAAATTGGTTCAGCAGCGTCGTTGGAGGCTCGTGTCTTTGAGTTAAGTGTAATCGTGCTATATTTTAGAGCTTGGTTCTGGAATCCCTGGTTCGTTTTGGAGAGGCGTCAGATCAGTAACCTGGTTATCAAAACATTTCGCATTTTTGTACGTTTATGAAGATGTATTGTTCTCGTAGCCAGATCTTGAGTTTTGGATATCTGACATGCTTTTACTCCTGTTTTTGAGAAATTTGATCTAGTTCTAGAAATTAGGGTTTAAACAACAGTATGCTGCCAATTCACGAAACAGTGTTGCAGGGGGTCTGAGTCTGTTGCATTCGTTGCGACAGGTGTCATCGTGTTTCTGGTAGTCCTTGGTTTGGTAACATCTTCCGGTGTGTTGCATGGATCAGGTGCAGAGTTTGCATCAACTGTGTTACAAGGGAGAGCAAAATGGGGGCTTGGTGGGAAGGGTGTACCCGCATTTGACGAAGATCTTCAGCCGGTGCTCGACGTCCTCGTCCACGCAGAAAACGAGCACTGGATTGCTTCTCCTGGTAGAGCCCTTTTGAATTCCATTGTCGATACCGAACTAAGATTTATCTCGAAGAACTATCTGAACACCGTCGGAATCACTGAAAATTGAGACAAGAAAAGGAATCCAGATTCTCATTGTGCATAATTTCAAGCCCAGCGATGGTATATGTTTTTTCAGGTGCTTTTTGTGCTATAATGAAAAAGGGTGCAAGTTGTATACTACTCCCTTTGTCCCTCGAAAAAACGTTCAAACCATACCATTAAAAAGCTCCCTTTTGTTGATTTCAAATGCTGAGAAAGTGTTTGTCATGTTCAATGATTTCATGTGGGCAAATTAAGCAATTAGAGAGCATTCCTCTCCTAGCAAGCTTGGCCTTGCCCATATGAGGTACCATTGTTGCTACTAATCTGTAAATCATCAACAATGAGGAGCTGGCAGCATGCACAAATATGGTACTTTTTGCATGGAATTTGGGTGCCCAAACGGCGACATCTAAACTGGAGATTTTGCACACATTTGGTAGATGATATATTGATTCTATAATGCATGTGTCACTAGCACAAAGACTAAAAACACAGTTAATCCTTTGCAAGGAAGCTCTTTGGACGTTTTTAGAGAGACAGAGGGAGTACTATATATGGCAGGATGGTTGTAGAATGCCTCTTTGATTTGAAAATGTGTCGGTAAGCTTTGTTCCCTGGGGTGTGTTTTGGGCCAGTTTCTTTATGTATGAAATTGGCTAATACCGACACGTGATTCTCGTTTTTGGTCTGGACCTTCTGTTTTGTTTAGCGTAACCCTGAGTTTTCGTGTTTTTGGTTTGAAACAGACTATTTTGCAGTTTTTTCTCGACTTCGGCGAACCAATGTTACATGATTCTGACCCAAGTTTACACACGTTTTTTCGCTCCTGCTTGAGTCGGTAAACCCAATCCCAGCATCCTTAAATTCTTCTGTGAGTCCAAGTAGTTGCTTTGTTCGGATTGATATGTCAGCTCCTGGACTACCCGAGATATCAGAGTTTTGTAATGATTGGTCATTTTCCAAAAGCAAAATATAATTCAGTCAGGGTCTAATTTTATGTTACAAATGGTAAGAGTGAAGATTGGCCAACAACAATAAAATACAAAGAGTGCCTATATTTCGTATTCAACTAACTGTAGACAATCCAAAATTCAGAAATAAAAAACCATGCCATAATGTACCACAAGGTGAAGAAAAATCTGAAGTTTTCTCGAACTGTGGCCCTAGTAGATCTGAGGCCCGGGGTAGTCCATGCCTAAATAATTTATTTCTAGAAGGTGTGCACAATATTAGAATATCTCCAATTCACTATGACCCTATACAGTCCACATCTGCCCTCAGGTTTCTATGAAATACGAGTCAAATTTGGGCTTATTGGTACTTTAGGGTTAAATGATGTTCCATTAGTGTTTGCAAACAGGTTAATCAGATGAAAGTTAGGACTACCACCGATTGTTTGTAGAATTGTGCTTAGCAATTGCCTTTTTCTGAAATTCACAACATGCACTAAATAATCAAAGGATGTGCATGTATTGTGCTTTTTATTATGTGATTACCATGCACTAGAAATCGTTGTTCCTTGTTATTATCTGAACCTTGGGGTGAATCATCTGACAGTCTATCGAATGTGCTTGATTTTTGGCTGTCGGACTGTTTCAGTCAGTATGCTGATCCTACTGTAGCTTCCGCTACCTTAACCTTTCTGAATAAAAACAAAACAAAGTTGATGGTTGCACACCCTGCTTTACTACCACAGGTATTTTACTTCACGACTTGTTGCTTATTCATTTGATGTTTGTGCATGCTTTAATATTGGGTTTGGCAATTTGAGCTTTACTTGTTGTACCGATGCTGATCCTTGATATATTGTGATTTTACTTCGTAAGTTATAACCTTTGCTGTTTTGTGTGTTTGCAGTACTTTCCTCTCCTCTTGAAAGTGGTGGCTTGGGGAAGCAGCACGTAAGCTTATGTTCGTGCTATTCACACAGTTAAAAATACAAGTGTTATGCAGGTGTTTATTGTTTGCATAGAATTTGAGTGAATTTCTGTTCTGAGATCCTTTATAGACTACCTCATGATATATCACAAATGGAATTGTATACAGGTTGGATAAAGCATTTGCAGATCTCTTGCCAGCTTTGATGGGAGTCTCTTCTTTTCTACCTCTGTTTCCTGCTCTGCTTGACCTACCCAGTGAGTAGGCTATTTTTTCCTCGCCATTGCTTTGGTATCTTTCTAATTTTATCATTCCTTTTTTTTCTAGACTTTTGTGTTCACTATTATACATTTAAATAGCTAGAAAAGACTGGTGACTTTTTTGTCGCGTGGAATATGCAGCCTTGGTATTGGCACTAGAAAATTTGCAGGCTAGTTCTGGAGCAGCTCCAGGGACCACTAGCGGCAGTAAAAAGAGCCCTGCGCCTGAGGCATGCTATTTGACCATCTCCTGTCTATTGTGATTTTGGGACTCTCAATTGTTCATGAGTGAATCAGATGAATTTGGTTTTGCTTTCTAGAGTACTTGGTGTTCCTCTTTTGATATTTGATACACACTCGTTCTACTGGTGGAATATTTCTTTCGCAGGGTATTATTTCGACTAGAAACGAGGATTGTACTTTTCTACTCTAGTAACCGAATTCAGTGCACTTAAAAACTGCATTTACCTTCAGTGGAGCGCTAACGCCCTATTATTTGCTTGTAATCCTTTTCTGTTTCAGGCTTTGCTTGCGTTGATGGACGAGGCATATACGGGGTCTATAATAGCGGATAGTCAAGGTGATACTGGAAACGGTGGTCGTGGAAGTGCTAAAGATGAAACTGAAGCATTGTTTGCAGATCTACTTAAGGACGAGAACGAAGGTTTAGCGGTAAAAGTTCATCTTTTTGCACCAAGTTCATATCTACCTTCAGTTTTTCTTCTGAATGACAAACGTTGACTGACACATGTTGGGGTTTAAGAGCTGTAGAGAGCTTTTTTTTCTGTGTGAGATTTGTTTTGTGAGTGCTCTGAACTTCTGTGATTTTGTAATCACAAGAATGTCGTGTTGAAGCTGCTCATCTTTCATTCAGTAATTGCCGCAGGAACGTCATTGGTCCTTTCCAGGGATGGCAGCTGCACTGCATGCGTTAGTGGGGTCAAACCCTTCACCACGTCTGCAACATGCTTTGACACTCACACCCACATTACTTCGTGTGTATTTCTCCGTGGCATTACGAGATGTTAATGACTGTGAGTACCCTTTCCTCCACAGGGACTGCCACTGATTTACAAATAAAAATCAGAGTTGTACTATGTTTTTGCAGTTTGTCGGTAAATGCTATATGAGAATTGACTATGATATTTGAAAAAATATGAAAGGATGGTGCATGCATTAGATATTTGCTCCACTGCTAACGACAATCTTTTTGTTTGAAACGTGGATGGTACAGCATTGTTAGCTGCGTTGCTGCCAATTGTGTTTCTAAGAGTTGACGCAATGCTACCAGATCCAAAATTTACCTCACAGGTCAGTTTATCTCTAAAATCTTAACCTGCCCTTTTCTAATGGATGAGGCTCTTTCTTCATCATTTCATGTAATTCACTCGAGCTGTGATTTTATTTCTTTTGTTTCCATTGAAATGTAACGAAACCTTCTCCTACTATTTTTTTTTTACCCAGGCACAAAAACTATTGCTGGAGTTTGTGTTGGCAACTTTTCAGAAATCGCCTCACTTGGTTGCTGTGTTAAAGGTACTCCCTCACAACTTTTGCGTTTAATTCTTGAAGAAGAGGCTTGTGTTTCGCAACTAAGGTCAGGAGAGGGCTGCATCTCTTATGTTTAGCGCTTTTGTTGCAGAAACCGATAATGGACAGAATTGGACAACCGCACAACACTACAGCCAAGGTATGTACTACTTGGAGCCAGAAAAGAAAGGACCTTCATTGTCTTGTCAATTATTATCTCCTCCTCAAGCAATGCTTTATACATATTTAGCAGCATTTGAAATTTTTCTCATTCAATTCAAAACCAGGGGCTTACAATTATTGCTGCTACTGCATGTTCTTGTGTGATTGATCATTGGTTCTGATATTTGGTCTAGCCGGTTCTACTTATGAAGTACACTTATGTAATTTGAAATCCTTATTTACTGCAAGATATGTTCATTTTGAAGTCTAAATTTGATTGCCGTGGCTATTAATTTCTGAAACTATTGCAGTTACCCACAACTGAATGCGTTCCAGGATCACTAAAATGAAGACACGGAAAACAGGTTTGAGTAATTATAGAGCTGTGTATTCTTTGCAGACGGAGCTTGCACTGCAACTTTGCTGGGCAGTCGGTGAACATGGAGGAGGCGGTCTTTCTTACAAGGATGCTGCTCGAGAGCTTTTTGAGACCCTTGAGCTACTCCTTTACGAGAATCTCGCTTCAAGGTACCTGTCTTCAAATCCCTATATCTTTACATAGCTTTTGCCGTTTGTAGATCTAGATGATGAGAACCAATCACCATTGAGTTTTCCCCCTTGAAACACCCCTTATTACCTGCCAACTTGGAACCCCTTCTTATGTTAGATTTAAATTGTGTGTATATGCAATTTGTTGATGTTGATTAGGTAGTTATCACATTGCATGTTTTTACCGTAATGATCCATTTAATTGTCACAATAGCAATAATGACGTTCAAGTGCTCCAGATCGCTAGAAACTAGACCTGGTATAGATATGAGGTTTCTTTTCCTGCGACTGAAACTCCGCCAATTTATATGAAATTATTATGACCTGTGTCCATAGGACACGGTAGCCATTGACTTGGGCTCTCAAATTGAAGACTTGAGCTCTCAATTTCACGACTTGAGCTGTCAATTTCACGACTTGAGCTCTCTATCCATGCTTAACCTTCACAACTTGAGCTCTCAATTTCACGACTTGAGCTCTCGATCCATGCTTAACCATGCTCATAACTTAATTTGCTTGACGGACAGTCACAACTAATACAATCCTAATCTATTATATATATAGATTCGTGATTTTGCCAGAGGATTATGCTAACTAGGTAAGAAGCATGACTGGGTTAGATTATTGATGAAATACCGGTGATGGCCTGGGTTTTCACAGCCGCATGAATGGGAATGCCAAACGAAGGGACCGAGATTTTGCGGGAGCAGCTGTCTCCCAATCCCGCTTGCTGTGTTCCGTAGTTACAGCCATTGCTAAACTGGCAACATGTCACAGAGAGCTTTCTCCCAGAGCTCGTGTTTGCCTTTCTAAGGTATGTTGTTAAAGGTTTTTGTATATATTTGACAACAATTTCCAATTGGGAATTGATATATGTACCACACCCTTTTGACGATTCTACCACACCTTCTATATATGGCCAATATTCATGATATTTTAGTACATGTGGACCACGGACAGAACATCACTAAATTGAAGATACAACCTGATATAGAAATTGTAACTTCAGCTCCGTTTTTCAACTCTAGATATCGCTCAAAGTATTGATTAAAAGATCTAAAGTATGCTAAGTTTAATTTAGATCTTTTAATCAATACTATGAGTGGGATCTAGAGTCGTTGAAAAATGGATCTGAAGCTACAACTTCTATGTCAGATTGTATCTTCAATTTAGTGATGTTTTGTTTGTGGTCCACATGTACCAAAATATCATGAACATAGGCCATATATTGTAGGTGTGGTAGAATAGTCAAAAGGGTGTGGTATATGTATCAATTCCCTTAACCAGTTTTTGTTTTATGTGCTTGTTATGTTGTCGGTAACTTTTTGTGGTTACTGTCGTTTTGAATTTCCATCTGAGTAGTTTGCTTTGAGAGGCTGATGAATTTGGGGAGTTGTGGGGGGTTAGGTTGCACGGTCTCAACAAGTGTTGGAGAGATCTGTATGGAGGCGTGCTCATGACTTTTTAGGGCTGATGCACGAGCCAGCGATGTGCTCCTCCATTCTGGGGCCACCCACTGGGTACCCTAATCGCCCTGGAAGTGTGCAATGGAGTGAAGGAGGCACCAAGGCTGTCGCTTCCATTCCCTTCTACATTCTTGGGGAGAAAGAAGGTAAATGAATCTCGCTTGCTTTTTCCGTTCCTACTGTTGTGCTTGCTATAGCCTTATCACAACTAGGAATCAAAAACACCAGATTTGTTAACTTAAAAAAGAAACAAAAAAATGTAAAAGCATGATATTAAAGAAATAATAAAGCAGTAGAACTCCTCTAAACTAATATCTCACCTGTTCCAACACTATGCACCCCACCATAACCTCCACAAACCAGTGTATCCACCCAGTCCGAAGCGTATTAGTTTAGAGGAGTTCTACTGTAGTCATTTATCCGTTAATTTGGGAGAAGCTCTTTCCCGAAACGGATGTTGGTAATATTGAATTTTGTATTTGTGAGAGTAATTTGGTGATTTAAAATAGTGAGTTCTTTGATAACTTCTTCAAGATATTTCAACATTGATGTAAGGCCTTGAAGAAATCATCATGAAATTCACTCTAAATCATCAAAAATCTCTTAAAACCATATAATCCAATTGTCCCGATTTGTATCTTTTCTTCCCAAATTAACGAATATCGCGTTTGAAGCCTCCGTTAATTGTGTACAAATAAAACCCGAATAGGAGAGAATAAGAAGGGATTTCGCTGACAAAAAAAAAATCTTCTGAAAACTAATAACACGTAAACCATGTTAAACCAAAGCAAATAAATACGCCAAAAAAAAAAAACCGGATTCTGGCTTCTTTCAGAAAAGTTTTGAATAAAAAAATTGTGATGTTTCATTGTGTGTTCCACTAAATAGTGCATTTAGGTTGACTGGGTTGCCTTACCTTGGAAAGTTACCTCATGATTTATCACTTGGCTACTTGGAGGCGCATGCAACTCTCTAGATGTTAGGATTTCACATGGTTTACAACTTGAACGCCAATATATTGTTCTTCCGCAACTTTGTTGTTGCCATACCCTTCAAAATTGTTTGTTGCAGTAATTATTCATGAAAATTATTGTAGTTCCAGAAAGTATTTATATAGTGTAGAATGTCAGGAAATTAGTGGGGGGCAACCTAAATGCACTATTTAAGGTAGATAATTCTCGAGAGTTAGGACCTGGAGAAGGTCATTGGACAGGGTATCAAGTTGTTACAATTGTCTAGATCTGTACTTTTTTGTTGATCAAAGGGCTCACGTTGAGCGTCTTGAACTCTAACCTTAGCCTAACCAGCCAACAAGTGACACAGTTGCCTCGATACTTGAACTATATGCATAGTGAATTTTGACCAAATCGGAGTCATTCTAGCAAAATTGGAGTACTGATTGGTTTTTTTTGGTGATGCGGTTTTCTTCCTCATATACTTCTTCCTTGCCAAAATGAAACACCAAGCAATACCTTTCGGGATTTGTTGCGGTTTAGACTTTAAGTATATCTTCCATTAAAGTTGCTTGACAAATCCACTCGGTTTATGCAATTACTCTGCAACAAACGCCATTTCTTAAGGATTACTCTGATTTGATCAAAATTCATGTTGGGCACACACTGAGCATCTCTGGTCATCTTTGAAGCACTTGTTTTTTCTTAATTGTTCAAAGATGTTTGATAATTTGCTTCTTTTGCAGGTCCTCCATTTCATGACTTTTCATTGTCGGATATTATTGGAAAGGCGTAAAGCTTGGTGTTGTTTATGACAATGTATAGTAGCGGCCAAAGTCAGAATACTGGAAGCTGGTTGTATGAGAGCATATGCTACTCTCTTTTTCTTGCATTCAAGCAGGGTGAAGGACATAAAATGGCCAAAGGGAATATTTATAGCCATAAGGTGGGAGCACCCATACTCAACAATGCCCCATACCCAACTAATTGGGTGTGCTATTTCCAATATTAATAGAGTTAGGTGTGTTAAAATGCATCCTTCTATCCCTTTCAAGGTTAGGACCACTTGAGTCATGCCACATGTCCCAAAGTGAAGTAGGAAGTAATGAACAAAAAGTAATCCAACTATTATTGGAATTGCATGAGTCTAACTCCCAAAATTCACAATAATTTCATTTTTATAAATAAAATTATGAAAATTTTATAATCCCAATATTTCTTATCTTCTTGTATGAATAAATATTTGTTGGCTCAATCTCTTTGTAGTTTGTTGCAGAATTGCTTAAGTTATCAGGTATGGGTGCAGAAAGAACTGTTTGCACGAGTAGAACACGTTGTTAGAGGCATTCTGGTGGTTTGTAGATATAGCTTACTTTTGTAACACATTGTCAGAATTGGGTACGTTTCTTCACATTCGGAGGGTGTTTCAAAGCTCGGTACTTTTTTTTCCCCCTTTTGCAACAGAAAGACTTTACCTTCACGATGGTTTCCTCAGTTTTCTTCTGCTTGTACTTTTGTACACCTTGCCAAATGTGCACTTACACCGGTTTTTTGTGAGAATAAATATGACTTCTCGTTGATTGCTTTAACCCCTGAAGGGCTCTTGGGCTCTGGAGCTACGGTATCAAATACGGTCGCAACCAATATTCATAAGTTTGAATTAGTTGGAAATTAAGTGTTATAACCATACATATTGAAGGGTTGTATGATGGTGGGTGCATAAAAAAATTTGGAAAACCCTCAAAGCAACTCAAATACATTTATACATATGGTTGCAAAGGGCTTTTGGGCCGTTTAGGGGTTAACCCCCCATTGCCCAAGCGGCCATTTTTGGCCCTGATTCCCGTCTTATTTGACAATCGTAGGCAGTGAGGGGTTAAGGCTTGTTTCTATCTCTTGCCCCTGTTAAAGAAGGGCCCATGCTTCTTTGTCTTTTTCACTCTTTTACTTTTCACATGAGAGGTTGCATGCTTCTTGTTATATTCAAGCAAGAGCTCCCATGCTTGCACTTTTGCATACCTTACAAGATGTGCAAAACTAATTCACTAATTCATTTTCTATTTGTCCCTAATGGTTGGGAGCAATTGCAATTATTTGATGGAGACCAAAGAAACACAAAAAGAAAGCTAAAAAATTGGTTGAATTTTCAAATTGCATACAAGAAAAAAAAAGGTTTAGAAGTTCCCCAAAAAGGTAATAATATCTAGTGCATTGATGCATACATGTGCATACATATATACTCACAAAGGTAACAGGGTTTCAAACCTTGTAAAAAAGAAGTTCTTTTAAAGGTTTTTTTGGAAATATTTTCTATGCAAGGACAAGAGATCTCTCATGCAAATACAAGTTTCCTTATGAGAAGAACCAAAAATATTTGCATACCAAGCAAGGTATGCAAAAGTTGTAGGGAGGGGCTCTCTTGCATGAGAAAACAAGAAAAATGGTTTGAGAAACGAGGAAGAAAAAAATCAAACCTTTGAAGGCACTACAAAAAATCAATTTTTTAGTTTAACAAAAAGGAGTAGAGGGAAAGCCAGATTTAGTTGCTTAATGAACCAAAATTTGAAACCCCTAAATAACATGAGTTGTAAAGTTCAAAAGGCCTCCATGAGTGTTGGCTAATCCCCCTCTCAATATTTGAAACTAGGTTTTGGAAATGTAATCTTCTTTGCATTAGCTTTAGCTCTTCCTTCTTTTTCCTATTTCAAACTGTTATAAACTTCTCAAAAACCATTGTTTCAAGGTTTCAAATGTAGAATTAAAGATGGTGAATTTTGGTTTTAGGTTTTTCTAGCAATGCTCTTGAGTTTTGACAAAAAAAGTAGCTATTCAAAGAGGGTTATATCTCTGTAGCATTGTTTTGGTTTTTAGATCAGGTACCTACTCAAATTTCCTCAAGGTATCTTCTCTTAATGCAAAACCTCCTCCCTTGTGGTCCAAAGCAAATGAATTAATTGTTCCGCTTTAATTTGGGTTACACTTTGGGTTACACTTGCAATACATTTTTTGACCAAGAGATCGAAGACCTAGACATTGTACACGTGTACATTTGGCATGATGTATACATGTTGATCCCATCAATAAACACAGAATTAGCTGAAGGATTAATGAAGTAAGTAAAAGATAAGCAATTCCTTTCCTTTCTTCATTATTACAAGGCTTTTGAGCACAAGAGCATAAAATCTAACCATTAACAATCCTTATAATAAAAGAAACTGCTTACACTAGGTGAAAAAATAAGAAATCACAACACTAATCACACAATTGTTGAATGTATATCATATTACTTCTCTTTTAAACTATAAAACTTAACCAAAAACTTATTTTCTACCTTTTGGATTCATAAAGTTTAAGAGTAGATCTTACATCAAAACCTACCATCAATCAAAGAAATGAACTCAAGAAGTCTTCTGTTTTATTTTTCTTCTACCAATGGTGTTTGAAAATGTGGCTAATTTCAGCAAATATTTTACCCAAACAATTTGATAGCTACAAAAAATTGTGAGTAATAGGCTAGTAATTTTAGATTCTTTGACAACTTTACATGATCCTTTATCTGGATGTTGAGGTAGCAACACCCATAACCATCACTATAACCATAATCATCACCTCTAAAATCTTGGAAAATTTGTGGAAGTGAATAGATGTAATTCTAAGAATGTACAATACGTGAACATGAAACCTTAGTGGTGGTATTAGGTGCAATTGCAATCGGCTCTTTAACCCCTAAACGTCCAGGAGGACGTTTTCTTCCCCGCAAATACACGGAACCCTGTGTATCCAAGGTGACCCCCCCAAATGCTTAGGGGTTAAATATTCAAACTATTCTCACAATATCCAAATAATACATTCAAAAGTGCAAACTTATCTTTTTTCTCTTGCTAATAGGATCCTATAATTTGCTAGATGTTTATTTATAGTCATCATGTTCAAAACCCTTAATTTGACAACTATGGGTGCTGCTACCTTAACCCCTGAGCGCCCAGTTCATGTTTTAGCATGAGGGACTAAATGGAGGGTTTAATGGGCACTAGAGCTTGGAAAAATGTCATCCACAAAAAGTGATTGTAGGGATGGAAAGAAGACAACTCTCATTGCTGATGGGGACCCAACCTCAACAGTTTCACCATACTAGTCAAAAGCATAACTGCAATCTATTTTTGATCCCCACATACGGGATCCCGTCACTGAAGCACCCAAGGGATAAGATAAGTATTATATTAATACTCTTTTCCATTGTAATTAGTTAGAGTTCATTACGATCTATTTTAATAAAGTAACTCATGTACCAAATACCAATAATAGAGAATGACTTTTACTTTATATTCTCTCCTTAATATATAGTTAAAAACCTACTTGGAATAAAGCATACTTCCAACTCCATACTTCTTACGTACTTTGATTATATATATCTTTTGTATCTTTGTTGGGATTTTTATTCTTAACAATTTTAGAAGGTTTTTTTTAATACTTGGGCGTGATTTCCGAAGTCCGGGGTGCGGATTTTGAGGCCGAACTAACTTAGCCCAGAGCAAGACGAGCATTCTTCCTCAGTCGGCGTGTCAGTAATCTGTGCAAATTTTGCTCCGTTGTTGTGTTTTTATTCTGACGCAATGGCCACCATGGCTGGCCTTCTCTATGTCACTCCTCTTCCTCTCGCACCTCTCGCACGCCGCTCCCGCAACTTCACCACCAACAACACTATTTCCTGCTCGTTGCCATCGCAGGTGCACTCCTTTACTAAATTCTTGTTGCTGGTTTACACACCCCTTTCACACCGCTTTTGCAATCCATCTCACGCTTCTCACGCTTCTCTGTGACGCAGTCAAGCGGCAACGTCCCCAGCTGCGGAAGTGAGAAAGCCATCGGCAAATTGGAGTCTCTCTTCTACACGGACTCAGGTACATGCGCCCCAAACCCTAGCCCTAATTCTAGACCGTGCTTTCACCCCTAAACGTCAGGCGGGCATAGTAGATACGTTGTCGTATATCTGGCATTTGCTACCAACAAGAAATTTTTAACTTGGGATCTCAAACAGCTCATTAGAATCGCATTTATCTATATTTGAACTTCTTTGTTGATCTTAAATGTAGTAGAGGTGTGGATCCATTCCAAATACAAGAAAAATACCCTGTATTGTATTGGTCGCAAAGGGCCTTTTTGACGTTTAAGGGTTAAAGAATTGGGAAAATTTCATGGATACCCTTGAAGCAGTGATCCCAAATATGATTTTCACTTTTAGCTCAAGTGGCTAAAAACCCTGCTAAAAAGCCAAAGATTTCAAATTTTAATATTGTGCAGTTCACAACAAGATTTTGAGTTGCTTAATTTTTTTGGTAGCAATCTTGCAAAATTGAGCTTATTTTGAGTTGCTTAATTTTTTTGGTAGCAATCTTGCAAAATTGAGCTTGTTTAAAGATTACTGCCCTGAAGTTTGCAATTTTTATATAGATATCCCTGCTTTATCAGAAATTACACAATTACCCTTGGACCAAATTTGTAGGCATTTATATTTTTTGTGTTTGTACTTTTGTTGAAGAAAAGGGAATGTAATGAAACAAAAAAGAAGCAATGTGTGCACAAAGGAAGAAGGGAAGTGGCATGCACAACAAAGCAAAGCAAACGCCTGAAAATTTTGGACTCCAAGGGTATTTGTGTACATTAATTTCTGAAAAAAGCAGAGGTATCTATGTAAAGATTACAAACTTCAAACTTCAAGGGTATTCTTGAAATTTTCTTATAAAGAATTGGGAAATTTCATGGATACCCTTGAAGTTTGCAATATTTACATAGATACCCCTGCTTTTTCAGAATTTTCACAAATACCCTTGGACCAAAAAATTTAAGCGTTTGTTTTGTTATGCTTGTCACTTTCTTCTCCCTTTGTGGGCACACTACTTCTTTCTTGTTGTGTGTGCACACGAAGGGAGAAGGGGAGTGGCATGCACAACAAAACAAACGCCTGAAAATTATGGACCAACGGTATTTGTGTAATTTCTGAAAAAAACAGGGGGTATCTATGTAAATATTACAAACTTCAGGGATATTCATGAAATTTTCCCTTAAAGAATTTAGAATTCACCACCACAAGGGTGTGTCTGTTGTGCTCATTACGACTGGTTTTGTTGATCCAGGCATTCCGCAGGAGAAGATTGACCCGCCAACGGGGTTGCCGAAGGGTCTCCGAGCAATTGGGAACAACCCTCGGTGCCCGGAATGCAAAGCCAAAGGTGTGGTGGAGTGCGCCACGTGCGCTGGATCGGGATTGTACGTGGATTCTGTTTTGGAGAGTCAGGGCATCATCGTCAAAGTGCGTTGTCTCGGTGCGTGCATCCTCACCTCTCTCCTCGGTTTCTCCGTTCTCTCTCTTTCCTTGGACATGCCTCTCCCTAAGCCTCCACAGGCAAATTTTCAAAAGAAATTGATAAGTGCACACCCGGGGGGGGGTTAAATTTTAGTTTTTTACCACCAACAAGTGGAATTTGGAAATTTTGAATTCAGATTTGGATTCAGAGACCTTGATTTAGTCTAGGATTGTAAAGGATGTTACAATTGAAGAAGGCTTAGTGGAAAAACCTAGCTAGACGGAAAATTTATTACTTTTACCCTTGTTTGTAGAAACACTAAGCTTTTCCACTGGGTGTTGTTCAATTGTAACCTCATTTGTGGTTCTAGACTAATCAAGGTCTCTAAATTCAAACCTGAATACAAAATTTTCAAATTCCACTTGTTGATGGTAAGAACTAAAATTTATTTCCTCGGGTGTGCATACATCAAACCCCAAGTGTGCACATATCAATACCCTTTTTAAAATTGTTTGAAATAAGTACTCCCTCTGTCCCTCTAAAAACGTCCAAAAAAGCTTCCTTGTACTTGCAAGCAAAGGATTAATTGTGTTTTTAGTCTTTGTGATAGTGACATGCATTCTAGAAATCAATATACTTTCTACTCAAATGTATGCAAAATCTCCAGCAGCTTTGATTTTGCTATTTAGGCACCCAAATTTTTTATGCTAAAAAGTACCATATTTTGTGCATAGTTTGTGAAGGCTGCCAGCTCCTCATTTATTTTAGGGTTTGTGCTAGTGACACATGCATTCTAGAATCATTATACCATCTACCAAATGTATGCAAAATCTCCAACTTTGATGTTGCTGTATGGGCACCCAAATCTTTTTATGCAAAAATTATTATTTTTGTGCTTGCCGCTAGCTCCTCCTCATTACTGATGATTTAAAGATTAGTAGCAACAATGATACCTCGTATGGGCAAGGCCAAGCTTGCTAGGAGAGGAATGCTCTCTAATTGCTTAACTTGCCCCCATGAGATCATTGAACATGGCAAACGCTTTCTTAGTGTTTGAAATCAGCAAAAGGAAGCTTTTTAGTGGTACAAGAAATGTGTCTGATTTGGAGCTTTTTAGAGGGACAGGGGGAGTAGAACTTACGATAATTGATTCTTAAGACTGCTGTATATGGGTTCATTACACTACAGTGCTAGGGTTTTGGAAAGGCTAGAAGGAATCCGAGAACTGGAAACTGAGGGTTTTTCTGTAGATTTGGAGTTTTTTGTGGATTAGGGTTTTCTTTTTGTCTAAGGAGTGGAAACTGTGCAGGATGCGGCGGTGTTGGAAACCACATGTGTCTTCAATGTGGAGGAAGAGGTCATGTTTGAACGGTATCTCCCCATTTTTAAACTTCAAGTAGCACCTGAATCTACTTGTACTGTACTTGACAGTTGCTCCTAATCAGGTTTTGAGTAGCATTTTGTAACCATTTCTGTTTACCAATAGCGCATGTGCAGATTAGTGAAACATTACTTAGTAGTAGTAGAGTGCTTCTATGACGTGGTGCTTCAAGTTGTCCGGGTTTGAGAGAGTAACCCTTTGGAAACATGAGGTCACCACGTTGTAGGTTTGATTCGCATGTTTCTGTGTTTTGCAAACACAAATTGGCCTGGTTTAGTATCATAAAGGCTTGTAGCATTATTTGATGGTATTATTACAGAGAGGTTGAAACTTTGAAATGCCTCTCTTTTCTAATTTAGTATTTTGCACTTCCTGGGTGTTATAAATCGTTGGATATGCAAGGTGCCAAGTTTTCGAAATTGGCTCTCGCATTGCACTTATAACCCTCGGTGGTTGAAGGAGTTATTGAATGTGTTGTGGTTGAGTTAGCATTTCCAAATCTATTGTGCATAGGTTTTTCTATACCTTTGAATATTGATTGATTGGATTAACTCCTAAACGCCAAAGGCGACGATTTTAGTCCTTTTAGTGGTATAAAAACACTTTGTATAACACAGAAAAGTCGTTTTTCATCTGATTTTTTCTCAGAAGTGACTATAGATACATGGTGTATCGTGGAATGCAAAAAAAACAACCCCACCAAATGCACTATGTTTAGGTAATTCAAATTGCAAGAAAATTCAAAGACATAAGGTTAGAGCACTGCCACTGTAGATAGAAAGGCACAATTAACCTAAACCTTCATGGGAGGATCTCGAGTTTCAGCTCCACCGCATAACCTCTACCAATCTCCAAAGAACAAAAAGAGACGTTACAAACTCCCGTTCACACTATTGTGTAGTTCTTTAGCGTTCACGTTAGAGCTCACTGAAGGACTTGAATCTCTAATCATAGTTGAAAGGTGCTAGAGAGAAGAAGCTGGGGAGAACAAGGTTAGCGTGAGTGTGATGGGAATGGTTTGGACATTGTGGAGTCGGTATTGCAATTGACCTGCTTCAAAGCACTCCAACTCTCTACTCATGTTTGTTGTTGCGGGAAAGGGGAAAGGGGTGGAGTTGGTCTCAAAGCACTCATATTTTTAGGTAATCCAAACTACAAGAAAATTCAAAGACACAAGGTTAGATCCTCTGCTGCCCTTTTTGTCATTAACCTAAAGTTACCATGCACTGTTGACTTCTACAATTTTATTATAATAATGGGTATACACTTGCCACACCATTGTAGAGCTTTTGTAGAGGGGCAATCACGGTAACCAACCAAGCGTTAAAGTAAGGGTACCTTGCCATGGGTGATTGGAACCGAAGGCCCATTCAGGGTGACTACAGGTAGAATGAAGAAGACTTTTGAAATATTCATGTCTAGTAGAGTTCAGAAAGCAACCTTTGATTTTGGGTCCAACCCTCCAAGGATGTACTTTGACGTTTGCAAAATTGGAGGTTGGACGTCTAGGCCGGACCCTTCTAGCCCCTCCCCTCCCGCCCCCATGGAAAGGTATTCTAAGCTTGATGAATCTTGTGAAATAATTATTTAACCCCTAAAGGACCAACGATAAGTAATGCAAAAATTAGAAGGTTTTTTCAATTTCAATGTCAAACAAGGCAGCAAAAGATATATTCTAAATTTTATTTTTTATTTTTTATAGAATTTTATAAATTGATACCTACTAAAAAAAATTGAATTACTTAATTCCAAATATTGAGGTAAGAGTTAAAAGGAGTTTTATATTGCGGGTAGTGAAGGTAGGAAGCGGGTAGAAAAAACATAAAAAGTTACCTTTTACTCTCAATTTTGAAAATCTTCAAATGAAAATGAAAAATAAAGTTACTAATTGTTTGTTAGAGCATTCTCATCAATGGGATTAACAACTTTCAAATTCTTCCAAAACTTATTAGCATATTAGTTGTATCTTTCATTCATCAATACCTTTCACTTTACAATTTTTGTAAAAATGAATCCAAATTTTTTTTGGTTAGAATTTTTTATATATGCTTTCAACCCATTTTCCAACATATTGCAAAAATTGCACAAGAAATACAACATACATGTTTTTCTCTGAAACATTTGAAAATCAAAACTTCACCTTTTGGAAAG
>OY987251.1:4911711-5132033 GCA_963920765.1 Ulota crispa | reverse complement strand
AATAAAACTTCACATGTAGATTATGATGGGTAGCATCCATCCTAAAAATTTCATGAAAATTTTTCAAATTATGAAATCAATAGAGCCGAGTTCTCATAAAGCCCAAAGTGTGTTCCTTGGGCCTGTAGGGGTGAAGGTTTTGCTGGCGATGGTCATTCGTGGCGTCAACAAATATTCGTTCAGCTTCTAGAAGCACAAGATTCCAACTTGATTTGGAGAGGCAGGATAATTCACGTAACTTACAATTTCTGGCCGGGGCAGATATACGATAGGAATTTGGTACTCACCGTAAAAGGTGGATAGTACTTGGAAGTCATGTGCGAAGCATGCAGTAGATTAGTGCTAGTCAGGTAAGACCATGTGAAGTTTACTAATTGAAAGGTTAAATTTCTCAAGCTATATCCAACTGCTACCTAAAATAATAAAAATGCTTAAGGCCGAAAAGCAAGAAGCATATACTTAAAACGAAGACACTCTACAGTCAACACGATTAAGTACTTCCAACGGTTAGGGCATCTCCACCGGTGCCTCACGCACGCTCAAAATGGATGAAAAGTAGCCAAAAGTAACCAGGCCCCTCTCAGGCCATGCTCAAACTCTTTCATGTGGCGAGTCTCTCAAGCCACTCTCCAAGCCACTATTCATGCACTATTCACCCTAACTTTAATGATTTTTAACCTCTACTTTCCTAAATAAGTGGTCAACTGCTTATTTATGGGGTGTCTTGGAATGTTAGGTCACCTTTTCAAAGAGCATGGGTGGAGATTGAGGGCCTTTAGGGCTTGCCACACCAGATGGAAAACTTTGAGCAAGTCTGCACCGGTGGAGATGCCCTTACTATAAACATTGTTCATGGCACTCCTGCTAACAATTCAAACACCTAAAGGCTCACAATACATGTAATCATATACACCTATTTAGCATTTGAATTGACTTGTTCAATTCACTAGTGGTAGTCACGGTTGGTGTGAGATTGAGATTTCCGTGAAGATTGAGAAATGGCTAAGCGATTGTAGGAGCCAATGGAAGCACTTCTTCATGGAAGGAGGTGTGACATCCCTTTTGTGGGTGATGGAGGATGAAGAATGGAGAATGTTTTACTTTGAGGAAGGCAACACAGCCACCAATTGGAGGAGTAGAAAAAGCAAGGGTTAAAAGTAGTTCACAAGCAAGTAAATGGTAAGAGTTCTCACACAAAAAAAATTTCTCAGGCCATTTCTCCACATTTGGGAGACGAGAATTTTTTTTTCTCAATCTTCACGAAACTGGCCTTGCGCCAGTCGCGGACAAGTTGGCACGTAGGTTTTCCATAAAGATTGAGAAAACAGAAACTCAACCGTGACTACCACTACTAGTGGTAGTCACAGTTGGTATGAGATTGAGGTTTCTATGAAGATTGAGAAATGGCTGAGCGGATGTAGGAGCCAATGGGAGCACATTTTCATGGAAAGAGGTATGACACCCCTTTTGTGAGTGATGGAGAATGAAGGATGGAGAATGGTAAAAATGAACTCTTACTTACTAAAAACCGATAGGATAAACACGTACGTAAATTGAAGTACAAGGAAACTCAAATTGTGGTAAGAGTTTCTCAGAAAAAATAAAATCTCCACAATTTTCTTCATGCCCAGAGAAGAATAAAAAAAAATCTCAATCTTCACGGAACCAGCAAGCCGCGACCGAGAGGGCCACGCTGGTTTTCCGTGAAGATTGAGAATCGGAAGAACCAACTGTGACTACCACTACTTTCTCATTAGGAAAATACTCTTTGCCTGTGGAAATCTTCCTGGATTGCTGTTCACAATATCCCAAGAAGAGCCATTTAGTTTACCATCTTCATCCAAATTCTCCACAGCCACTGGGTCTTACCTGACGTGCTTGCGTTCACAACTTCACCGCCACACCCCAACTCTCCGAGCTCCGCAATTCGCATCATAACTCCGGAGCAGCACTAAATTCAGCTGACGACAGCATGTGTCGATCTCTCTCAGCCCAAACCATTCAGCTACTTGCATCACTACCAACATCGTCCCCAACACAAACCATTCAAAAATCCACTCACCACCGAACGCCATACCCGTGCGTTGAGAGAAAAACAATGGTGCAGCGTGGACTTGCAGACCACCCTGAGGTTTCAAATGCTCCAAAACTCATGTACATACTCTACAAATTCCCTGTGCCACCAAAAAAACCTGCAACTCCTACTCTCCTACCACATTCACTCATCGTCCGGAGAGAACGACCAACTAAAGCAGTCGCTCCTCGGCATTGATGCAGAGGTGTCAACAGATTGCCAAAGCCCTAATTTTCCCTTCCTCCACGCCCACCCAGCAAGGTGGAACAGAGTCCGGGTAATAATGGGCTGGTGTAGCAAGGAAGGGGACTAGAACGCGCCCGCGGACTGCTCGGCGGCGGCGAACTGCGAGGCGAGGCGGTCGAGCTGGCCCTTGACGCTCATGTCGATGAAGCGCGACCCGTCCTTGCCGTACTGCACGATGAACCCCGCGATCAGCGACGGGTCCACCACGTTCTTGATGCGCACGTTCTTCGCCCCGCACAAGCTCTGGATCTTCTTCGCGATCAGCGCCAGCTGCGGCTTCTCGATCTTCACCGCCGAGATCACGTTCGCCACCTGCGTGTCCGTCAGCTCGTTGTAGATGGCCTCGAACTCCTTGATCACCTCCTTGATCAGCTCCATGCGCTTCTTGTCCACCAGCAGGTTCAGAATGTTCAGCGTCACGTCGCTGAACTGCGCGTCCTCCGCCAGAGTCTTCAGAATGCTCTTCTTCTTGTCGCCGTCGATCACCGGCGACACCAGAAACTCGTACAGCTCGTTGTTGCCCAGCAGCTCGCCCAGCCCCTCCACGTCCTTGTTGATCTTCTCCAGATCCCCGCTCGCCTGCGCGATGTCCGCCAGCGCCGCCGCGTACCCGCCCGCCGCCGTGTCCGCCTTCATCACCACCACGCCCCTGCTGCTGCTCGACGACGAGCCCGACCCCGCCCGAGCCACCCTGGCGACGAGCGCGGCATTGCCCTTGAACGCCGACGCGGCCCCGGAGAGGAATCCCATCCTCACCCGCGCCACACTCGACCCGGCGGAGTGCGCGACGCCATTGCCGGACGCCACAGGCCTGGCGCCGGCCACAGAGTGCTGCAACGCCTCCATGTGGGCGAATTCTGTCGAAGGGTCCCTGGGAGCAGCTCGAATCCTCGCTGCAACAGGCTCCTGAATTGGGCAGGTCGCAGAACTGGGACTCGGGCTGCGGAATGGCGAAGCGCCCGGCGCAGGCCCAGACGAAGGGCGCGCGCGCGGCCAATGCCCAATGGACGGTGGCAGAGGAAGATAAGGTGGCGATAGGGGGGCCTTTGCCTTTCGCTGTGGTTGCAGTAGTGGGTGTCAAACCTGGCTATTTTCCACTTGACAAGTTTGGCTGGGTCCACTCCACAATTCAACCATTTTTTGAAGTTATAAGGCATAATAACTTCATCACCCACTTTTAGAGGTGGTTGAAAACTTAGACCAGTTATGGCCTCTCTTTATAAAAGTTATTAAGTGATTTTGTAATTCTCTTCTAGAGGGAGATTGTGACACTAAAAAGGGAGGGTGTGATATTAAAGAGGGAGGGTGTGATATTAAAGAGGGAGGGTGTGATATTAAAGAGGGAGGGTGTGATATTAAAGAGGGAGGGTGTGATATTAAAGAGGGAGGGTGTGATATTAAAGAGGGAGAGTGTGATACTAAAGAGGGAGGGTGTGACGTTAAAGATGTTAATGTTATTACTAATCATACTACTAAAATCTGAATTACCTCTGTAATATCACACCCTAACCTCTTTAATATCACACCCTCCCTCTTTAATGTCACACCCTCCCTCTTTAGTGTCACACTCTCCCTCTTTAGTATCACACCCTCCCTCTTTAGTATCACACCCTCCCTCTTTGGTATCACACCCTCCCTCTTTAGTATCACACCCTCCCTCTTTAGTATCACACCCTCCCTCTTTAGTATCACACATCAATCTTTGTGACATTATCCCATACATAAGTTATGAAAACTTACTCAAATTTTTATCAAGTAGTTTGTGAAGCTTTGCAAGGGTCATAACTTTGGAGAATTTAGTTCAGCCATCACCCCATAACTTTATTAAAAAATCAAGACAAAGTTATCCCAAAACCTTGAAAAATGCTAGGTTTGACACCCACTAGTATGGCCGGGGCTTTTGTGGTTTACTTGGTCCTGCGCCTTTGTTTATTGCCCTTTCAATTCTCACATTTCCTTTGCCTTTTATTCTCTGATTGTGTTGTCTCCTCTTTTGTGGTACCTCTGTGGATTGTGTTATGAGAGCATCCGCACCCTTGCAAACAATCTGGAGCACTCAAAAGCACGTGTCCAAGGTGCATTCACAATCACGGGCTTGCTCAAATATCTAATGCCCTACCCGTATCCTTGAGCAGGTACAAGCAAGCATTGAGAGTGTATCACGGAGGACTAGTGTCAAGCTTCAATAGTAGGCCTCTCAACCAATTATAGTAAATTTTTGATTTTCCTAAATTTGGGTGTGCTAATTATTCATCAAACTCTAAATGTTTGAATGTTCAAGCTACAACAAAACAATCCCTATCTCGTGTAGGGGTTAAGTGGTGAGGTGTGTCAAATGGAGCAGCCTCACCAAGTGCTCTGGCCGGGCCAGGTTGCGTGCAAAGGTGCGGATGCTCTGAGATTTGCAAGTTTTCATGGTTAGATCGCCATTCTCAGAAATACACGTTGATCTCTCCAGCAATGGAGGCATAGTGTTTGAATATTCCACGGTGGTATCTGATCCATTTTTTGATACTTTCTAATGTTGTGAGTATGTGGCTACCATGCTGCTCAAGAACTGTTGCTTTTCTGCAACACCGTGTTTTTCTCTTGGCCAGGTCACAGTAAAACAAACTGGCGTTTTGTAAAAAATAAGTGGCGCCATTTACTTCTTTGTGTAAAAGTCAATCCTTCGGAATTTTTGTACTCAGCTTTTAGGTTTGTTTAAATCTACTGTAGCAGTTTTTGGTTTTCATAGATTGTCCTCTCCAACCTTTTGCACTTGAATGGAGAGGTTACCTTTAGTAGAACAGTGGAAGGAACCTTGAGAAAAGTGGTTGTCTCCTAGTCTTCCACAAACACGATTTACCCCTTCATTTGTTCAAAATTAATTGTTTTGGCTTGTTTTGGCTTGGCATCAAACTTCTTCAATTAACCCCTAAACGTTGAGGGTGGTCATTGAGCCTGCCTAGCTATAGTGCTGCACAATGAACAGTGATATCTATAGTGGTGCCCTCTCATTAAAATATAAGTTTTGAAAGTTGCAAAAGTCAATAGTGCATGGTGCCCTCATGAAAATTACAATAAGGGCAGCTTGGGACCTAACATCATGATTTTGAATTTTCTCACAGTTTGAGCTACTTAAAAATATGAGTGCATTTAACAAGGTAGTTTTTTGCCTTCTCTGATGGACCATGTGTTTTTGATCACTCCTAAATAAAAAATTAAACAACAAACTGCTCCTTTCTAGCGCACAAAGCATTTTTTTAATGCCCAATGGACAATAATTGTCTGCTTTGGTGTTTGAGGGTTAAAGTAGTAGGTGCTATTAATTGAAAGTTAGATTGGAAAATGAGTGGGTTTTAAAAACGTTGGGTTCTTAAAACAAGTTCATTTTATTGAGGAATACATTTTGTATCATTTTGTGCTTTTTTGGTGTTTCAATGTTGGAACAATAACCCCCTAGTTATGGGCATATATGTTTTTCAATGATGTTTCTTTTAAATAGTGCCTTTTATTGTTTGCATATCACTAGGTCATATGTGGAGGGAAGTGCCTAGGAAAAATGGTGCTCCAAAAATAGCCATGGCGCTTCTCATATAACATTCTTTAAAGGCTAGGAGTAGCAAAGAAGTTCTCCTCAATTGTTAATTCACAGAACCAAGATTTTCCAAATTAGAATTTTAAAATTCCAGTTCAAAATTGAATGGTTGGTATTCAATGAACTATGTTGTCATTAGAAGATGGAGCCATTATTACTTATGATACAATCACAAGGAGAAAAGTAGGGCTTCAACATTGTTTATAAAATTTATGCATGAAGAATAATGCATACTATCTATAAATCTTGTCATTGTAGAGAGGAGGAAAATTTAATTTGCCCTCTTTTCTATTGAAAGCAATAGATCATATGAGTTTTTGTTAAATTAAGGCCAAATCTATCTTCCAAGGACATTACAAGTGACTCAAGAGCAAAATAGTTGCTTTTTGGAATTGGATTAAGTGTAAGCTAATGAATATTTGTTACTCAATGATTCACCTAAAGCACTACACCAACTAATCATACTTTGTAAAACTAAGATATGTGCCACCAAGATGCTTTAACATTTGTAGTGGTTTGGCAATGGGTTATCTACATGCCATTTCTAATTAAGTATGAATAACTCAAAGTCCAAAAAATGGTATTTTGATTTCAATTTTTTGGAGATTTATGTAAAACAAAGGGATCTTTCATGCTTTGCTTATAAGTTGGGATATATTTTGATGTTTTACCAAACACTAAAAGATTTTTTGGTATTTTACACATTTTAGGATTGAACAAAAAATCCAAATTCAAAATTACAAGAATAATTCACATTTTGATAAATGTGGCATCCACTTATCAATTGTATGTACTCTATTAATCTCATGCATGAAAAGATAGATTCAATACCCATATGTTAACATTTCTTTGTTTCAAGTTCTATCAAACAAAGCAAACCATTTCTAAGGTAATGAGGTCGCAAAAACACTTAGAGCAAACCACTACTGTTACAATAATCTAAGGGCCAACTTACTCTAGCAATCAAGGCCATGATGGGGTCATTTCAATCAAAATTTCAGCCTAAATGGTCTCAAGAACAATACCAAGCACCCTCCGTAACAAGAACATCACTACAGCCAATTCCTTTATGTGTAAAGGCCTTGACCTTGACGCCAAAAATCTAAATCAGTAGTGTAAGCTTTGAAAATTTCATGAGAAAAAGTTAAAGAAAAAAGAGGCCAAGTAGAGGTCTTGAGATTTTATTCCATCCTACAATGTTGATAACCTCAAAATTATATATTTTATTCAAATAAAAACATTTTAATAGAATCTGGCAGTGGCTACTATGTCAAGAATTGCTCTCCCATTTTCAAAAAACCCAATCTCTGAAAAAGGGACCAAGTGAAGTCTTCTTTTTAAAACATTAAAACATCTCCTGAAAATTTGGCCTTGACTCTATGTCAACCAATGAGAAGCCAACATTACCAGCACTAAGAATGACAGAGGCTCCAAAACGGCCTTTCACTCGTAGTGAAAAGCCGCCCTAATAGAACTGGTATACATACAAATTTCCGTTGTAAATTTCATGTAAAGTACAGGCAGAATCACCATACCTGCGGCACAGCTGCAGCCAGATGAGCTGGTTCCGTTAGTACAATACTTTCTAAGTGCCAAAATTTCTTAACTTTCGACAGCAGAAACAGCTCTAACTTACCACCTTGGCTCAACAAGAAGGCATAGGGTTCCTCTAAAAGTCCAGCTCCTCTGACATCTTCCTGCAGCCCCTTAATGGCGGTATCCTGCCAATCATTGTTGGCAAGTACTGTTATTGCCAACCACGCAATTGCGCAGCTACATTGCAAACAGAGAAGGTAGTCAACACCATTGCTCTCAAACACTATGCAAGACCGCAGCACCGGAGCAACCGAGGCAGTGTCTTGGAATCACCGTAACAGATGGCGTCAACAATGCTCTCGAATGTCATGAATGACCGCACCCCGGAGCAGGCGAATCAATACAACAACCCCACTAAACTGCTGCATAATAATTGTCTCCTTGATCCTCCAGATATTCAATTCCACATGCTTGACCATATTACCAGCTGCTGCCAGAGCCTCCGTCTGCTTGGCAGCAACCGTGTCGGTGAATGGGCCCGTCTTGAACTCTCCGAAACAGATAGAAAACCTTTAAAATACGCAAAGCAGCAACCGAGTCGGTAAAGGGACCCCTCGGAATCTCCGACACCGATGGGAACCATGAGAATTCGAGCCGGAGAGACACTTTAGCTTCACCGGTTAAAGTTCGGTATTGTCCCAATTTCAACCTATTTGCACGCATCGGACAATTTTATAATTATAATCTAATAATGTACACTAATTATGATGTTTTTTGAAAGACCTGGCCGGTTTCTATCCGGTAGTTTCAATTTTCAACCGGACTTTTGTGCAATTTCAACCGACTGACAATACACTAAAAGCTGGTTCTCCCCCATTCAGTGCTCTCCAACAAGTTCACAAGTTCTTTGAAACTTAAGTAGACAGCAATCTACGAGACTTGTTATGATTTGACAAAGTTGAGATAATGGCTAGCTAAGTTTCAAAAAAAATTTGAGAACTTTGTTGGAGGGCACTATACATTTAATCGGAGCTTTGGAAGGGTCAGCTATTGAATACTTCAAAATTGATAAATTTTCACAAGGCCATATGTTAGCATTCTCAAGCCACATACTTACAGATCATATTAATGAAAAAAATACTAACAAGGCTACAGGACTTTTGAGGGACTTGTTATGATTTGGCAAAGTTGAAATAATGGCTAGTTAAGTTTGAAAAAACTTGAGAACTTATTGGAAGGCACTGTACATTTAGATGGGGCTTCGGAAGGGTCAGTCAGCGACCGGTCGGTGATTTTCAAACGGGGATGGTTTTGAGTCCGTTTTCAATGGACTGCTTGACGGCGTCCAGCAGCACTTGCGTCTTTCTGGAGATCTCCGCCCACCGTGGCTCCACAGCACCACTCGCCACCAGCCTGGCGAACTCACGCACCATGTGCGCCTCCTGCGGCATCTCCAGCGTCACCTCGTGAACATCCCGGGTGCGGTGCCACCCTGCAAGCTCGTCCTTCCACGACGTCTTGGACACCACCTGGAAGCAAAGCAGTGATCCCAAATATGATTTTCACTTTTAGTACAAGTAGCTAATCATACTCCTAAAATCACAATAACCTCTGTAATATTACATCAGTCACTCTTGAATATCACATCTTCAATCAATTTTGAATTTCACAACAATTTTAATGGTGAATACATAGCATAGCAAGAGCCAACCGCTAGTTAAACTACTAAAATCACAGTGCCCTCTGTAACATCACATCTATACCTTTGTAAAATTGCAATTCCAATCTATGTGATATTATAGGTACAAATTTGAAGACTTGCCAAAAAATTTACTTTGCATTCTAATGAACATATGAAAATCCATATAAAACTCTACTACCTTTGTAATATCACATCTGTGATATGATATATACAATTTGAAGACTTATTGAAAATCTTACTTTGCATACTATCTAACATAGGAAAATCCTAATAAAATTCTAATGGTGAATGCATAGCATAGTAAGCGCCAACTGCTGGTAACACTGCTAAAAAAACAAAATTTTCAAATTTAACACTCAAAAGTTTCCATTTTTTTATAAGCTGCATGAAAAGTTTGTTTAGCAATCCTACGCAATTTAGCTAGTTACTTTAATCCCTAAAGGACCAAGCAGCCCGTAGTAAGTAGTACAATACGAGGTACTTTTCTTGTATTTGGAGTGCATTCACACCTTTATTACATTTGAGATCAACAAAGAAGTTAGAATATAGATCAATGCTATTCTAGTGAGGTAGTCAAGATCCCAAATTAAAACTTTTTGTTGGTAACAAATGCCAGTTATACAACAGCTTACATACTATGTCCTATGATTGCTTGGTCATTTAACCCTAACCCCTGCACGTCACAAAAGCCCTTTGCAGCCGTATGTACGGCCGTAAATATGTACGTATTTGAGTTGCTATGAGGACTTTCCAAAAAAAATTATGCACCCACCATCATACAACCCTTCAATATAAGGTACGGTAGGAACACCCATAAGCGTTAGTGTCCCCATAACCGTCACCTCTAAAATCTTGGAAAATTTGTGGAAACAAATAGATGTAATTACAAGGATGTACAACATGTGAACATGAAACCTTAGTGTTGGTTATGGGTGCAATGGTAGTTTGCTCTTTAAAAATTCACAACTTAGTCTCACAGTATCCAAATAATACATTTGAAACTGCAAACTCATTTTTCTTCTGTTCCTAATATGATCCTATAATTTGCTAGTTGTTTCTTAATAGTCATCATGTTCAAAACCCTTAGTTTGACATTTATGGGTGCTCCTACCTTATATGGTTGTAACACTTAATTTCCAACTGATTCAAACTCGGTTGCGACTGTATTTGGTACCGTAGCTCTAGAGCCCAAGGGCTCTTCAGGGGTTAAGGAAGAACGCTGACCTGGAAGGAGCTCCGGTCTGCCTCGGCCGGGAGGGTGAAGTCGTCGATCTCGACGCTGCCATGCACGCCCACCACCAGCAGCTTCATCACGTGGCCCGTCCGGAACGATGTCGTGAAGGTGGCGGTGCGGATGCCGTCGTGCCACACCAACGTCGCCCCGCAGCTCACGAGCACGCCCTTGTCGCTGAAGGACGCGCCCGGGTGCGCCGTCACGGACGCCGGCATCTCGTAGTCGTAGGCCCACAGGACGCCGCGCGTGCAGTACCACCCGATGTCGCCCAGCACTCCCAGCCCGTCCAACTCCGGATTCCCTCGCACGTCCGCTCCCAGGCCGCCCTTCGCTTTGTACGCGACTTCTGCGCTGTAGTTGAAGGTCGCATGCACCTGCAACAAGGTGAGAAAATTTCAATAGAGGGTTAGATACAGTAGCCTCACACCCCCATTTCCATTGTTGAAACTGTACCCATTGTTAGCATCATCAACCCAAGACTGGGAATGGGATTGGGACTGTAACTTCATTCCTGTTGGTATGGGTCAATTTTGTGGGAAAGTGAGGTACTTTTAGGGTTCCAATGCAACCAAGGCAATGCATAACCAAGAGAGGGCCTATCAAAAGAACCTCCTTGGATAGCAAATTTGCTCGTTTCCCAATGCTCTCAGACTTCCACTATAAAGTATGCTAGAATAAAGTATGCTAGAATGACACATTGCTTGCAATAGCTAGCAACTTTTCCACAAGAACTTGAAAGTATTTTGCAGTGAACTGGACTACAAAATTACGAAACAAGGAGCAGCACAAGAGCATCCAATTCCCAATAATGAGCCTGGTGTACGGGTTGATAATGCTACTAGAGATTTACTGAATCTCTAGCACCAATAGATGTGAAAACATGCTTTATATATGGAGTATATCGAGACATAGTACTGGTCTGATACACTCCATATATATAAAGTAGATTTCCACATCTATCAAAATTGAGGTTTTCATCTCTATGCTTCGTGCTTCCAATTCCAGGGCAAGCATGGAAGTTCACTCCGAATCTTTCACTTCAAAAGTGGATTGCGATTATGGTTTATGGACATGGAAATTAGGGTTTAGGAACATGAGAATTAGGGCTGAGAGACATGGGGAATTAGGGTTTAGCCTCACCTCGCAGATTTTGCCAATGACGGAGGGGTCGTGGAGCACGGCGTGCATCTCGCTGGTGCGAGGGTGGTGCATCCACATGGTGCCGTCCATGTACTGCAGCCCATTCCGGGTGAGAGCGTCCACCATGGCGTCCAACTCCTGCACGCTGTGCGCCGGGGGTTTCTCCAGGAGCACATGCTTCTTCTTCTCCGCCGCTTTGAGCACCCATTCCACGTGAAGCCCCGTGGGGAGCGGGATGTAGACGGCGTCCACCTCGTCGTCGTCCAGCAGCGCCTCGTAGCTCCCGTAGAGCCTCGTCTCCGTGGCGGAGAGGCCGTTGGCCGCCGCGAAGCTCTCGGCCTTGGCCAATGTCCGGCTGGCGATGGCGTGAATCTTCACCTCCGGCAAGAGCTTCATGGCTTTCACAAGCGTGCGCGCTATGTTGGCGCAGCCTAGAATCCCAAACTTGATCTCTCGCCCCATCCCTCGCCCCCTTTTACAAATCAACGAAGAAATCTTAACTTTTCCACCAAAGTTTCTAGTTGAGAGAAAAATCTAAGGGAAAATTTCACGGATACCTCTAAATTTTCCAATTTTTGATATTAGCATAGATACCCTGTTTTTTCAGAAATTGCACAAATATTCTTGGACCATGAATTTTTAGGCATTTGTTTGTTATGCTTGTACTTACTTGACAACCAACGTTGAAGAAGGGAATGGCAATGTGCACTCGAAGGAAGAAGGGAAGTGATATGCACAACAAAACAAATGCTTGAAATTTTTTGGTTGTGCAAATTTTTGAAAAATCAGGGGTATCTATGCAAGTGTTGTAAATTTTAAGGGTATTCATGAAATTTTCCCAAAAATCTAATCAGTCTCAATTTTGTAATCAATCAATCTATGGCCTTGAATTGTACTCCCTCTGTCCCTCTAAAAATGTCCAAAAAGCTTTCCTTGCATTGCAATGGGTTAACTATATGTTTTTAATCTTTCTACTAGTGACCCATGCATTCTAGAATCCACATAGCATCTACCAAATGTATGTAAAATCTCTAACTTTGATGTTGCCGTTTAGGCACCCACCCAAATCCAATACAAAAAGTACCATATATGTGTGCATGCCACCCTACTGATGATTTAAAGATTTAAAGACTAGTAGCAAGAATGATTACCTCATATGGGGCAAGGCCAACCTTGCTAGGCGAGGAATGCTCTCTAATTGACTTGCCCCCACCCATGAGATCATTGAACATGACAAACGCTTTCTCAACATTTGAGATAAGCAAAAGGGAGCTGTTTAGTGGTACAAGAAATATGTCTGATTTGGAGCGTTTTAGAAGAGGGACAGAGGGAGTAATTAACTCCCGATTCCGTATTCGATCAATCCACGGAGCAGTACTAATCCTACCAATGAGCTTTTCACCGCAAACCCTATCATGCACAAATCAGCGGAACAGGGGAGCACAATACCTGAGGTTACGGCAGCTTTCTCCGGCAAAGTGAGGCCAGATTTCAAACCCCACCTCGGTAGAAGAAGTGAAGTTGACGCCGAAGTGCAATGCAGACGCAACTGAATCTCCGCCACTCAAGCAAGGCGGATCATCATTCTCGTGAGAGGGTTTGAATCCCTTGTGAAGGTGGCGCTAGCCAGCTCTATTGAGGATTGTAGCATGCAGCGTGAGAGAGAGAGAGTGTGGGGTTTTAAGATGGTAAGTGCGATTTAGCAGTTGAGGCTTACAAATCGGAATGGCTTAGACCAGGATGATTGGCGTGACGACGTCGACGTAGAATCGGCAGAGCTCGCTCGCTCGACTGCCGCGACGGGCGCATCTTCAGGCTCGGTTCAAATTAGCGACCGGAAGAAACACGACAAGTGGCACTGTCCAATCTTTCATCATCCAAAGCACTTCCAGACCATCCAGAAGTGTTGGAAGAAGAATGTTGTGACAAGGTAGGGGTGTTCAACTATGGGACAAGTTTAATTGGGGCCACTTTAATCACAAGTCCTAAAATTTCATCATCTTGTTTGTTGACATGACAATATTAGTTTGTGACCTAGCAAGTTGAAGTACTAGACAAACCCTAAGTGTGAACATTTCAATGGATGAAATTAATATTTCAACCAATGACTTTTGAGATAATTTTGTCTAGTCGCTAGTCTAAATTGAGCCTTAGTGGCAAGTTGGGTTCATTGTTAATGTGTGGTTGGCACTTGGCCCTTTGTCTTTCATTTCACTTTTTTTTGGAAGCCCCCACAAATTTTGATTGAGGATACACTATAACCACTATGAGTGCTTGTTAGGAGGGAGAATTTAGATTTGGAGGTTTTGAGGTAAAAAAAACTTGGGTTTGGAAAAGATTTAGACCAAAAAAAAAACTTTGTTTTTTTTAAGTTTTTCCTTTCCTTCAATTGTAACACACTACTCAAGTTATTTTAATTATTATACTTGCATTAATGATGCCCACTTGCACTAATTCAAGAAATAAGTGGACGTGGCTAAGCTCACTAACAAAGTACCATGGAATAGTTCATAAAGATTTTGTATGGCTCAATACTATGAGTGATGGTGTTTAAATAACATCTCACATAGTGTGACTCATGGGACCAAGATTCCAAAGAGATTGAGCTAACACTTTGTCTTACTAGAATGTGTGTGAAAGGTGTTTTATTGCAAAAGTTTTGTCATCAAGGTGCTTTTTAAAAGGTAGTGAATAGTTGTGGTCAAAATCCTATTTGGAGAATAATAGAGGAAGGCATGTTACATTTTTGTACTAATTAGACAAAATTTACCCACATGGAGACGCATGCAACTCTCTAATTATTGAGCTTTCACATGATTTACAACCTAAACATTGCTAATTTGTTTTTCCTCAACCTTGTTGTTGTTGCCAAGCCTTTTCGAAATTGTTTATTGCACTAATTACTAATAATACCAATAAGTAATTATAAAGTGCAATATGTCTAGAAATTAGTGTGAAGCAACTGAAATGTACTATTTAGTGAAGTTGATTTTATAGGTGAACAAATAATTGTTATTGATTCTATCCATTTCTATCCGATTTTTTCTTACCTCCTTGCATTGTTAGGTGCATGTCATGCGACCAACAAAAATACATAAATTAAAAGACTGCTTTTGAATTCCTCCTTTGGAGAGTGTTCAGCAAATATACCTTATCGCTGAGAATAAGCACGTGTAAATTAGCATCTCTATGCTATCAAACTTTCCTAAAAGTGTCTCACTTGACTAGGTACTGAAGTACTGGTGAAATTGGCGTAAACAGTCATGGTTGTATTCTATCTACGTCTTTCACTGACGCAGCTTGCAAATTAAGATAGGAAATACTTTGCCCTTTTTTAACTACACTGAATATTGCGTTTAGGTTGCCCCACACTAATTTCTTGACATTTCACACTATATAAATATAAACTGCTGCTACAGTATCTTTCATCAAAAATCAGTGCAACAAACCATTTTTAGATAGTCCATCAACAATAATGAAGCAACAAAAAGACAAACTAGTGGCTTCCAAGTCACAGACCACGTGAAATCTAAACATTTAGTGAGTTGCATGTGCCTCCAAGTGGCCAAGTGATGAGTCATGAGGTAACTTATTGGAGTAAGGCAACCTAAATGCAATATTTAGTGTACTATATTCTAATGCTGAAATTGGAAATTGGCATTTGAAAAAAAAGTATGCCTTCACAATATGGCCAAGGTGAAGTGACCCCCTCATTTGGCCAAGGTGAAGTGACCCCCTCATTTGGCCAAGGTGAAGTGACCCCCTCATTTGGCCAAGGTGAATTGACCCCTCATTGCCCTTTTCTTGGATGAATGGCTCTCAAAGAGCTTGGTCAACTCTGTTGGGAGGTGGAAAAGCTCCACGTTTTCACATTTCAAAAATTCTAAGAGCTCAAAAAGTTAACAATTAGGAGATTAAATTTGAAAATTTTGACTAAACATTTGAAAGATTTGAATTTAGAGACCTTGATACAATCCAGCACCAAGAGAATTTTGTAATTGAACATTAGAAAAATAGGGGAAAAATTACTACTTTTACCTTTGCCTACAAATTACAGAGCTTTTCCACCCTAGCCCAAAAACTTGGGATGTGCATCGGACAGAGCTTCGCGACCCCATTCATCCAGGCAGGGGGGCAATGAGGAGGTCAGTTCACCCTGGCTCACAATATAAGTCGACGAAAGCCAGAATGCCGGTTGCTTACAACTTCGGGAATGGGTAACAGGCTGAATAAACAAACAGATTCGAAAGGGAAAGGACACATCATTACGTCATGCAGTACCAAAGTGAAGATTCAAGCTTAAAAGACCATAAATGGAAATGCCATGTGTGTAGGTTTCAGTTCCACACAGGCAAGTGTGGCCCAAGGTGATACGCGTCGACATTCTGCGAAAAGGCTTACTTGTTATCTCGTAGGCTTGCCCCACTTGACGTTTGTAGGATTCATGCAGCTTCATGCTCTCTTCCTACGAGGGAAGTGCATCTAATTGAGATTCTTGTCCAAAATTAACATTCTTCGACTGGTAATTACACATTACTCCAGGTCTAGACACGAAACCTGAAGGTCTAGTTGTTAAGCGTTAATTTCGGGAACACCAGCATTCAGTAATTTTGAAATTCAGAATCTGCATATACGTCGTTTAAAACTGCCACGCTAACGTCATTCAAATTGTCCATTCAGTCTCCAACAGAAAACTTAAGCCAACCATCCAGAAAGTAGTATATCAAATATACAAGAATTCTCATAAGTTGGCTTAAATGCTTTTGATAGCACACACCAGATACACTTGGAAGAAATGCTAGAACATCTGCAACCAGCTCCAACCAACTCTTCTCCACTAGGTTGTTTCGTGCTTCAAGCTTGCACATTATCGGTGAACTACTTCAGGAACACGTCTGACAGAAGTTGTTACAACAATCAGGAATATAACTTGCCATTTCAAAGTCTTCAGACCACAGGTTTAGAAAACAAGGAGCATAGGTTCTCAAATCTGTCGAGAGAAGCAACTGCTTTGTAGCGTATTCACTCCTTGGCACTTATCTTGTAAGCGCTCCGTTTGGAGACAACACGAAGCACCACTTGCAACTCATCCATGATTTTCATTTCCAGTGAAAGATACAGTTGACCACTGAATGCCAAGAGCCTTCGACAAAATCGACTTGGCTATCACAGATCAAAATGACTGGTGAACTCAGTGAAGCATAAGATTGTACAGGGATTCTTCATTTTTTCCTCTCATAGCAACCTGATGAACATATGTGCAATATTCGGAGAGACAAAGCCCTTGCCAGACTCATTCGTTCTACCTAATGCACTAAGGAGAAAAGAATTGTAAGCGTGAAAGAAACAAAAACATCTACGAATTATCAGCAAGACGACATGCGAGCAATCTTGTCACGCAGGTAGAAGAGCTTCGCTCTTCGTGCCTTCCTCTTGTCCACGACCTTGATATCCTTAATGTTAGGTGAGTAACTGCACGCGATGACATCCAAAATCAGAAGTTAGTCGAACAAAATCTCAAATGAAGGAGGACGTTTACTTCAAATGTTTAGGTTCGACATGAAAAAAAAAGGTTCTAGATACTTACAGTGGAAAAACCATCTCAACTCCAACTCCAGCAATAACCCTCCTGATTCTAAAGGTGGTGTTGATCCCTGCATTATGACGTGCGATTACAATGCCTCGTAGCAAAGACACCCTACGCTTTGTCTCTGGCACTTCCTGCGAAACAGCAATTCAGATGTGATGAGATTGAGGTACAAAGTTGATGCCACATACAAGCAAAACCGGACAGCAGAGTATTATTACTGTGCTGATAGTCCGTTTCCATTCAAAATACTGCTGTTACATGGAGAGTGTCAAGAAAGTATAACGTACCACTCTGAGCTGTACTACATCGCCTGGTCGAAGATCAGGGATAACCTTTCCACTGTTGGCAACCTCGAGGGCTTCCTTTTGAAGAGTCTAAACAGAACAGCAAATGCCTTAGTCAGACTTGGAGGGAAGACCTTTGAAAACGGGAATACGTTATCTTTGCCAACCATATCCAATTTTGTATGATACGGACACGTGATTATCCAGAACAAGACAATTAGAATCCGCTGAATAGTATGCTGCGTAGCTCGAGTGATACAAAACTTGCTCTGCTACGCTCCTCTTCATCTTGAAAACTATTTACTAAGGAGGATCTGGCACTACTAACCTGCATAATGTGCTTCACGTGTTTCGTGACCTTCTTCGGTTTCAATGTGGCTGGAGGAGCATCCTCAGTGGTCTCTGGTACGGTTACCTCTGCGGTGGTATCGGCTTCAGCCTCAGTTTCAGGGGTTGTTGTAACAGCTTGAGCGAACACGCTGACTTTATCCTTTCCGCCCTTCATAGGAAGAGCTCCAATCTGAAATCCAACGGAGTGCTCTAAGTTCATCCGTTGCAATCACAAACTAAAATCACTATACCGGTATTCCTTTCGAAGAACCTCCTAGAGTCAGAGCAACAACTTCGAATGTACGATACTTCAACACCAAGCCAATTGCATCCACATGTCTCGCATAACCCTGCGTACTGCGTCACAACACCGACGAACCTGATGGATACAATTAAATTCTCTTAATGCATACATGATCAATGTCAATTAATCAGATGAATTACTCACCTGGAAGGTAGAGCGAAGTGGCTCGCATGCCTGGGGTTTCAAACAGGGCTGCACTGCGGGGGTGAAAGAAGGCGAAGATAGTCCTACGACCTTCAATCCCTTAGGCACTGCCACTGATCTACTCTTCAGAGATAAAGTGGCCATCTACAAAACAGAAAATCCGATACACCGAAATATGAGCTCGCAAAATCCTCCTCGAGCAATTCTACCTCAAAAAATCTAATAATCACCTCGGAAAAAGTGCGTTTAGAGCATGCTGTGGTTCACCAGGCTAAGTGACAAAATGGCCTAACCACAACAACACTTAACAATAAAACAACAATCCCGAATGCATGAGTATCTCTGCAAAGTATCCAAGACGTAACTCCGCCATCTTCATCCAAATTCTAATGTAAGCCGCAAGTAAAGCACACTAATGAGAAAGATACTGAGACGCAAGATAGGCAATGTCTACATTTACGCTCCACAACAAAACCTCGATTCCAAGAAGCAAGAACTTCTTCCGTGAGTTTCCAAAACGAAAATTAAGCATCTCGGAAAAAGTGCGTGTAGAACATGCTGCGGTTCACCAGGTTAAGTGACAAAATGGCCTAACAACAACAACGCTTAACAATAAAAACACAATCCCGAGATGCATAAGTCTCTCTGCAAAGTATCCAATCAAGACGTTACTCCGCCATCTTCGACCAAATTCTAATGTAAGCCAAAAGTAGAGCACACTAATGAGAAAGCGACCGAGACGCAAGATAGGCAATGTCTACATTTACGCTCCACAACAAAACCTCGATTCCAAGCAGCAAGAATTTCTCCTGTGAGTTAATTAAGCACTAGAGCATGCTGCGGTTCACCAGGCTAAGTGACAAAATGGCCTAACCACAACAACACTTAACTTAACAATAAAATCACAATCCCGAGATGCATAAGTCTCTCAGCAAAGTATCCAAGGCGTAACTCCATCATCTTCGTCTAAATTCTACTGTTAACCGAAAGTAGAGCACACTAATAACTAATAAGAAAGAAAGTGAGACGCAAGATAGGCAATGTCTACATTTACGTTCCATAACAAAACCTCGATTATAAAAAGCAAGAATTCCTTCCGTAAGTTTCCAAAACGAAACGACAGCAAATTTTTAGGCGTTTACTTATGAGCCCTGGCAAATTCCGCTGCACCGGCTCCGCCACGTCCATATTCAAATTGCGCAAAATCGAAAATCATTGCGGCTTAAGTTAAACGTACCTGGCGGACACAGCTTGAAGCCATCCTGCCTGTACCGGATTGAAAGCTCCTCCTGCTCTTCCACGATCTCAAAACCGCAACAACAAAATCTATGTCGACAAATTTCTGCAAGTCTATCAACTCCTACAATTTACACGGAAAAACAAAACAACGATGACGAAGAGGCGCTAGGAACAATAGTGTAGCCAGAGTCCGAGGCTGTGCGCCGTTGGATCCTCAATCGGACGGCGGTGTCCTTCCTCCTATCCTGGATAAACGTCAATACTACTTTCGCACCGTCAAGATAGAAAGATATCGACGGCGTGCATTTCTTTATCTCGGTTCGTTGGATCTTGAATTCATCCACGGTTGTTATGGATGTCAGCGTTGTTGCAGTCTCGATAAGCTTTGTGTGGCCCTTCCCAGGTTCATGCGCGGCTTTGGGAACGCGTTCTCAGACGTTCCCGTTGTAGTTTGAGTTGAATCTTCGTCGACAGCAACTGACGGAAAGGATGTTCTCGTTGGTGGACGAACAGTCTGAATCTTCCGTCCGAGGATGCTTTGTGTAGAAGGTGGGATGCTGACTGGACTGCTACGACGTCCTAGTACCGTATCCACTGGGGACATCACTGATTCTACTACCCTTTTGGGGGTTCTCCTTTTAAAAGTAGAGGCCAATTGCTCTCTTCCACTACCTTTTCTCCCTTTTTCTTTTTTTCTCTTTTGCATCCCACTGTTCTTCTGTTCCTTGTTCAGTGGGAACAGTGGGACATCCTCTCCCTTCAAAGTCTTTGCAATTTTAGCTAAAGTTAGCAATATTTTTACCCTATAAAATTTTCACCTAAAAAATTTGTAAACGTGTCGAATTAGATATTTCACCATATTTAGCAATGTTATTAGCCACGAGAGTTAATTATCCAAATCACATTTGGGATTAGTGGACTCTTGTGTAGGTTGGTCTTTTCGTTTCACACTTTTCATGAATTTGTAAGGAATGGACTCCTATAATCGCCACTTTTGTAGAAAAGCAGAAGTAAACTGACTAGAACTTGGATGAAGGAATGAATAGCGTGTTTTTTGCAAAACAGACAAGAAGGTGGGGCTGAAGGGAAAAAATAATCTTGATCCACAAATGGAGAGATTTTGCATGATAAAGTTCACAGGTGAAGCGTGCCTCTCTCGTCAATGGAAATTCAAAATTCTCTATCAACAGTTAAAATTCAAAACTTTCTATTATAAACCATTTTATGTCAAGCATTAGATTTCTGTCCATCTTTGAAAATATAAAATTCATATAAAGGGAGAGGAAACGGTACAAAAAGGGAGGGTGAAAAGTCAAAGGAAATCAAGAGAAAAATGGGGGTAAAACGTGGGTTAGGCATACTAATCATTTATAAAATGATCAATCGTATATTAAACACATTTCATTTCAAATTCCATTAAAATGTAAGCTACCATTTTTTAATATTCCATATCTAGTTGACATCGATCTTGAGATATCAAGTGCTCTTGAAAATACACTTTGTTTTGACATGTAACGGTAAACATTTCTTTCAATAATCATAGCATCTTGATAACTATCCAAACACAAAACATGCAACTGCCTTCAGTATCATTTTTATTCAACAACGGTAACAGGGTGCTTGTGAGGCTCATGTGAGCAAAAGTTTGTTTTGTTTCATAATATTAGAGAGAATAACCAATGAAGAATTCTCTTATTAAATTGAAATTGATCATGGCAATGTTACTTCATCGTAGAGTTTATCTTGATATATTTCATAATACTAATTTATCTTAATTCAATTCACAATGTGACGCATTTGATTATTTACTTAAGTATGGATTTCCGATGTTTTTCAATGTTTTGCATAAAATTTTCCAATGTTTTGCATATTATCAAATTTGGATAAATTTACTAATATTTTGCAAAATCCTCCTTGAAATTTACCTTGCAATGTTTGGCAAACCAAAGCAGTTTTTGGAGTATTACTTATGGACTATGGATCAACTTTTGGAGAGACATTTGAGCTTAATCAGGTAAAATCTAACCTTTCAACTAGATATTCATGAGCATGCAACAAACATTCCTATATTTATCCTACAATGTTTTATAATCAATATATATTTTTTTTAGAGGATCTGGCTAGCATCTCATCAAGTAGTTTTACATTTCAGCTTGGTTCTTTTCAATTAGGGGTAGTCACACCTTCATCCCATTCTCAATCTTCAAAGGATGGTGTTGTGGCACTCTCTCTCCATGATTTGTAGAAGCCCCGTTCTTTAAAGAATGAGAAGTTTTTTTCTTCACCTCTAAAGGAGAAGAATGGGCATGAAGAAGATTTAGCATGTGAAGTGGTTACCCATGTGTAGTCTCTTTTTCATTTTGCTCTTCTTACTATAACCCTCCTTGTAATTGGAAACCACAGTTGAGTGTGTGAATGCAACTTGCTTTCTCACCACATCACCTTTTTTTGAAGTAAATTCTCCATTTTCCACTGCTCACAGAAGGAGAGTCACACCTTCTTCACAGAGAAGTGCTTACATTGACTCCTATTTTGACTCTATAACTTCTCATTCTTCATAGAAGTTTCATTCTTGGAGAAGTGTGACTACCCCTATTGTTGCTTTGAATAGTCCATATTTAGATATATGTAGCAAACACACATGCTTGTTGAACTTTCAACCTGAAAGTATTGCATGCAAAATATCTTATTTTTTTTCTTTTCATAGCCATTACTATGGTGGTGAAACTTTCAAGTTAGCCTCTCATAGAAACATTTCCCGAGGGAGTTGTTTGGTATGGACTTACTGCAGTAGCTGAAGATCCCACCAGCAAAGTAGATCATATTGGTTTAAGAGGCAATTCACACTATGTCCCATGACCCACTGATATATCAAAGTTTGATTGGTGTGAAGTCAAAAGTTGGGACTTGGCGCTTCACACTATGTCCCAAGTTTCACGTCTTGGTTCATTGTGTATAGCTTACTTGATAGCACCATATGGAAGTTTTAGAGTAAAAAAAGGTGGAACTTTGCTTAAGTTTTGGGTTGACCATTTTGCTAAACCCAACTTTTTGTTCAAGTTCCATGGATGGTTTTGCATGAAATATTTGTGATTTCTTGATACTCCTTTTTTGCCTTTAATAATCCAACAAAATTGGGATCTTGCATTGAGGTGAAATTTGCACAAATGGGACTTGGGATGTATTGTGAGCTGTGAAGCATGTGAATACAAGTCATAATGTTGTTTTGGCTATAGAGTGAAGGTGTTATTAGCACATGCAAAGAAATCAAGACAAGATAAGCATTAATGATTATTGGCTCATTCTTTGTTTTGTGCAACTCTATAATGGGTGGATGCATGGTTGGCTGGACCAAAATGCGTGTCCCATTTAATTTTCAAGAACATGTTTTGATTGCATGGCTTATTTCTTATAGAAGAAAGAGCTTGGAGACAAATTAAATGAATGAATATATTCTATACTTGTTCATAAAATAAGATATGTAATCAATGTTTGTTAAAATTGATAATTTTAGAAATAATGAACTTTTCAATGCATATATTTGGACTGTCCCATTCACAGCATCCTATGAAAATGATAGACCTAATGTATCAAGTTAGCTATAATGCATACATAGGGACTACATATGTGATCTAGCATCTTTTAAGTATTTCAAAAACGTGCTATAATTTTAGACAAGTGATATACAATAAAAGCTATGGACTTTTTAGTTCCTAAATTAAGGCTGAATGTTTAGGCGGCAATATCTTAATGATTTTAACATTTTTTTAGTTTATTTATTTTTCTTTTGCAAAAGCCTTCCTAATGGCTACATGAGCTTGGTCTTTTTTTTATAATGCACGTAATTTTATAAAGGAAAACAAACACTTTGTGATCCATACTTGCAAAAATCTCAAACTGATGAACTTTTTATGAGGTTTTATCTGCCATTTTTGGTCCACTCGACCATGCAAATGCCCTAATTCAAAAATTTGTTCTTAACTTGTTGTCACTTTTGTATGTGATGCAATATTTCACTAAATCTAAATAGTTCAAAGTTTATGAAAAAATAATCCAAAAACTAAAATTGGAGATATATGCAAAATCTCAAGAGATTTTCTAATGTTTTGATTAAAAGACAAGGCAAACAATGGGGGATCTATGCAAAACATTTGGAAATTTATGTTCCTCAACATTGGAGGATATACGCAAAATATTGGGATTTTAGGAGATTGCTTGATATTTTACAAATGTAATCCAAACTTCATGAATAGTTCAAATTTGGTTCCTTACAACTTTTTGAATTTTGATTAGATGATGGATTTGACTAGTTATGGACTATTCATGTAACTATGAACTTCCTTATACCCTTGGACATCTATAAATTACCCTTGTTTTGTGTGCACTCCCAAATGTATTGCATATATATTTTGATTTGGATATATCTTTTGTTGTTTTGCAAGTATTTTTCAATTTTTTACAAATTAGAGAAATTTTTAGATTATTATTCATAAATTTTGAAAAATCCATGTGCAGTTAAATACAATAAATTACTTGTCTTTGCTTGTTGGTTTTGTTGAATTTTTAACTGAAGATAAAAACAAAGTATTCTATTTTTCAAGTTCTATTGTATAGAACCTCCAAACCTAATGAACCGTGTTATATAAAGTCCCATTGTGTTGGTTTTGAATTGCACTATAAATGTTTGAAAGGTTAGATATTTGTACACTCATCAAAACGATAACGTTGATCTACTTGAACTACATATCGTGCGAGAGATTTCTCCCTCTAAAATGTTCCAACAAGAAATTCTATGATTTTTTTTACCATGTACTTTAAAAATTTGTACTCACCCTTCTTCAAGTATACTATTTTAGGGGTGCAAATAATCTTTCACATGCATTCAAATATCCATTTACAACATGTACAAGTTGTTCAAATACATGTGAGCAGATTACGAGAATCTTAGAATTTTGAATAAACAGGCAATTACTAAATATGTTATTTAAAGGGAATTACTAAATCGACACCCTAAATTGCTAATGGGACATCTCTCTAAGCATGAAAATTGATAATTTAGTGCTATTTTTGATTTATTAGGTGGTCCATCATTCATTCAATCACAACATTGTCACTTTCTTGAAAGAAAACATGACAAATACAAAAAAAAAAGAAATATTATTGCACCAATACTATTTTTTGATATATTTTTGCTTTAGGTAACTCAAAAGTCCTATATTTTTAATTTGAAATTTAAGCACACCTATTTTTTTTTAGTATAACCTTAGAATGATAAAAGAGAAACAAATCTTTTGATCCAAATTAAAAAATTAGCAAAATCAACATTAAAAATCACATTTTCATGCTCAGAGGGGGTGTCCCATTAGCAATTTAGGGTGTTGCTATAGTAATTCCCTGTTTAAATAGTGGCAAGTTTGGTTTAATTTCATTGTAGAAACTACAGCTTAATTTCCTAATGACAACAAACACATTTGCAAGCTTATCCAAAGTCTCATTTCACTATACAAAATGCTAGATTTAAGAACCTGACTAAATTATATAAGAGTGCACTCTCATACATTTCCACTCCCTAATACAGAGTACAGCAGTGCCTCCCTAAGATGAACCTTTATAAGGAAAAACGCCTGGCTAAGATGAAGTAGATAACTGTCCCTAGTGGTTGGGGAGCTACAAAAACTTGTTTAGGTACAATGAATATTTTCCTTACATGAAAAGAATATGCTGTCCGGATACCTTCATCGTATCCAGGCACTACTGTATTTACCTTGAGGAATTTTTACCTCACTTAACCACGATTAATACCGAGTATTGTACAAATGGTACTTCTAAGCTTAAAAATTTGCAAATGTGTAACAGACATTACAAAACAATAACACACATGCAAAGCACATCTCAATCGTTTCTATTCAAGAGTTGGATGAACAAAACCCACACAATACAATGAGCACAACGTTCTTTTGTAACAGTTCGTTCATCATCCACATAATGGAATGCTGATTCTCTAAAGAATTAAGCACCTTGTAAAGAAATAAAACAAATAAATAAAAATAAAAAATACAGTAAAAACATCAATTAGATAATGAATCCAATTTGGAGTGAACAACTCTTGGGCTTACACAACATCACTTCGAAAAATTCATACAGGAACTCTCAGTTAAATGCTCGTACAAAAATGCTGAAGAAAAGAAAAGGGGGTTGAATCAAAAGTATATTTCACAACAAGTAACAAGAAATTCTCGTATTTTTTAACAAATCTGCTTGGCCAATTATTTGAATTGGCTGCATTTAATCAACAGTGAGGAGACCTCTAAAAATCCATGCCGAAAACTACACTCTTGTGACCATTTAGCATGGGGTTGAAAAAAAGAATGAGCACCCTACTTGTCATTGAAGAAAGGGAATGGGAATACCGTTCATACTGGACCGACCAGGATTCTAAGTATACAGGTGCAATTTAAAGCAATCACCTCAATATTAAGGTGTCCTTAAAAGTGTCCTAACTAAGCTTATAGAAGTACCAAGGTCAAAAGAGGAATCTCTTGTGGAAGTATGACATGCCATATACCATTGGAAAGCTAGAAAGTCAAAAATTCTAAATTGATAAGACTGAAAGGTAGTAAAATTGTATGACCAAACAAAGATGTAGGAGTCTTGAAAGAATCTATAAGGTACACTCAAGAATGTAGGTTTAGTGCAAAGCAATGTAAAAATAGTACAGCAATACCTTCAAAAAAAGCAGATTTCGTGTCCAAGTTGAAGGTCTGCTGGTTGAATACTCTTATGTTGGATGAAATCCGGATCCTCCAAAGAAGGAGATGGAGGTTGAAACTCCATGTTATCTAACAAGCGGACAGTCCCAAACCGTGCCGCTACGGCCAACACAACCGGAAACTCAATAATCTTCACTTCTTGGAGCGTTTGCTGGTCTACTACCTGTTTGCCGATACAACCAAAGTTACAAATTTAGCATAAAAGAAAAGGGCAAATTTAAACAACGTTTATAAAACCTTAAGTCTATGGAATTGCTCTAATCTCAAACGAGTTGTCCTCAAATTGATTTTGGAATGTTGAGTGCAGTCACCCCAACATAACAAGTTCTTGCCTCAAGATTGCCAATGTGAAAATCACTCCCTTTATGTCCCAAGACATTGGTTTAGCTCTACTAAATAAGTTTTTGCAGAAAACAAACATGCAACAAGATGTTAAGAGTTTTACCAATCTATTGTGTAATGTGATCTCAAGCATATGGATGTACATAACATTTGGCTAACACAATATGATAACCATTAGCAAATCAAAGACAAAAGAGCCAAATTATTGATACTACTTAATACCTACTTAACTCGAGCCAACACAACATTATAACAAGTAACATCAACACAACCGGTCACAAACTAGGGTTTGGATAACAAGAAACCAATTATGTAAGGTATTCCAAATTTTTAACGCATGTCATTGCCTACAACCCATCATGCTTCCCCCACGCAAGAATTTGTTGACTTTGCTATGGTCTCACATGTTTGGTTCACGGCCAGTAATTGGCTCCAAAAAAACCAATTACCTGAAATATTCTATAGTTGTGGAAGCATTACACATCATTTTGTGCTAAAAGAAACCATAGTAAAAATAGAGTGTGATTGCATTTCCATAGAAAACACTTCTATACAAGCACATTTTCAAAGAAAGGTGAAGAAGATATTACCTTTGCATAATCTATTTTCCCTCCCGCCGATGTTATTTTATCATACACCCGTTGCTCCAACACAGTTGCGTCCACTTCTCCTAGTCTCACCGCATCTTCTGCTTCTCTTAAGGATTGACTTATTGAAAGAGCCTGCATAGAGCCAGTGCCAAGGTAGAACCTGGTGAATGATCTTTTTCAGAATAGATTGTGTTGTAGTAAACTTCATACATCATTTAAAAGTGCACATGTAATGAGAAGTAATTTGTTGCCATTGCAACAAGGTGTTGATTCCTTAAAAGAAAGGCTATAAAACTTGAAAAAAAGTAATTACTAGTTGCAAATCCTTTTTTACAAGGTCTCATAAACATACAAGGTACTAGCATTAGGGGTAACAGATTCTATTTTTACAATATATGCATTTGTTGATGTTGATTTATTCTCTTATCAAGCTTTGTTTTTATGCAAGCATATTATTGGTGGGAGTCAATCCATGATCCTACAAGAAAGTTGGCAGTTGCCAACCCTTCTTTGCACGCAAGCAAGGATTTTGCAGCATACACACTTTATAAACATCATCTCTTGCATTTTCGCAGACTCTTGGTGATGGCAAAGCTCTAACACATTCTTTCAATTCCATAGGTCCAAAAAAGCTATTGCTCCCTTGCATCTACTATTTCCACAATCCATGGGAGAATTTTTATTTTACACAATGATAAGAATGTATTTTATGAAAAAATCCTCAGGTGCGCGTCATTTGAGGGAAAACAAGACTCACATGTTGCCGTTCTGTTGCAGAAAGCCGGACATTTCTAGAGCTCATTGCAAGACCGTCCTCTTCCCGCAAAAGTGGGCAACCAATAATCTCAACTCCAAAATCCAAGTCCCTTGCCTGCACTTCATTACAAAAACCACTAATGATTTCTCAAAAGTATCATCATAAACTCCATCATCTATAAAACCAAACCAAGACAAAAGTAACTTGAGGTAGAATTGCAAATCTTGGTACACCTACACAAAATGCAAATTGAAAAAGAGAAAATGTCAAACCAACCAATGTTCTCAAGTCCATTACAGTTTAGGTAATGGCCACAATGTGAACCAATCTAGTCTATAACTAAGCTATTCCTTCTCTTGTTGCTTCGCAACTCAAGAGCCGCTCAATTACAAACTATATTGGCTCACACCATGGCCATTCCAAGTCATAACTAGCTACACACATGGCAAATCCGGACAACAAATAACTATTTGTGAGTACGCTAATAACTAGCTGCACACGTGAATTAATCAAGTCAATCCGGACAAGAAATGGATTATCTATGAGCATGCTCATAACTACCTACACAAGTGACAATTTATCATGTCAGCCCAAACAAGAAACAACTGTTTGTGAGCATAGTCATAACTATCTACACACTTGACAACTTACCATGTCAATCCAGACAAGAAATGACTATCTATGCGCACACACAAGACGATGCATCACATCACAAGAAGAACATCACATCACTTACAGTTGATACAATGTGGTTGCTGAGAGCCAATCCAAGCAAGCCAAGTTGTCAAAATTTGTGTTGTGTTATTGACCATTGCAATCTTAAGACAGGGAGTTTTTTTTTTTTTTTTTTTTTTTTTTCCATTTGGTTGCTTACCATTCGACAAAGGATGCGCCATTGCTGGTAATCTTTCTTTCCGAAAACCGCCACATCCGGTTCCACGATGTTGAACAGCTTCGCCACAACAGTGGCAACTCCTCTAAAGAAGATGGGCCTGTCCTGCCCACACAGCGGCTGCTCCAGCCTCTCCACCCGGATCCACGACTCATGCCCACTCTCCTGCTGTTGCAATGGTTTTCCAGCACTCACCGCCTTCGTCTCCGAGTCTCGGACGTACAAATCGTAAGGAATGAACACGGCGTCCACGCCAAAGGGCTAGTCACAGATCACAGTGAGGCTTTACAGTAATGTTCTTGAAGATCAACACTCGTTTAATATAATGCTTAGGTCAGGAAACAATATCGTCCAGGCAATAAGGGCCAGTTCAGACCTGAAGTGGACATCCTAGTGGACGAAATGCTTTGTCCACCTTCATTTGGTGGGAGTTGTCATGTCATCATTGATTTTGTCTGTCCGGTGGAAGGTTTCACATTAAGAAAAGGAATTTTGGAACAGTTATAGTTTTGTTCCCACTTGACATCATTTTTTTCTTTACCCTCACATGAAGTGAGAGGGAGTGTTTTGTCTAGTGGACAAGGTTAGGAAGCAAGAAAGTATATTTGGTCCAATGGACAAGATTTGGGATCACCTTGGGAGGTGACCCAAATCTTCTTCACTACAAGTGAACTCCTCTTGAATTTTGGCAAGAGTGGGTGATGACATGGGGTTAGCACCTACCGGCTGTCCGCTCTATTGAATAAAACCCTCCCACCGGCCAATGAGACATTCTTAAATCTTGTCCACTTCCCAATTTGAACCGGCCTTAAAGATTAATTCAAATTGGGAAATGGATAAGATTTAGGAACATCTGGGAGGGGTTTTGTAGAGTGGATTTTTCACAGTGAAGCAGATGTTAACACCATGTCATCACCACTCCCGCCAAAATTGAAGAGAAGTCCCACCAAAATTGAAGAAAAGTCCCACCACAATTGAAGAGAAGTTCGCTTGTAATGGACAAGATTTGGGATCACCTCTGGGATCACCTCTGATCCCAAATCTTGTCTGTTGGTCAAAACACTCCCTTTCATTTCATGCGACGTAAAGACAAAATCATGTCAAATGGGAGCAAAACTATAAATCCACCTGGACGTGTCTTCCCCTTGGACAAAGAAAACTAATGATGACATGCCAGTTTCCCACCAAATGAAGATGGACAAAACACTAGACAAAGCATTGGACAAAGCATTTCGTCCACGAGGACGTCCAATTCAGATCTGAACCGGCCCTTAGAAAAGAAAGCGAGCATGGTTTGTATAATACCTGAAGCTTTTGAAGGTCGCCTTGGAAATCGCGAGGGTAAGTGGAGAGATCCTCGCCAGGAGCGAACTGCGAAGGATTGACGTACACCGACACCACCACCGTAGAAGCGTGCCGCTTGGCCTCCCTCACGAGCGAAAGATGGCCTTCGTGAAGAAACCCCATCGTCGGCACCAGCGCCATGCGCTCCCCGGCCTTTCGCTGTGCCCGCGACCAGTCTCGCATCGCTTGCTTCTCTCTTATCACCTCCATAGCTCGGAACAATTCTAGCTCCACTCTCTTGCACTAGGTCGGCTAAAAATCTTTTCAGCCAATGGCACTGTGATCCAAAGAGTTTCTTTCAATCGGATGTAAGCAGTCGTGAGGTTTAGGGTTTTAGAAAAATCAGAGAATCGTGCAACTTGTCATCGCGAAATCTGCGAAAAGCGCAGGAGAGAGCGAGAGAGAGAAAATGAAACTAAATTGTACAGCAATCATAAGAAGAATTCTTCAATCGGAGGTGTGCCCTCGAGAGGTTTAGGATTTTAGAAATCAGAAACTCATGCAACTCGGAATTGCGAAATCTGCGAAATCCGCGGAAAATTTCTAGGAGGGAGCGAGAGAGAGAAAATGAAACTAATCGTACAACAATCATGTGAAGAATTGTCAGAGAATTAGTTTTACAAGAGCACCTGGAATCTCAACACGTTCAACAGACTAACGCGATATTCTTCGACGATGTTCTTCAGCGATCTCTTCTGGCGGTATCTTTAGCAATTTCTTCAGAGGTTTCTTCAGATGAGCCCGGAGCGATTGCGAATCCTCTGACGTACCGGTGAAACCCTAATCTCAAAGTCCTGGACACGTTTCACTGAATCCGCAAAATCCGCGAAATTCGCGAAATCCGTGGAATGTTAGGAGAGAGCGAGAGAGAGAAGATAAAACTAAATCGTACAGCAATCATGTGAAGAATTCTCAGCGAATTAGTTTACAAAAGCACCTGGAATCTCAACAAGTTCTACAGAGTAACGTGATATTCTTCGACGATGTTCTTCAGCGATCTCTTCGGCGGTTTCTTTAGCAATTTCTTCAGAGAATTCTTCAGATGAGCCCCGGTGCGATTACGAATCGTTTGACGTACCGATGAAACCCTAATCTCAAAGTCCTGGACAAGTTTGTCAGTGAGCTCGATTTGCGAACTTGTGCCTGAGTTGAATAGCGCATCCTCTCGTGTCCAGGAGAAATCTACGAATTTCTTTTAGTTTCCGGTAGTAGCCGGTATCCAGACAGCTTATTACCAGGATGGCGTTGAATGCCTGTTAAAGCATCTCCACCGGTGGCCTTTTGGCCTGCGAAACAGCGTGGCCTTAGGGTCATTGTTGCTTTCCCAGCGTCCACTGGTGGCAAGTTGAGGGTTGATTTTTGCAAGGTCTTGTCAAATCAAATCAGCTTCCGGGGATTGTGAGCTATAGGGTCTCTTTCAATTTTTCAATTTTTAGCGTGCTTGAATCTTAGGTTCTGACATATTAATTTAGGGAATTACTATTGCGACACCCTAAATTGCTAACAAGACACCCCCTATGAGCATGAAATGTGATTTTTAATGCTATTTTCTTTTCCCTACTTCATTATAAATCCTCCATTGTCTTACAGCCGCTTGGCAAATATTCCCCAAGTGTAGCTAGTTTTAGCTGAGTTTTAATGGTGGATTTTGTAACAAGTCCCCCCCCCAAACTAAATTGGTGGAGATCCATACTCTCCCCCGGGCCCTTTCAGCAAAAAGGGTCCTCGGAACACCCTCCGACCCATCTAGGGTAGGGCCAACCGGTGGACGTGCTCTTAGAGCATCTCCAATCTTCCTAGAAACACAGCCAAAAGTCAAGCCTTATCTTGGCCAATCTCGGAAATCAGGTCTATTAGGGACACGCCACACTAGGAATCTTAAGTGGCCGCACTAGATATGTCCTTTGGCACAAGAAACTAGAGTGTTCTTTGTAAATTCTAGCATGATGAAAGCTTGGGTCTTTTTTTTGTCTGCTCATCTATAAATAGATCTTGAAGCTTTTGTCTCGGAAGAGCACATGACACTGGCTGAGTAGGTCAAATTCGTGGAAGCAGTGGTTTGGGCGGGTGGGATCAGCTTCAAGATTTGAGCACACGTACTCCAAATTACAAGGACAACATGCCAATGAGCATGCGGGAGGCTAGATCACAGGGATGACAAATCAAACACCAAGACTTGGACGTGACCCCACCAACCGCCATTTATGTGCGAGTTTCCATAGCAAGGTTGGACCTCCCGCTTACAGTCACCTTAGGCAAGTAGATAGTCGTACGCCACATCCTGTGTGGAGTGCACTGTTTAGCACCAAAGACTAGAGATGCTCTTAGAGTGTCTCCAGCCACCCGCCAAATGTTTAGGCCTCGCTACTTTTTGGATGAAAAGCAATTAATTTCAGTGTAGTTGGCCTCTACATTTACCTTCCCCCTTCAAATAAGGCTTATTTGAAGGGGGCCTCTAAAATCTCTACAAGTTATATTTTATGGTGATTGTTGCTTACTTTATTGCTTTTGGAAGTTCTTTGACTTGTGATTGGTTGGCACTATACTTAGCAAGTTGCGTTGTTGGGGACACAAGTGGACATTCCCTTTAAAATGGATAGAGAGGAATTGGAGGGACATGGACATTTGGAGAGTTGCAAGAGATGCTCTTAGGGCTCTTTTTTTGGGTCACATCCTAGACCTGCCATTGGTGGTTTCATTAATAATAAAAGTTCTTGAAAAATGGTGAAGGGTGTAGCAAAACACTCCACTACAGCGTTTAAAACGCTGGCCAATTTTTGCCAAAGTCTTACCTCAAATTGTGATGGACAATTGTAGCACTAAAAAAACCAGGTGAAAAAATGGATGAAATTGCCAAAACCCTCCCCAAACTGATAACAACTTTGCCATAATTTGTATGAATAGTACTAATATTATAGTATTTTATGGATGAATATACACATTTTATTAATTCTATCCACTTCTATCCAAATTTTCCTTACATGCTTGCATTGATGGGTGCTTGTCATGCGACCATTAAAAAAATCCAATTTTAAAGGCTGCTCCATCCTCATAAATATAAAAGAAAAAGGCAACCATTCCCCATTGAAGACTCTCTCTAATTTTTATCGGGACGGTGAGTATCCATAATTTCCATCCATGTTAGCAATCTCATGGCAACCTTCCATGCTGCATTGAACTTGGCCATGGTGATGATAGATTTTCAATTTATAACCCTAAGATCTCAAAAATTCTCATGCTTCTCTTGGGAAACTTGTCAGAACATTATTTTTAATTTATGATTGTTTTTCAACATACTTCCAAGCATGGTTCCATAACTCCTTTGTTGTGAAAGGCCCAAAGGGTGTAACCAAGGGGACAACCCCAAACCTGCTTTTCTATAACTGGTTTTTTGTTGCTACAAATTCTTTGGTTCTAGTGTAGCATGGAAGTTGACCCTTAATACCTTGGATTAATTCTCTAAGTTGAATTGGTAATGTTGGAATCTCAAATGTTTTTTAATAGACCGAAAGCCTTTTAATGGAATTTAAGGTATTAGTCCATGCACTATAAGCACTCACTCAAACTAGTCCAAATGAAATTCTTAACACGTCATATGCTCCATCTTTCCTAATTGAAAGCTCAAACATTCTTAGTCAACCACACAATTCACATAATGATGTCACAAGGTGGTGGTCTCTATTTATGATCAATACTTGGAATCACCTAGAAACAAAAATTTGACAAATAAAGCTTTATTGATAAAAAGGAACTTTGAGAAGAGCTAGCTTGTTGAATAACTTGGTGGTGAATTGCAAGACATGTTGAAAAGAATCCTTGGTTTTCAATGAAAGTAGAATATAGTCATTTGCTGCTAGTAATACACACCATGCAGAAGACATCATTATTGCTTGAAAGCAATCCTTCCATGAATTAACAACTTTGTGTCCCATTTGCCAAAAGCACCTTTTTTGCTTCTAAAAAACCAGATTAAAAAAATAAGCTTTCCTTGTTCCAACGCTAAAATGCGGACTTCAACGTCAATATGTCAATCTGTACAAACCATATGCCAAGGTAACTAAAAACACCAATTACGCCTTCCAAGGTGAGGAGAGTTTTTTGAAAGAGGCACGTGCATTGGTTGAAATCAAATAAGGCAACTTTAAATCTGGCACTTCGCCAGAAAAAAAAACCCTGGTTCCTGTAGCCATTGGCACGAAACTAAAGAACGATTAAATCCTTGTATAGAAGAGGTGACCAAAGATCCCAATAAACAAAGCTTCAAAATATCTTCACATGCATGCAATCCAAACTGAGTACATGCCCAACGAATGATAGAGAATGTATGAAAGGAAATTATTCCATAGTAAAATTAGCATAATTTTTCTGTCAAGCAGAGGGAAGTTTGAACAGCAGTTAGAAGTGACAAATGAGTAGATGGAGTAGGATTATCCATGTGTGCCAAATTTAGCTTATTCATAAATAAAATCTAAAGACTAATCCAAAGAGTTCCTCAATACATGATTCAGACTGAACTGAGTGCAGTTTTCAGCCTTCACATCCATCATATCACGATTTGGAGAGTGCCTAAAGCTCTGCTCCAGAATTATCATTGCTCTGAGACAATCAGCGTTCAGCTTCAAGACGAGACCGGCTTCAATAAGCAATAATCAAAGAGAGTGAAGGCTTGAATGAAAAACCTCAGAAGCTAAATTTGAAACCTCCAGTCATGACATCAGCAGCATTGTCCCATATTGAAGTGTTCGCCTTCTGAAGGGCGGCGTCCCGTTCTTCGGTTTTCCGCTTTATAGCCTCGATTGACCCAGGGTAGAGGGCCTCATATCTAGATCGGAACTTCTCATAGAGGTTGACACGGTCTTTCGTTCCAGACACCAAATGGTGAGAATTTGGCCTGCTCAGGAACTCCAATACATTCAAAATGTTGCTTCTGCGACACGACCACATGATCAGGTTAGTAAAAACAACAAGAGAGCAAAATTTAAGAACTTCGAGAACTGGTTTTAGAGATCCAAAACACCTGCTTGGATCTGGGTCGGGAGTTGCAATAGCGAGGTAGAGGATACTAAAACCGTTAGTGACCTGACAAAATCTCCTCTAATTATCTTCGTTTACCAACAGCAATACATATCTTCAAGGGAAAATTTTATGGATAACCCCGAAGTTCGCCATATTTGTATAAATACCCCTGCTTTTTCAGAAATTGCACAATTACCCTTGGACCATAATTCAAGCGTTTGTTTTATTATGCACAGTGCTTCCTTCATGACCAATGTTAAAGCAAGGAGTGCAATAGAACAGAAGAGAAGCAACATGTCCACAAGGGAGAAAGAAGTGGCATGCACAATAGAACAAACACCTGAAAATTATGGTCCAAGAGTATTTGTGCAATTTCCGAAAAACTGCGGGCATCAATACAAAGATGGCAAACTTTGGGTTTATCCATTATATTTTCCCTATCTTCAAAGACTTTAGATTGGCCTTCAACCAGCAAGGGGTGTAAGCATGACCAGGTTAAATGTCTATGGCCACTCGTCAAAGACGAAAGGTTTCTGAAATGTCATGAATCAGGTTATTTACAGTCTCTTTCAATGGTAGTCTAAACTCTTCCACGTTGCATAAGAAATTCTTACCCAATTATAAAAACTGATGTTGTTCAGGCTTGGCTCTTTGTACCCAAAAAGTGATCTCCTCACAGGTTTATACTATTCTCAAAAAAGCCACGCTCTTATGTATTGGTAGAATTCTTAAGATGACGCAAAGAATGTTTTTTACGTGACGAAGATGCAAGTTGGATCAACACACTTCATACCTGCTAACAAAATTCTGGGTGATAGCAATGGATTCCTCCAGATTGATCACAACGTGCCACCATCCCCGGGGCACAAACACTACCTCTCCTGCTCGGCATATACACTCCACAGGTCTCTGCCCCCGCTGCTTGGTCTCAGCATAAAAATTCATGAACCACTCTGTGATGGAAACTGAAGTAGCCACGTCAGCTCCATCAGGACTTGGATACACACCGGGTGGAACCACCTCTGGTGGATACATGACCCACTTCTTTGCACCTCTTACAACAGCATTCCATGCCGAAGTACAGTTTGGATCGATGTGGAAGGAGGAGCCAGACCGGGCAGGACCTGCAATCAGCCAGCGATAGTCTGGCCTCTCCTCTCCAAGAATAGAGAAAAGATCCTCTCTAAAGTAAACAGGCACTTCATAGTCTGCAGCTAACTGTGGCGCCTTTTCTCCAAATTTGGAGTCAAAAATGTATAAAGGACGTTCCTCTTCTACCACATCTGCGTAATTGTAGTATTGCCCAAGTTTGAGATGAATTGGACCAGCAGCAAAATCAACGTCTCCAGCGTGCTGCAAAAGATACCCACGGCCCCACTTTTTTAATGCTGGCCAGGAATCTAAAGCACCACGGAGGAGAACAGGCTTGTTTGGCTCCTCAAAGTCTCTGATAAACTCTTCCACGGACAGATTCTCACGCCTCTCGATGTTGTCAGCGCTCAACCACTCCGATTTTATCTCGAGGCTTGCACATAACCAGCTTTGGAAAAGGTAGTCCGAATAGAAATCCTTCACCTAGTCATAAAAACCAAACATGATAATTAAAGACATGACTTTTCCAACATTTGCATAAGAACACGATTAAACAAATTGGTCATTTTGAAATGGTCCTTCAGAGATTAAACAGTAAAAGGTAAGGCCGTGTCAGGATCGCTACATACCTTCAAAGGGAGGTGAGGAGAACTACCGTATTTTGGCACCAGAGACGCCACATGTGTTGTCTTCCAACATCCTTTAAATGCTAGCTCTCCCTTATAATTATCCAGAACCAGGTTTCGCCATAATGAATCCTGGTGTGCGAACACGTAAAAAGCTTTGCTTACAAGAGCTAGGCGTGCTAAATCACGCCCATCCATGTTGCTCAAAATTTCAGAGATTGTTTCGTCACTTAGCACTTGCAATGTTCCCAGACCTGCATCTCTCAAATTGCAACCTGAAGAGCTGAGCAGAAGGTTTCCTAACGGTTGAATGCCATAGCCGTGTGAACCTCTTTGAAGACCATACTGCCTTTCCTCACCTTCTTCTTCTTCTTCTTCAGCACCTCCACAATTAACTGACTCCAACTCAGCTTCAGCATTTAGTGAAAATCCTTTTCTGGATTTTGCTTTTCTCCTCCGCTTGCGTTCTGGACGACCCGGTTCTCGTGAACGTTCACCTTTGACATCTGGACCATCCATCTCTTTGCCTGTGAGCCCACAAAGCCAATGTACTTGGTCTCTCTTAAACCCTCAACCCTAACCCTAACCCTAACCCTAATCCTAAAACTCAACAATCAAGGCAGGGTACATTACAGTAGCATCAACATCTATCATTGCAAGCTATTGATTAGAATTACTTCAACAAAAAGCATTATGTTTGCAAACACGCACCATTATCATCAGCCGAAACTCGCTTCAACTCCACAGTCACTCCTGCCTCTCTCTGTTTTGCTAGCTGTCTTTCTATCTTCTTCTTCTTTTTTTTCTCTTTCGGTAACTGGCCCTTTTTTTGTACTTGGCTTGGATCAAGAGATGGATTCTCTTGCGCAATATGGTCTCTTTCTGTAGTGAAACATCAAAAATACCCGTCACAGCTGGTTCAAAATCACGTTTGTTGAAAATACTCATAAACAACATTCCAATACGTATAAATCCTTGACTTCCACACCAAATGATCTTCAAAAATACTACGAAGAATACAGATGAACGTTCAACTCCTGTAGCTTTAATTCCACAATCTGAATCCAATTATATTTTAGGAAAACTTCATGGATACCCCTAAAGTTTGCAATATTTACATAGATACCCCTGCTTTTTCAGAAATTACACAAACACCCTCGGACCATAATTTTTAGGCATTTATTTGTCGTGCTCGTACGTGCTTCCTTCATGACCAATGTTGTTGAAGAACGGAATGTAATGAAACAAAAAAGAAGCAATGTACGCACAAAGGAAGAAGGGAAGTGGCATGCACAACAAACCAAACAAACGCCTCAAAATTTTGGGGTCCGAGGGTATTTGCGTAATTTCTGAAATAGCAGGGGTATCTATGGTAAATATTGCAAATTTCAGGGGTATTCATAAAATTTTCCCATATATTTTCCCTTGTAGCACAATTGTGGCAATAAAGGGCAATGGTACTCGGAGGTTCAGCTCTTTTGCATTCAATATTCAGAGTGGCGAGAGCGAAGACAACGGTATGAACATTCGAGTACAAACAATCCTGTGTGCAAGGAATCTGTAAAAATGAGAATAACGAATACCGAGGAGCAAGAGAAGGCAGATGCGAGAAACGTACGAATTTTATTCCCATGCTGCTTCCGTTTGCGCTTCGTAGAAGTCTTAATTTTCGTCATAGCTGACGCGAACTCAGATGCGTTCTCGCCACATTCCCACACTCGCCGCAAAATCTCGTCAAGCTCATAGAAGCTCGAGATCACAGCGACACAATCCCGGCACAATTGTGGTATTAGGGTTTCGGTATGAAGACAGTCACAATCAATAAACCCTTTCCCACACAGACCCTAGGGACGGGTTAACCCCCGAGGGCCCAAGCCATTTTCACCAAAATTAGGGTTTAGGGAGGGCTGCAACTTTTGATGCTTTTGTATCTCAGTCATTTCGGCAATCCACCAAAAGGATCATTGAAAATAGGGAAAATCTCATGGATACCCTTGAAGTCTATAATATTTTCATAGATATCCTTGTTTTTTCAGAAATATCACAAATATTCTTGGACCAAAAAAATTAGGTTTTTGTTTTGTTATGCATGTCACTTCCTCTCCCTTCATGTGCACACAACTTCTTTCTTGTTAAGCATGCGCACAAAAGAAGAAGGGGAAGTGGCATGCACAACAAAACAAAGGCCTAAAATTTTTGGTCCAAGGGTATTTCTGATATTTTTGAAAAAACAAGGGTATCTATGAAAATATTGCAAACTTCATGGATATCCATGAAATTTTCCCTTGAAAATGATGGGACACTTACTTAGAAAATGGCTTACAAAATTGGAGAAACTGATTTGTAAGCAGTGGGAGATTATTACACTTGATCAAACAACATGTGATGGCAAAATCTCCTTTTTTTTTGAGAAGTAGTTGATTTTTGTTGATTTTTACAAAATTCTAAAAGCCCCTATTTCACTCTCCACTTTTGTAAGTAGCCAAATTAGATGTGGTTGCACACACTTGCAAATTATTGAAGGTTGTGCTTCTTTGGATGTTTAGTTTTGAGGCTTTGAATTGTTATTGTGCAAATAATTGGTGAAGATTACCACATCATATGTTTGGGACATGGCATGAATCCTTGTTGGCCAATCTCCCATCATCACAAAATATAAACATGGAAGCTTGCAACAAGTATTGATTGCTTGCAAGATGTAAGATGCTGTTTGCCACCTTACCTTGTATGATGTTGCACCCAATTGAGGCTCTCAAGGCACTTGTTCTATGTTTGGCTTGCCTTGCTATTATTCCACTTGCATGGACCACTTGAATATCTTGATAATTGTAATTTATAGTAAGTTCAAAAACTAAATCTAGTGCCTCAAAGTGGTTTGCATAATCAAGGAAGGACACTTTTGGTCCTCTATGGCATTTAAGGATAAAATTGAGCATGTTTTTATAGCAACTTTTTTGCTAAGTGGTGATACTAGTTTTTTTGTTCAAAGTAATTATTTGATGAGAGATTTTCAATTTCAGAAGAGATTAAAATCATTGAAATGCTCTCTAATTTTTTAGATGGTATTGCTACATTTTGGATATGCTTTGGACATATGTATTGTATGTCTTTTGGATGGATTTTTTGACTATGTCCACTATCCATGCTCTATTCACTATTCACACTCTATTCACTATCCATGCTCTATTCACCATCCACACTCTATTCACTATCCATGTTTTGTCCACTATCCATGCTCTATCCATCCACTATTGTGTCCACTGTCCATGTTCTATCCATCCATTACTTTGTCCACTATTGGCATTGCTCTATCCATCCATTGTCTTTCCATCCACCGCTCTATCAACTATCCATAAACTATCCACTATCCATGCACACTATGTTTATATTTTGCGCAAAAGCATAGGAATGTCACCTACCACAAATAGACTAAAATTTGTACATTTTATACTTTGCGCAAAAGGGCAGGAATGTCACCTACCACAAATAGACTAAACTTTGTACGTTTAGCTATACTTTGCACAATAGCGTAGGAATGTCACCTACCACAAATAGACTAAACTTTGTACATTCAGCTATACTTTGCGCAAAAGGGTAGGAACGTCACCTACCACAAATAGATTAAACTTTGTATGTTCAGCTTTACTTTGCGCAAAAGCATAGGAATGTCATTTACCACAAATAAACTAAACTTTGTACGTTCTATACTTTGTGCAAAAGTGTAGGAACGTCACCTACCACAAATAGACTAAACTTGTATGTTTTGTAGTTTGCATGCATAACATTGACAACATTAACATGATAGGTCATAGCAGCCACATTCTTTGTCTTTTTGTTCCTTATACTACTATTTCACCCACAACTGTATATGTGAATTACCCCATTTTGTTTATTGAGTATCTAAATTCATATTATGAGGAGAAGTTTAAATAAAACTCTTTAGAGGTAATTATAATAATTCCTTTTTCAATAATTGAAGAAATATGAAAATGTGTATTGGTATTGACAAACAAGGTGAGAAAACATAGTTTGGTATCCTTAAAAAAAATGATGCCTTATACGCATTCTATATACTTTGTACAAATGAAGAAATATTAGGAAAACTTAATATTTAGTGTGAGGTTTTATTTGAAATCTTTCTAAAATAGGAAGAAAATTGGGCCAGGGTTAGGACTTTGTGATTCATAAATGGGTCTTCTAAATATAGACAATGGATACAGTTAATGGCATTTTAAAAACTATAATTTTTCAAATCATACTAGAATTTTTTCTCTTTGATTTTTTTTGCAACCCTCCAATTGATACTCCTTAAAGAGTAGTGGTATATTTTTAGATTTAGTGTTTATAAAGAAAGATAAAGAGTTACTTTGGCTATTAGAACCTATGTGAATGAGACATTACTAAGAGTGTATTTCAACTACAAAGGCCTAGCAAATTTGAAAGGTAAAATTTCTTCTTGATGCATTTGCTAAAAATTAGATGGTGAACATGACAATTTGAGACAAAAATGATTTTCATGAAAAGTGCTTGGGATGTTTTGATAGTGATTCTAGTGCAAAATTTTTAAGAAAACAGATTAGCAACTACCTAGAATCTTTTAGGGTTTTGTATTTTGGAAAAAAAAAACAACTTGTTAACAAATATTAGAATTTAAAGTCAATGTCATTTGCAACAATAATCACTAAATTACTATGTTTTAGAAGTCCAATCAAGAAATAAATTCAAATGCTAACCTCTTGTAGACTTTTGAAACCTAATAAAGTAAAATTTTCACTAATAACCATTTTGTATGTTTTGTAACTTTGCCTTGAGAAAAACTGGTACTTGCCAAAGCACTTGCTTGTTACAATAGTTACAAATTAACAACTCATTGCACATGCACTTTTACTAAGAATGATGTTAACAACTCATTGCACCACAACAAAGGATCTTTGAGCACCAATTGAGGGCATCAAAGCTTAGCATAACAGGTCACCTTCAGCACTAACTTGATGCCAAATGTGATTTCACGTGCCAAGATTTGATACAGGAAAACCACCTTTCTACTCATATGATTTGTATGACAAGTGAAAGGCTGTATCCAAGTATTATTCATCTTGTAAATGGCTTAAAAAAATCACTTCATATTATTGTTATACTTGTGAATCTTGAAATTGGCGAGTCTCACATACAAAGAAAACTCCATTCTTAGGATCAATTTTCAAGCTCCATCACAACTGGAAAATTGCACAAACAACAAATTACAAAACCATACAGGAAAGTGTGCAAAAAAATAATAGAATCCAAAATTAAAAATAATGTTTTGACAATTTCCTTACAAAAATACAGAAATTTTGGGATTTGAGTTTTCTAAAGTAAAAAAATGTCAACAAGTTCCAATGCAACATGGAAGTTTGCCCTAGCCCTTAAATTTTTGGCTAACTTTTGTCAAAATCTTATTTGGATTTGTGATTGGCTACCACAAGTGAAAAAATGGGTGAAATTGCCAAATCCCTCCCCAAGCAAGCACAAAATGAGTAAATATTTTAAATGAACGTACAGAGGTTGTTGATTCTATCCATTTCTATCCAAAATTTTCTTACCTGCTTGCATCATTGGGTGCTTATCATGTGACCAACAAAAAAAACCAAATTTAACCCCTGAGCGCCTAGGCCATATTCCGGGGAATACTGGTGTGGGAGACCTTTGCCCACAAACACATCCCTTGCTGGTTATGTATTGAGATCGAGCACATTTCACCGTAGAATCTGGTGAGGGAGGACTAGATGTGGTTACGGATTTTTTTGGGGAGGATTTCACCGTTGCAATGTGGTCTTTATAGTAGTCAATGGTGCGTTGAAATCTGAGATTGAGGTGTAATTATGGGGTCTTCCAAACTTTAGGGCTTTGGTTTCTGCCAAAGGGTGTACTAGATTTGGCCAAAATCAACACAATAGGTGTGGGGTTGGGTCTATTCCGTGCTTGCAAATTTGTAGAAGATTTTGAGCATTGGAGGGATGTGAAATCTTGGCCTGATGCAAGGGAACTTGCATTTGAGGTTGAAGATTGACCTGCCAATAAGTACACTTTTGACTTACACGTGGACTTGGCTACTTGATGTACAAGCTCCCTCAAGCTCCCTCAAGCACCCTCAAGTCTGCCAACATGGATTTTCCTACTTAGTGCCAGTCGCGCCGGTTGCCCATTCCTTAATCCTAAACTGAAAACATGAAAACCGTTGTGAATCATGTATTTGCTTGCCCCCCCACATACGATCTTCCCGATTGTCATATAATCGCCCCACTTCCCTTCATTTTCATAGTACTGCTCAAGCACTTGGTACCATTTTCCAATCAAAATAAACTAGATCTGAGACAAGGTACACATTAATCTTATTTTGAAAGGCCGGTTTTGGGGAGGTGGGGGCGCTCAGGGGTTAAGGGTTAATGGCTGATTCACCCTTAATCCAACTTAAAACCCTGAGCCACAGGAAGGATGCCTACAGACCCTGCCGTCATCCACTTTCAAAGAAAAGAATGAGGTGCTCGACGAATGATAAACAAATACTTCCTATCTCATTCATCCAACCTCATCCAGAGCCCCGCTCGAGGCGCCCTCTATCTCTCATTCCTCACTTCAAGCAGGTTTTTGCAGGGTTTTTCAAAGCTTTCCAAAGCTTTCCATATCTTTTCTAGCTCCAGAGTCTGCCACTGACTGACCAATTTCTGCATCATCTTATACCTCTCGCACTTCTGATCGCTGTTCAATTTCGCAAAAGGTACTGCAAATTTGGTATGAACTCATTAGCAGCTAATTGAAGCTCCTGCAAGTCTTCGATTCACCATGTTACCAGCATTCTGTGCTCCATGTTGTGTGCATTCGTAGCGGTAGAAAGGAGAGAAATCATTACAACGGAGCGATGGCCATGAAGCTTGGCATCGCTCCCACGTTCCACTTTTCCTACAGGCTCCGACTCCTGTCATTACGTCAATTCTCATCCTCGTCCTCCTCCCTCATTCTGCTTCCAATCTCGCAGCTCAATCCATGTTCTAAGTTTCCTCGCTTAAGACTCTGGAAACGCTCTTTAGCTACCATCGCATCGGGTGGTGAATCAGCGACCTCAGGCGACAACGGAGGTTCAAGGGCGTCACAGAAGAAGCAGACAGTCGCATACGACTTGTCCAGTGGCTTTCTACAGAACCGGAGGCAAAGCCAAAGCAGTACCGTCAGAAAATTTCCACAGAACAACAACGACGACGATGATGACGACGATGATGACGATGGAGAAGATTGGGAGAATGAACGAGGTGCGGATAATGGCATAGATTACCGCAGGAGGAGCTCTGGTATTAGGGTTAGCACGAAAAATGCCGTGAGGAACTCTGGAAGAATTAGGGTTAGCTCGAGAAATTCCGTGTCATCAGACTCTGATGAGGAGGAGGAGGAGTCGGTATCTCGGAGCAGCGGAATTAGGTCTGATGACGAAATCGGTGGTTGGATGGGAACGCCGGAGCCGAGCAAAACGTTTCAGAAATCGAGCTTGTACAAGCAGCCATCGGATTACGATGTGAAACCGCAACGGTCGGTAAGCTATTCTCCGCTGCCTCCAGCATCATCATCTTCCGCTGCTGGCAATCCGTCATGGCCATTGCGACCGAAACAGAAGACTGCAGTTGGAAATCAGTATAAAATTTATTCAGATAAGCCGTCGTTTTCGCCGTCGGATTCAGCTGTTGAGGGAGGTGATGGTGCGTCGGTGGATTTCATACCGACAGTTATCAGACCGGAGCAGCCGTATATTTACAGCTACACTGAGACTCCTAATGTGCCGCCGTTAGGGTTTCGGGAGCCGGTGTACTCGCCGTTTGGTCCTGAAGGGACGAACAGGCCGTGGACGGGACGGCCGCCTCTTGCGAAGAGCAAGAAGAAGCCTCGGGAGTTTGATTCTTTCAATCCGCCGCCGGTGGGGAAGAAGGGGGTCAAGTCTGTGCAACAGCCTGGTCCTTTTCCTGAAGGGGATGGTCCGAAGCTGGGCAGGTCAAGAGAAGAGATCATGGGAGCGCCTCTGAAGGACGCCGAGGTCAAGGAGCTTATCATGCGTGCTCAGAAGGAGGACCGGCAGCTTAACTTAGGTATTTTTCCTTTCCTTTGCAATCAGGCTTTCCTTTGCAACCAGCCTTTTCTTTGCAACCGGGCTTTCCTTTGCAAATCAGGCTTTCCTTTGAAAATCAGCCTTTCCTTTGCAATCAGCCTTTCCTATGCAAATCAGCCTTTCCTTTGCAAATCAGCCTTGCCTTTGCAATCAGCCTTTCCTTTGCAAATCAGCCTTGCCTTTGCAATCAGCCTTTCCTTTGTAATCAGCATTTCCTTTCTCTTACTTTGTGATAATGCATACTTCAAGGAAGGGGATATCATTTGCGCCATTTGACACATGTAGGAGTGCTTTTTGAGTGATCTGTATAGAGCTGTGGGGATATCGTTTTGAGTACAAGAGCCAACTCTATTTAGATTAAGTTTTTTTTATCGCTGCGTATGGATTTGTTATATAATCGTTTAACATGGAAGGTTGTAGAAGGGACAGTGGAAAAATCTCAATTTCATTTAAAGATGAGTGGCTATGCACATTTAGCCAAGTCTTGCTTTACTCTCAACTTGCTAATGAAAAGCCAATATTGAAAGGGATGACATGCTGTGGGTAATGGGGGCCAGTATAGAAGACGAGGTCATGTCGCTTTTGGTTCTGGTGTTCTCTACCTAATGGACAGCTAAGGTTATCCTTAATGATATGCATTTTGACGCAGGAAGGGATGGTTTGACGCACAACATGCTGAATCTTGTGCATGAACATTGGAAGCGCCGTCGAGTATGTAAAATCAAGTGCAAAGGTGTCCCAACTGTGGATATGGACAACGTTTGCAGAGTGCTTGAGGTTTGGACTTTTTCCTACTTTCCTTCAGGACCAAGTTTGCTTGTGTATTGCCCTTTGCTAGTAGGTTATATGAATTCTTTGTTCGTTTTTGTAGCTCAATGATGTTGACGAAGCAGGAATTGATAAAATACAGTTACAACATGCAGGAGAAATCTGGAGGCAAGATCATTCAACGTTCAGGGGGTGTAGTATATCTCTTTCGTGGGCGCAATTATAATTATAAAACTCGGCCCATAATACCGCTAATGCTGTGGAAGCCACCTACACCTATCTATCCTAAACTTATTGAAAAAGCACCTGCTGGTTTATCTGAAGAAGAGGCGAGCGAGATGCGGAAAGTAGGGCGAAAACTCCCCCCTATTTGTCACTTAGGTATGAGCTGGATGTTTATAACTCTAAGCAACCCAATTATTTGCCGTAGACTTTTCTCGTTGGATCCCTAACCCCTAAACCCTAAAGGTACAATTTGCTATAGACTTTTCTCGTTGGATCCCTAACCCCTAAACCCTAAAGGTACAATTTGTTGAATGTAATGATAAGAATTTTTATCACATTTTTGCCTGAAGACGCTAACAACCGCGTGTCTTTGACCTGCAGGGAAAAATGGTGTGTACTTAAATCTTGTTCGGGAAGTGCGAAATGCTTTTCGAGCGGATGACTTGGTTAAAGTGGACTGTCACGATATGAATCCCAGTGACTTTAAGAAAATCGGTGCAAAACTTAAGGTACTACTTTCTTTACATTGTATGCTGTATGTACTAGTAAATTTTCAGTCTCTGCTTGCATTTCCGATTGTAGACAACCTTTGGCCATTTTCTTGCCGCATGTTTATGAGGATCTTGCTAGTTCCAGTTTATGTTCCTTCAGCTTGTGCGTTATTCGTGTTCCCCCTGGTTACTGATTTGCTGTTTAATTTTCCTGCACTTGAGTAGTTTACTAACTTCTTCTGCCTTTTTCCCCTCACAGGATCTGGTGCCATGTATTCTTCTTTCTTTTGAACGTGAGAGTATCTTGATGTGGAAGGGACCGAAGTCAGAAGTTGAAACATCCGATGGAGTTAAACAAGATGACTCTGCTGAATCTGTTCCACCTTTCAGAAGAGAGCTCCCTGAAGATGGACAGGAGTTGCTGGAGCAAACGCTGATGAATGAAGCCGGTGAAATTATAAGTTCTGATGTAGACAGCAACATCCAGGATGTCGATGACGGTGAAGTATTGGATTTTGCTGCAGATAGCAACATCCAGAACGACGAAGATGACAATGAGTATGATGACGATACAGACACAAATATTGAGGTTGATCATGAACTTGAAGCTGCATATGAGCAAGACATTGAAAGGGATTCGATCCAGGGAGAAGTAGAAGATGCAGAGATAAAGGCTAGCTATCAAGCTACTACCGTTCCTGAGTCCGAGTCAAGTTTGTCACTGCAGGATGCTGACTTGGCACCTTCTGCTGAAGTAGATGACGAGGAGGAGGAAGCGGTAGTATCAAGTGGTGGTCAGAGTGAAGAAAAAGTCCAGGAAGCAGTTAGAGAGTTTGAGTCATTGTGGGAAGAAGCAATAGATTCAGACGACGTTTTGATTTTGGACGAGGATGAGGTTAACGCAGATGCAGTGTTTGAGGTAGTGAAGAGCCATTTCGGTGGAGCTTATGGGGCTCCTGCTAAAGCTCGGAACAAGAGAAACAGCAATGAAATAGTAGGTAAGAAGGCGTTGAAACAACCCAAACCTAGGTTGGATCCCTCGGTGCTGGACAGGGTGCCCAAGGACCCTTCAGGGTTGTTAGAAATTGATGAATTAGCTAAGTTGTTAGCTCCCTAAGCTTTTAGATGAGTATAGTAGTCTGGATCTGCATCCTTGGCTTGTGCATGTAGCGTTACAAATCGCCTGAGTTACAACATAATGTAGGAAATATGCATTGACTTCATTATTCTTAACCCAGAATTCTGATCTGTTGCTCTCCCGATTTTTTGATTCTCTTGCTCCCTTCATCTGGTTCCATCATGACATTCTGTTGCTGCTGTAAGGATTCACTCTTCAATGCAGAAGCAAACCACAACAAAGACTCAAAAATCACGTGTATGATATTCATTAAGTGCCTAACTCAAAGACGCGTTACTTTTTATACAAGCAACTGAACATATAGCAGTCTTGAGGACCTGCCTACACAAGTTTTCAAAAAAGAATCCAGACAGGGGAAAGACAGGTACTCTGAAATCCCTTATAAATGATCCTTGCTATTCCAATAAAAAGAAATTCTCCACAACCATTCCACGCACTTTCATTTCCACGCGATGGTAACAAGATCTGCATCAGCAATTCACACCTATGTGATGTTATGTGAAAGATGGATACAATCCCTCCAATTATCAATCGCAATTCAGACAAAACAAAGGCACAAAACGTGATAAGGAAAGCAGTTGAGTCTGCGCCAAACGTACAAATGTGATAAGATATGAAACAACATAGCAATAATTCTTCCTTGAAAAAATATACATCTCATCCATGCACCTGTTACTCGCTGATTACCAGCCAGGGCACACTGCCAGCTCTGAGATTTCTATGAACAAACAATAATACAAGAACTATGCTGAAATCACGTAAGTCCACAGAGGGCTACCAAAGCCAAACCTAGATATAAAATTCCTTCGACCACAATGCAATCACGCAATGTATAGGAACTATGTATTTGTGGAGATAGAGCAGCCTGGAAGAAGCGAGGAGACGAGAACAGGAATCAGCAGCCGAAACCCTAATCGAAGGAAAAGCCATCGAGAAGGACCGAAACCCTAATTGGAGGAAAAGCCATCAAGAAGGACTGAAACCCTAATTGGAGGAAAAGCTATCGAGAAGGACCGAAACCCTAAGTACAAACCTAGCTATTAAATTCCTTTGACCACAATGCCATCAAGCAATATGGCAGGAACTATGCACTTGTGGAAATGGAGCAGCCCGGAAGAAGAAGCGAGGAGATGAGAACAGGAATCAGCAGTCGAAACCCTAATCGGAGGAAAAGCCATCGGAGAGGATCGAAAAGGATCGAAACCCTAAGTAGCCATGAAAGATGCCTAAAGAGAGGAGACGAGAGGAGAGGATAGGCCATTAAGAGAGCGGAGCTTTGAGGTTGTTCAAGTAAGCAGGGCGAGCGTCCTTGCCCCAGCCGATGTTCTGCAAAGAGGCCATGTACTTCTGAACGAGAGGGCGGCATTTCTGGTAATGGTTGACACCCTCGCGCCAGTAGCAGCGTTGCAGGCGGTCGCGGAGGATCTTGGCCGTCTCCACTTGGATGAGCTTCTCCCGAACCATGTACTCGCGCTGCTCCAGCATGGCCACAGGGTCCGCGTAGGGCTTGGCAGGGTCGAAATCCTCGGGAGGGCCGTCCTGGTCGAATTTCGGGTAGTCGCTCTTGAATACCATGGTGGCTAGCGAGCGAGCGAGCGGTCGAGCGAGTAAGCAAGCGACGGCAGAGCGGCGAGAGAAGCACCGGAACGAAGAAGAATGCGGTCACGGACGAATGTCGAGTGCGATTGGCAAAGAGAGCTCTCAAATCGCTTGCAACGCTGCCGATGGCGCTCCGTCACGCATCCGGCGCTTCCAAAATGCACGAGCTCTCATGCCGAACACGACTACCAACAGAGTGTGGCGGATGGAAAAGATGATCGTGGTGTTTCATCCGTCGAGTGTCTTTAACTGTAAAGATTTCTTTCTGTTCTGGTTGTGACCAATGTACGGGGAGTAGCAACACCCATAACCATCACTGTACCCGTAACCATCACCCTTAAAATCTTGGAACATCTGTGGAAGTGAATAGATGTAATTACAAGGATGTATAATATGTGAACATGAGACCTTAATATTGGTATTAGGTGCAATTGTAGTCGCCTTTTTAAAAATTCACAACTTATTCTCATAGTATTCAAAAACTCATTATTTTTCTCTTGCTAATAGGATCCTATAATTTGCTAGATGTTTATTAACAATCATCATGTTCAAAACCCTTAATTTGACAGTTATGGGTGTTGCTACCTTAGTTACAAGCTAGCCGGTTGATTTTGAGAATTGCCAAATTGAATTCAAAAATTTAGGAAAAAATCAACCATTTAAGAGGAAAAAAGAGAGAATATTTTTTATTTCTATAAGCTTAGTTGGGAGTATAATCTAGACTACCAGTTGGCCCAAGAGAATGTACGATATTAGCTAGTAAAGCCAAAAAAACTCCCCAGTCACAACTTGTGACCAGTGCTCCCAATTGTGATTCTCAAAAATATCTCTTGTGGCTAAACATTGTGCCAAATGCGCCAAATGTGCTAAAGATGCTAAGGTAGAGCCGCCCATTCCCCAGCGTATTTTTTTTGGATTTTCACTAGTAGAGCAACACGCACCCCACCATGCAAGCATCTAAGAAAAATTTGGATAGAATTGGATAGAATCATCAACATCTGCTTGTTCATCCATGAAATCTACTCATTTTTGTAACTTTCATCCAAATTTTGGCAAATCTGCTGCAAATTTGGGGAGGGGTTTGGTAATTTCATCCATTTTTTCAGAGATTTTTTCAAGTGTTTTGATTGCCAAGCTAATTTCAAGGTAAGATTTAGGCAAATTTTTGCCAAGAAAATTTACACTGCCATTCCCAACCGGGGTTCTATTCCCAACCTCTAAGGTGTGTTGTTTCCAACCAGCCTATTTCCAAGCCTTGGAATGCGTATTTTTTCCTTTTTTAAGATTAAGATGAATGAGGTCATGATATGTGTCTTAAAAGAAAGTAGAAAGTAGTGAGCAAGAAGTATTTTGGCTATGATTGGGATTAGGAGAGTTTAGAGATTGTGTATGGGTTCAAAACACTTTATGCACTTCAAAATTTGTGTTTATAACTCAATTTTGCATGAAAAATTTCAAAAATTTTTGTGTCACAATATTTTGTAGGGAATTGATATGTGTACCACACACCCTTTCAATCATTGTACCACACTCCAAAGTAAATTTTAGATTTCTACCATCAAAAAGCTGAATTTGAAAATTTGGAATTCAAATTTGGACTTAGAGACCATGATTTAGTCTAGAACCACAAAAAAAGTTGCAATTCAACAACACCCAATGAAAAAGCTTATTTTTTTACAAACAAAAGTAAAAGTACATTTTTCTCCCTAACTAAACTTTCTCATTGGGTGTTGTTGAATTGCAACTTTTTTTTATGGTTCTAGACTAAATCATGGTCTCTAAGTCCAAATTTGAATTCCAAATCCTCAAATTCAACTTTTTGATGGTAGAAAAATCTAAAATTTACTTTGGGGGTGTGGTACTGTAATTGAAAGGGTGTGGTACATATATCAATTCCCTATGTTGTATGAAGCCAGCAAAGAAAAAATTGCGCCACATTCTTGCTCTAATGTGATGTCCTATAGGCTCAGGGGGGACACACCTCTTTACGATTGGATACCACCAGCAATAATGGAGTAATTAAATGGGGGGTATTTAGATTTTTTAAGGTAAATTTTTCCTCCCATTTTTTAGATAAAAAGCTACTTTAGTGCATTTTAGGGCACCCTATGCTTATTTCTAAATGGTTATATGACTTAATTTTTTAGACCCTATTTTTTTTACAAACACAAATGTATCATAAGAAAGAATTATGTGTATACAATGGGTTTATAGAAGACTTTGGCCCTTACAAGCATTTGAATTACAAAAAAACACCTTTGAAAGAGAACACAGCAAAGAATATGAAGCTGAAGCAAACAACCAATCAGTCCCACATCACACACAATCTTACGTAGACAATCAATTACAATCCCCCACCACACAGAAGCTTAAGCGAATTAAGAAATCCAACCCTGAACGCAAACCCCACTAAGCTCACACTCTCGCGCTTGCAAGTATAGTGCTGCAAGGAAAATTTTGTAAGGAGGATGAGAACCTTCAATTGCACTATACCCTTGCCACCACTTACAGCGCGCTCAGCTAATTTGGGGAGAGAAAAATCACAAAGAACAAGAAAGCAATCTCAAATTTGAGAATCCTAAGTGCCAGCAAAAGCAACGATACACTTAGCATAACAACATGTAAAGAAGCTAGTGTGTAAAGAATCCAATGTGCTTGCCAGCACAAACCCTAGCCTACTCTTGAAATTCCACAACAATGCCAACTTTTACCAACACGCCTGACATTTCTTCAATTACCCTACAGCTTGTTCCTAAACCCTACTATTAAAACCAAAACCTGGACAAAAATACCATTTTTCATCCATATTGCTCATTAACTCTAAACCATACACTCATCCTACTAAACTCTTTTAGAATAATCCTATAATTCCCACCATTTTTTTTCTACAATATTCTAAAATGGAGGATTATACACCATCCTATTTTACATATAATGAGGCAAGACATATTTTTCCAATGCTATAGTAAATCTAAAAAAGATATAAAATTTACCTCCAATGAATATAATTGACCCTATTTTTTATCTCACGTAGTTTACTAAAATTGGAGAGTCACCTCCCTGAGCCTATAGGAGCTTAAGTGATAGGGAATAGGTGATCCTACCTTAGAAATTCCCATTCAACAATTACTTAGGGCATCATCAACCCCGCATACATGGGGTTTGGGACTAGAAACGGTCTGCTCTCTACGCCGCTCTTGGAGTCTTGGTCCTTGTACAATTGTAGTCCCTTTCACCAGACGGATCCTCCCAACCCTGACGCAAGTCTCATTGCAGATTTGGGCAGAAGAGAAGGCATTTGCGAGTACTTGCAAATTGTTGCCAAGAAATTGCATGTTATTGCAAGTAACGTATCATTTCATCAACAAAGACAATGGAAGACCCAGGGCATTGGGAAACAAACAAATTTGATGTTTGAGAATGTTGTTTTGATGGGACCATCTCTTGGTTATGTGTTATCGTGATTGTGTTGGAACCCTAAAGGTACCTCATTCTTCCACACACATGACCCCACCAAGAGAAATGAAGTTACAGTCCCATTCCCTCCAGTCCCATTCCCTCCTATCTAACTATCTTGGGTTGGGTTGATGATGCTCTTACTTCCCTTCCAATCTGGACCATTGAGAAGTCAAAGTTCTAAAATCAATCAAAGGTCTTGCTAAAATTGTTCATATTTTTTTTGTATCCAAGCTCCAAATGGCAAAACATTTGTGTTATTGGGCTCGAAAGGCTCAAATTTAGCTTAGGATTAGTCTCACCCTTTTTTTCCCAATGACTTGGGGTTAGAAAGTTGAAAAGTTAGAAACCCTAAATTTTGAAAGGTGGATCGTGGTGAAAACTTTGGATTTCTGAAGAATTTGATTGTTTCAATGTGTTCAAATATTGATGAAAGTGAAGAAAGAGTTACCTCTTTATGCTCAAATCGAATGTCTAATGCTATCCAAATTTTTGATGTTTTGAAGAGTTGTACTGGAAAATCATCTTGTGATCGGAGGGGAGTTTTGAGGAGTTGGTTTTGGTGCTTATTTCTTAGGATGTTTCTAAGTTCATAACGCATTCTTATTATTGTTGTTTGTGTGCCGGGTTGTTGGCTGGTATCTTTGGTATTAGCAAGTGTGTCCTTTTAAGTCGTTGTGCACATGTTTGTTTGGGAAAGTTGTTTGTATTAGGCGACAGGTGAAAACATATTTATAACGGAAGAACACCATATTTGTTAAATTGGGAAAAATGGAGGTACCATTTTGTGCTCCACCTTAAACCCAAAAAGTTATCTTGGACTAGATTCAAAGGTATGAGATTGAATTTGAGCCACTAAGATTTTTTCCCTTGCAAATTTCTCCTCTCAAGTGAGGGGGCGTGTACCCAAAAAAATGCTGCAAGCTTAATTATAGGTGATCATCTAAAACTTTCAAAAGCCCCAAAATTTACTCTTTTTCTCAATTTAATGAATATGGTGTTGAACTCAATAATTGAAATAAGTGCAATTACAAAGAAAAGAAAAGAATAATGTCAATCCCCTATGATGCAAATTGCTTCAGATGCTAAATGCTACCTTAAATTTTTCCAATATTGGACATTAATCACAAGGGTTTACAATTTCATTCATAGAATATAATGAAAATTTTGAAAAGAAAGAAGATCGTGTTTACATAGAAAAAAATGTCATTTGCTCCTAACATAATAATACAAAGTTTTGTACGCAACAGTGATGAAGCACATACAATAATGAAGAATCCAAAAGAGCAAGGAGTACCAAATTTGGGTTGGTAGTCAATTGTTGGAGAGTGGATGGAAGAAATTGTGAAAGATTAACCTTTTCTAAAAATTAACACAACAAATGAGCAAGGTCTACTTTGAGCTATGGCACATGAAAAATGTTTTCTCAAAGTTTCTTTCCAAATTCAATAGTTCATTTGCATTGATGGTAAAATGGCCAAGAGATAGTGTTTAACAAACAATGAACTCATACAATCTTAACAAACAATCATTAGTTGACTTTGGATAGCAATTGTTTTGCAAAACAAACTATATTTCCTACTTTTCTACTCATTCCCCCAAAATGGTAGTCTTTAGTGGCTTTCACAAAAAAAAGGCTTGGGCCTTTAGGTCATTAACCTAATTAATGAAATTTTGTCCAAAGTTTCCAATGTTAAAAAACTATTTGTCCAAAAACTAAAAATTAAGAGCATATTTTTGGAAGATATATATTTCATTTTATTGAAAAATAGTCAACAGGTTCCCAATTCAATGAATATGGCGTTCTTTGGAAAGAAAAAGCCAGAAGTCTTACTTTAAATGCTTTTTCCCAAATTAATGAATAACATGTTTTTAGATCCAAGTATTTATGAAGGAAATTGTAAATTTGTAACTACGAGTTGAAACAATGGAAAATTTCATGGGCACCCCCAAAGTTTGCAATACTTAGTACATAGATACCCCAGCTTTCTCATAAATCACACAAATACCATTGGCCCAATTTTTTTTTGTCATTTATTTGTTATGCTTGTACTTTCTTCATAACCATTGTTGAAAAAGGGAATGTAAATGTAATGAAACAAAAAAGAAGCAACGTGTGCACAAAGAAAGAAGTGAAGTGGTAGACATAACAAAACGAACGCTTGTAAATTTTGTTCCAAAGTGTACTTGTGTAATTTTTGAAAAAGAAAATTTAGGGTCTCTATGCAAATATTGCAAACTTCAAGGATATCCATGAAATTTTCCCTTGAAACAATGCTAGGAATTGCTAAATACCAAACTAAAGACATTCACGTACGCAACAGATTAAGCCACCAACACAAACTTATGTGGAATATAAATGAAATAGTATACAACAAGACTCAAATGACTCAAAGAGATACACGCACATAAGATAGTGTTGAATACTGAATATAGAGAGAGTTGTATTAGTCTGAGACTCAAGTTATATACAGGCAGTCCGGATGGACAGATGTTCATATTGGATGAACATAGCTAGGGTTGGAAGCGGATGAATGATAATGACTTCTAACGCGGGCCTTCACTAAAATAACCCTAGCTCTTGGTTTCATATGTACACTTTTCATGGCGTCAGTGACTCCACCATTTATTAACGCGCACTCTGATCCAATGACGCTGGTGAGTGCGATCTTGTTGTCATTTGTGCACAATTGAGGTTTGTTGTTTGCCGTTGGTGTTTCTTGTGCTTTAGGTAGATTCTAATGCCGTGGATGTTGCTTTTGTACAGTGAAAGATACTTTTGTTGGCGTTGTTCATAGTTGTGTTCCAATGGGCTTTCAACTTGTGTTGCAAGATACCCATAGCTTGATGGAGGGAGAATCTGCGTCCTAGCCTAGTGGAGAGATATGTTCCGGGGTCTACTCCTGTACCTTCGAGGGATGTAGTATTGAGTCAAGGTTTTGGGGTTAGGAAATTCTACACAGTTAGGCAAGGTTTCAAGCCTGTGCTATATACAACCTAGGGTGACTGTGAGAGAGAAGGGGTTACAAGAATGCTGAGTATAGAAGTTTCCTCTAGCAAGATGAAGCAGAGCAATGGCTGCGTAGGATTTAGGGTTCACCAAGGTAATCTACGCTGCGGATGCCCAATTCCTCATGGAGTTTTGTGAATCTCACCTTTTCCAAGGGTTTGGTGAAGATATCTGCAATTTGATCTCTTGTTTGGATATTGTATGTTTCAATTACCTTGGCTATCACGTTTTCTCTGATGAAGTGCAACCACAACTCTACGTGTTTCAACTGCTCATGGTGAATTGGATTCTTGGCTGCTTTAAGTGTGCTCTAGTTGTTGCAATATATTGCTGTCGGTTTTGGAATGGTGCAATGTATCTCCATGAGTAGAGTCCTGAGCCATATTGCCTCTCTTACTCCATCTGATAATGCTTTTGTTTCAGCGTCAATGGACAACATGGCTACCGTGCTTTGCTTTTTTGAGCACCATGATACTGGACCTCTAGCCAATTTAAATACCTAGCTTGTGATGGATCTCTTGTCACTTCTCCAATTGCCCCAATCTACATCTGTGTATGCTGTCATTGACAAATTGTGGTCTGTTTGATAATATATGCCATAGTCAATAGCACCTCAAATGTACCGGAGGACTTGATTTGCCACTTCCAGATGTGGCAGATGTGGATTGTGTATAAAGCAACTCAGCACTCTGGTGGCGTACAATATTTCAGGTTTTGAGTTGACCAGGTATATCAACATATCTACTAATCTTTGGAATTGTTTTGCATCAACTTTTGGTGCTTCCTCTTCTAGTCCCAAGTATAATTGTTCAGACATGGGAACAGCTACTAGTGTACAGTTGAGCATGTCAAATTCCTTGAGGATCTGTAGTGCATATGTCTTTTGACACAGGAAAATGCCTTGGCTAGTTCGATGGAATTCTACCCCTAGATAGTATTGCACATTTCCTAGGTTGGTCATCTTAAATCGCCTCATAAGTTTCTCTTTTAATTGGCTGATTTTGTCCTTATTAGACCTTGTGATCAAGAAGAGATCATCTACATACAAGATGAGAATAATAATGCCTTTGGTTCCAGGAATATAGAACAAGCTATAACCAGCTTTTATGTGTGAAAGGCCTTGCTATGACAAGAAGCCATTTATCTTTTCAAACCAAGTCCTGGGTGACTATCAAAGCCATACAAGGATTTTAAGAGTTTGCATACCTTATTCTTGGTGGTCCCATCCTTGAATCCATCTGGTATTTCCATGTACACCAATTCTTTCAGATCATCGTTGAGGAATGTTGTCACTACATCTAGGTAGATAAGTGGCTAGTTGTAAGAGGCTGCTAGAGCAACCACCATTTGTACTGCCTTCCACTTAGCAATTGGTGCAAACACTTTGTCAAAATCAATGCTTTGCGTTTGTTGAAACCCTCGTGCAACCAGCCAAGCTTTTAACTTTGTTGGGCGTCCATTAGTGTTGTTTTTTGCAAGAAAACCCTTTTTTGACTTCATTGCAGCTCTCCAACCTGGGTGTGAGTCAGTCTCAGCGAATGTGAGGGGTTTGGTTGGTTCATCTAAGACTCCAAAGAAACAGTCTGTGTCTATGGGGGTAGATAGCTGGATGTGTTTTGTGTGCTGTGGAAAGATGTTTTCCATCAAAGTTGGCTCTACGGCATAGACATAATTGTCATTGAGTTTGCTGGGTGTTTGTCTGATACGGTTGGATGGTGTTTGAGTACTAGGTGTCTGAGGTGGTGGTTGGGTTTCTACAGATGGAGATGAGATTGTGGTTTCATCTTCTATCTCACAAATTTCATCCAGTAGTGGATTGAAAGAGGTGGGATTGGTTGGATCAGTTAGGTGTACTGCAAGTAGTGGCAATTGGCCTAGTGGAAGAGTAGAGGTAACTATTGGCAATGATGAAGGAGTAAGTGTGCTAAGTATGGTGGATTCATCAAATCTGATGTTGCAGGACACAATTAATTTTCTTTCATTGTGCAACCATACTCTAAACCCTTTGGTGTGCTCATTGTACCCCATAAAAGTTCCTACGCTGGATTTTGGTTCTAACTTGTGTCTTTGACTTTTTTCTATCCATACATGAACTTTAGCACCAAAAATCCTAAGGAATGAAATATCAAGGTTATAACCAAAAAGACATTGGTATGGGGATACTTGAGGGTTGGCAATCATGGGCAAGCAATTGGTCAGAAAGGCGGTAGAGCTGATGGCTTTAGGACAGAGGTGACGTGGTGTTGCAGGAGGGAGTAGTATACTTCTTGCCATTTCAAGTAATTTTTTGTTTGATCTCTCAGCTATTCCGTTCTGCTCTGGTGAATATGCGTTGGTGAATTGGCGTTGTATGCTTGAGTCTTCACATAGTTGTATAAATTCGGTGGATAAGAACTCACCACCTCTGTCACTCCTGATTTTTTGAATTTGCTTCCTCAATTGTAGTTCTATCATAGCTTTAAATATTCTGAAATGCTCAAGTGCTTTTGATTTCTTTTTCAAAAATCTAGTCTACATATATCTGCTGAAATCATCAATAATGACCATAAAATATTCTGTCCCTGCTAGTGAAGGGATTGGAAGAGGTCCACATAAATCCATATGAAGCAGTTCAAGAAGTTTAGAGGACCTCGAAGATGAGTATTGTGGGAAAGCTTCCTTGGCTTGTTTGCCAGTTTGGCATTGATTGCAAACCTCATGGTAAGAGTGAATATGAGGAATACGCGTGGTCATGTTGTGCTTGGATAGTTCATATAAGTAATCACAGCTTATATGACCTAAACAAAAATGCCATGAACGAGCATTGCTGATATTGCTATGAGCCAAGTTTGCCAATACTTCATTGTCTAGTGCTGACAGCTAATACAATCCATTCCTTAGATTTCATTTGCCTTCAGCAATGGGCTTTCGACTGCCTTGACTGTAGAGGAGGCTCTTCTTGTCATCGAAGCATGCAACAATACATTTGTCAATCAAGGAACCAACAGACAAGAGATTCTTGTTGAGACCAAGGACATACAAGCAACTAGTGACATGCTTTATTTCCCTTGATGGAAGTGTGAAATATACTGAGCCTTTTCCAGAGTTAGGATGGCTTTGGCCACTAGCGATTTTGAAATTTCCATGATATTGATCTAGCTGCATGAAGTTTTTTCTAGTGCCGCTCACATGCTGCGTGGCACTTGAGTCAAGATACTAGCCAGAATCTTGATCAGTGACACTGAGTGAAGAGATGGTAGCTTTGAATAGATCAAAATTCTCAGGGTTGTGCTGATCTACTTCATTTGCTTCAATGTGTGCATTGGGATTTGGCTAGGACTCCTCTTGGGCTATGTTTGCAAAGAACGACTTTATCCCTAGTTTCTCACGTCTAGCAGCTTCCACTTTCGTGATGTCTATCAGGTGTTCTAGGTACATGTCCTTGTGATGACTTAACTGACCACAATAGAAGCATGTGGTCTGCCGATTCTGAGATCTCCCATAGGAATTGGTGTTACCTTGTGAGTTGCCACGTGACTATTGCTGCTGAAAGTTGCCTCCGCCGTTTTGGTTTGCATGGTTGCGGGAGTTCTGACCTCTGTGAAAGTAAAGAGCTTTTGTTTTGGCAGTGTGCTCGCCAGTCTTTGTTTAACGTCTGCTCTCTTCTAATAGGAGTTGTGTCTGAAATTGGTGTAGTGTGGGAAAAACACCTTAGTTTATAAAATTTTGCAAAAAGATTGAAGCTATCAAGGAGTGTTTTCATCACAATCTAGACAAGGTCGCTGTCCTCAATCTTGACTCCTATTGCCGTAAGCTGCGCCAGGTTGTGCCTGAACTATGAGAAGTAAGTCTCCACTCCTGTCGTTTCTAGGAAAACTATGAATGCGAGCCTATTCTTCAGCTTGAACTTCATGCTGTCGTTGTCAACTTTGAATGTCTTGCACAAGTGATCCCACAGTAGTTTTGGCTCTTGGAACTCAGTGAGTTGGGCCAACAATGTGGGTTTGATAGACATGGTTATGATATTCATCAGGCATTCCATTCTATCACTATCTAACTCATCGGATTCTATAGCTTTTCCAAATTTCTTTGACGACGCGCTGGAGTTCTCTGCTATAGTCGTGGCCAGAAGGGACCATAGTTTGTCTTTCTTTGTGATTTTGACTATGAAGTACTCCAAAGATGGAAGTCGGATGTTCCTGACAGTTTGGCCTCTTCTAGGACCAGACACTCTTGCGACATGGTTACTGGCGGTCGCTGGAGCTGGGACTTACTGGGACCTGTCTATTCAACTTGGGGAGTAAAACTGTTCAGTAGTGTGTCTAAGTGATACAAAAATATAGATTGCTTTTAGAGACAGACAAGAGCATGAGGAGTGGAACCTTGTTCTGATACCATGTGGAATATAAATGAAACAGTATAGAACAAGACTCAGATGACTCAAAGAGATACATGCACATAAGATAGTGTTGAATAGTGAATACAAAGAGAACTATATTAGTCTGAGACTCAAGTTATATACAAGCAATTCGGATGGACAAATGTTCATATTGGATGAACGTAGCTAGGGTTGGAAGCGGATGAATGATAATGACTTCTAACAATTTACAGCCATGCAGTAGTATCCATTCTAGAGCAACTCATTTGAAATCACAATAGCGACCAAGTTTTGGTGTCTCACACCAACAATGAGACAATTTTCACAATTCTACTTGAAGTTTCAAACATAATGTGAGCACAACTAGTTAAACTTGGGCCACTTCTAGGGGTGATCTAATTGGAGAAATCTGACAGTTTTCTACCTCATTTCATTCCCTCAAACCAATTGAATCATAACCTCCCTCTAAATTTCTTTGCCAAGCACCCTCTGCCTGGCTTGCACAAAATAAAACTTCTAGAATTTTATGGAAATAACGCTTATATACTATTCTTCACAAACACTGAAGCTTCCATACAAGATGTTTACATAATACCTTCAATAATTACAGTGTCCAACATTTAATGCTCAACAATTGCACAAAAGATCAATCAATTTAGATTTCTGCACACTTTTAGTTACCATAAACACAGTTACCTAAACACTGAAACCTACTAGTACCTCTATAAGATAGGTAACATGGTGGACTAGAGGGTTGCCTTCAGAACTGACTACTACCAACTGCATCTTGTGCCTCAAACAATGAGTTCAGCCTAGAATAGAGCCAAATAAAGCATTGATAGAACAAAAATTAGCACTAAAGCCAGTGATCAACTTTGGATAGTTCCAAAAAAGCTCATTAACTTGTTGGAGAGTGTCAAGGTTGATGGTCTTCATGTCACCTCCACTGGATGCTCTCCTCGTGTGGTCCGTCATGAGCTCTGGAAACGCATAGTGCTCCTCCTTTGAAGGTACGATACTCTTGACAAGATCCACAAATTGTACTGCATTAGAGGAAAAATGAGCTCAAGAGAAGGCCCCTACACCTTGACAAACCACTCTATTTATTGAGATAGGAGAAGCATAGGTAAGGTACCTACACAAGGGTCTCTACCTTGTGTGAAGTACTCAAATGTATCATGGTACATAACAAAAGGATTAATGATGGAAAACAATATTATAGTATGACAATGACAAATGCAAGAAACTTTAGTGGGACACAAGAATAAACTAGGACTAGAATTCCCAATTAAACAAGGACACTCATTAAACAAAAAGCATATGATATTGTAAAAAAAATTACTCTCATGAAATACTTATAAGTAGGTATAGGGTATTAGTCTCTTTTTATTTGAAAAAGGATATTACATTTAAATGCTTTTGACCCCTCCAACCACACTTTACAGGGGCTTTTTCTTGAGCTCATTTTTCCTCTAATGCTACCACCTCCTCCTTGGAGGGGTGAATCTGAGACTTGTTAGAGTCTATGAGCGTGCTTTGCTGGCAAGGTTGATGCAGCTGAATCCTAGAAAATTGTGAGGTAAGATTGTCGATGGGAGCGTGAGCAGCAACAGCAATGGTGCCCACAGGCTCCCAAACTGGCCTCGCTAACTCCGTTGATTGCCATTGACCCTATTGTGAAGGCATTTTGATTTGAAAACCTGCACCAATGTATCCAAACCAACTTAATTCATTTGCATTTGCCCATTTCTAACAAGAACACAACATCTGATCCACATGCATGCCTTGATTAAACCTAATGCAATGAAGCTAAGTAAGTTTCTAACTTGCTAATTATACTTCAATTCTATCTGGTTTTTACTGTGTCCACCCAGAGAGATGACTGCATTTAATTCACTTAACTACCTAGAAGGCTAGAACATGTTGAACGTGACAAAGACGATGCCATTGCAACAAAAAAAAGACAAGCACTACAAACCCGGCAAAAATAACTAGTCTTGTAGGAATTGAAAGTAGAAACCAACAACATCCTGCACTTTTGTACAATCATGCAAATCCATTGACAAATGCATCAAGTGATAGCTAGGGTATGAGGAATGTAGTTGGCAAATATGAATTACGAGTATGAGGCTATATCATTAGGAAAGCATTTCTTTTCAAGACTCACTAGTTGCACAACTAGGAGGCCACACATTTGTTAGCCTCTACTCACACGGATAAAGCATACTAAAGGGAGGTAAGTTGTAGAAAGAGACTTTGATCCAATGATCCTGACATGAAGCACCTCACAACAATGTAACATGAATCACCTCACGAAGTCCAACAAAGTCCAAAGCAATAAATTTGGTTTAGCAAGAAAAGAAAGGAAGGGCAAGTGCAGGAATTACCTACCCCAAAAAGCAGGTAAAGCAGGTAAAGCAGGTGCTGCAGAGAGAAGACAACGAGAGAGTAGAGAGAGAAAACGCAAACGAGAGTGGAGAGAATGAAGGGGAAAAGAACTTGTCACCAAAACTTATATGAAGACGACGAGTATATTGGGTGCTTAGAGGTGCCCTTAACCGTGCCTCCAAGAGCCTATTGCTGTGCCTTTGGTAGGCTAAGTGTACTGACCAAACCTTGTCGGTGGGTTCACACTTCACAGGTGAACAAACAAACCTTGTCGATGGGCTCACTACGTCACGGGTGAACAGACCTCAAACCTCGTTTGTGGGCTCAAAGGTGAAAACTCTCTAATGTGACACTTGAGGGTTGAGACTAAGAGGATATGCAAGAAATTTAAAGATTTAATCACCATTAAACATGATACTTGTTAATTTGGATAAATATCTTTTCCAAACAGATTACATTTATAGGGATATTAATAAAGTTTGCATCTGTGAGAATATTTTGGTGAATGATTTAAAGTGAGCTTTTTTGTAATTAACACCAAATTAGGTCAATTGGGAAAAATTGGGGTATCATTTTGTACTCCACCTTAAACCCAAAAAGTTACCTTAAACCAAATTTGAAGGTATCAGATTCAATCTGAGCCACTAAGATTTGTTCCCTCCCAAATTCCTCCTCTCAAGTGAGGGCATGTGTACCAAAAAAATGTTGGAGCTTAAATTAAGTGGATCACCTTAAACCTTCAGAAGTCCCAAAATGTACTCTTTTTCCTAATTTACCAAATATGGTGTTAATTCCTTGAAGATATTTCATCACTAATGTAAGGTCTTGAACAAATGATCATAAAATTCACTATAAATCACCAAAAGATTCTTAAAAGTGGGAAATTCAGAAGTTTCAAAATTGGTGTTGTTTCTCAAATTAATGAATATTGCGTTATTAGAAGGTCAAGATGGCAATTTTGTGTTTGGATGCACAAATCCCAAATTACCCTACAATGAGAAAAAGGAGAAAATTTGACCAGCATAAAAAGAAGGACATACATTTACATTTAAGTTAGTGTGCTCTAATTGCAACCCGTATTGAAAAGTATACGAAGTTAGGAGAGCAAAGGAGTGCATAGATGATTCAAATGCATAATCATACAAGTGAAATTGATAGAGTGGTCATCAAAACTCCTACTTATATATACTCACAGCTAATTCTTCCCTTGAGACTAACCTTCATATCAAGGCTAATTTTTCCTTACGGATAAACAACTCTCTATCTCTCTCTAATTTGGCCTAGCCTAGAGCAAACTCCTGGAATTATGTTCTAAACTTTTAACAAAAATAAAATGAGCATTTAGCATTTATCTCAATTTAGTCATTCCAAACTCAAATGATTGCTGAAAATCTGAAATTCACATGTTTGGTAAAAAATTGTTTTGGGTAGTACAATTATTTTAAGCAAAAACATTTGTTATGGAATTATTAAAGCAACATTTCAAATTATCAGCAACAAATTCCAAGGTTCAATGTGAGCATGCAAATTGGGAATTCAATGCTAAAAGTGTAAATCTAGGTGGTCCATCATGATTCCTTTAATTATGGTATTACCACATTTTTGAAAAAAAGGAGAATAAACACAAATCTTTGTCGAACCTTACCTATACCACTACTCTTTCTTCTTAATAAAATCTTACTTCATGTAAATTCAAAATCTTGTATATCTAATTGCAAATTGAATTTTTAGGATATAACCCTAGCTAGAATGACAAAAGTGAAAAACTCTTCTAAACCTAAATCAAGGATTTTAGCATCATATTCTCAATTTGTATGCTCATGAATAATCATGATGTACCTTGGAGGTGTCCTATGAACAACTTGGGATTTGTTCTAGTAGTACTTACTTGCCAAGCTATATTACTTTAGGTTTAAATTGCAGAAATGAAATAAGTTTAGTGAAAACTACAAAAGCTTTGCTTGTTTATATAACTTTTATCTTTTAATAAACAAATCATTTAAAAAAAATGAATTTTTGAATCTTTTGTTTATTGTAAACTTGTAATCGTTGTTGACAGTAATGGCAAATAATATAATTGGAGAAAATTAATGAAGCTTTAACTATATTATAATTTCATTTGGTGAAATTAAGTACTACCTAGTTTCTTGAAGCCCTTAACGCGTTATTTGTTAAATTGGGAAAAATGGAGGTACTATTTTGTACTCCACCTCAAACCCAAAACGTCGCCTTAAATCATATTCGAAGGTATCAAATTCCGTCTGAGCCACCAGGATTTTTTCCCTTGCAAATTCCTCCTCTCAAGTGAGGGCACGTGGACCAAAAAAACGCTGTGAGCTCGGTTTTAGGAGTACACCTGAAACTTTCAGAAGTCCCAAAACGTATTGTTTTTCCCAATTTAACAAATAACACGTTCCTTGTTCTTTTATGGGGTTACACGTACCATGGCAACATACCAATACACAAGATGTTTTAGTGTTTTATTCCCTTGCATATAAGAATGAACTACACACCAACAAATGAGTCTATTAATAATGCCTCATAGGATGAATTCACATTCCTCTTTTTTCTCACATTTCTTCAAGTAGATTGAATTGTTTATGTCAAAAGTTTAATGTAATTATTTTCTAGAGCACTTTATTAGGGTTTTCAACAAATTTTCGTGCATAATTTTCATAACATCCTAAAAAATGGTTGCAAAGTTTATTACATGGATTTGAAAAGTTTTTGAGCTTTGGTTTACATAACTCTGTTAACTTTTGTTTTCAGCCGGTTTTAAATTTTCAGTTAGCTCGATTTGCATTTTTTATTGGAGGTTTTGCAGTAACTTCCATCGTATAAACTGAAAGGTATTTACCTTTTTTTTCTTATTTCCATTGCATTTCTTGTTTTTCCAAATTGAATGAGGTATTTTTGTATTCCCAATCCTTTTCTAGAGTTTTTTTGCTATCATAGGTTGTTTTCAAACAATGAACAACACTTTTATGAAGGAACAAAAGTGTGACAAAATCACTCTTTTTGTTATCTTATTTGTCCACTTTAGAATTTTAACACTAGAAGGAAAAGTACCTTCAACAACTAGTTCACAACAACTGCAAATGTTTTGAATGACTGATACACAACAACTACAAATGTCTTAAACAACCATATAGCAATAGTAAGTATTTTAAGACATTTGTAGTTGTTGTGGACTAGATGTTTCTCGCAAGTGTCCTTCTAATGTAAATATCAATCTATTGGTGACTTTTTGTTTACTTTTCAACCCTAATTTCTCACTTGAGAGTGCTTGAGCTTTGCATAACAATATTCCATTGTAAATTGTATAATATTTTGTTGGTAACTTAGTACATGATTATGTAATACTCCATAAATACCTCTTTAACGTAATTTCATACAAAATACTCAAATTGGCCAATACCAAATATGTTAAACCAAACCTTTGAGGACTAAACTCGTTTTATTTAAAATAAATAAAAATATATTTGTACATATATATGACTGAGTAATGAGTACTTAAGCATTCTAAGAACTAAAATTTACAACTGGCATTCTAATAATTTTAGATTTCAAAGACTTAGATATGTCAAAATGGAAAATCATAACTTTGTATTTTTAGAAATTAAAATGTACTTTTCATTGGATATTGATAAAAATCTTGAGCAAGAACAAAATCTTGATGTTTTTATTTCTGATTATTTCCGAAAAGAAAAAAGCTTTCATTAAATATGAATATTGTAAATATGATGTTTTCTTAATAAATACTAGTGAGGCTTGAAATATATTCCTTCATCTTCTTTCAACCAACATTTTCCTTACACTCACAGATTTTCACTAAACATTAAATATAAAAAGATCAACTTAACGCTTATTTAAGAATTAAGAAAAAAATGAAACATCATGGTATTGTTGTATATTTTACAAATATTTATAAAAACTTGTGAATACTTTGACAGTGTAACATGATTAAGTAACTTGCAATTCTTGCAAACACACCGTTTTTTTTTCACAAAAAAGTGAATTGACAAGATGCCTAGTTATAGTTGGTAATATGCTAGTTTGATTTTTGCACATTAGGGAATGTTCATACTTGGTGTTAAGAGTGGTAGTAGTGAAGGAAAATTAGATGCAATCATACACATTTTTAGATTGCATTCATATTGATAATACCCCTCCTAACACCATGTGTGATCATATCTTTAGCTATATTGGTTGATAATAATTTACTAAACAATGTAGGTGGAACAAACAAACGATCTGAGTACTTGATTGATAATAAAATTGTAAATAATTGCAACGAAGTCCTAAAAATAAAATTTGGAAAAAATAATCATGCATTAATAAATACCCAAGAAGGAGAAATATCACACCCTCACTAGAGAAACTTAATAACGTGGTGTTCCGTTGTAATATGGTGTACATGTTAAAAATATAATCAAAGTTGCGTTTATATGATTAAGCATAAATCGAAGAAAACAAAAGAAAAAAAAAAGACGAAAAAATAAACAAGAGTGAAAGTAGAAAATGAGTATAAGAGGTGATGATGATGATATAATGATTACGACATACATATGTATGTATGGAGGCTAGGTATGTTGTTTTTATGATTTTTAACCCATGAGTGCTCCACCTCCTCAAATATTGCCTCCCAAAATTCAATTTTTCACAAAACTAGGTACAAATCAAAAGTGTATTGCCCCAAAATTTGTACTTGGTTTAGGCTACGATACTACTCTCATGCCATAGATTGGGTAATGGGGGTTTCATCACTTGTATAAGCGCAAATCGTGCAAGTCAAGTATGACAATAGTATGCCAAAACATTCATTTCTTGTGGTTTAGGGTTTAGGTTTGAGGACAGAGACCACCGACTATGGTTGGTTCTGTACCATTAGGGGCATTTTGGCACATATGCCTAAGACTAGAGAAGGGTTTTGCAGCTATAGCATTAGGAGCTGTGCCCTTAAGGAGGTTAGAGCCATATTTGTCTCTGGTCTATCATCCACCATGCCATGTGAGCCTTCTAACTTTGGGAATCTGAAAAAGCACTTTGCGAATGATTGTTAGAACATCACCAAATTTGGCGGAGCCTTCTCTGAGGCATGAATTTTTGCGTCCACATCCAAGGACCCTCCCAAAATTGGTCGGTTACCACACAGTCAACTGTACTTTGACTAATATAATCTCCAAAATTGTGCAGGCAAAAGTTTGGCAAATTACTAGTCGAGTGTATCAAGCACCATTTTTGCTACTTTAGCAATGAATCCTCCCTGATTTAAGTTCCCAGCTTGGGGCATACAATGTTTTTGAGTATGGTCCAGACACTAGAAGAAAATTCAGCACAAAATCAATAGAATTTCAACAAAAAACTGTTGATTTTTTCTGTGAATTTGGTCAAGTTGATTTGGGTACTTTTCTGTTGATTTTCTGTTGATTATTTACAGTTTTTTGTTAGTTTGTTGTTGATTTCTATTACGTATTTTATGTTGTTCAATTCTATTTCTTTTCATTTTTAAATTTTTTTTCATAGAATTTGTTATTATTTTACAAAAATGTGAACTTTTTAGGGGGATGGGCACTCGAACTTTTGGGCAGCTGCCCGAACTCCCGGGCAGCTGTTAGTAGCGGGGTTTGAACCCTCCACCTCTCCTCTCACACTCCACAACCTTAGCACATTCTCAAAACCACTAGAGAATGTGTAAATGCAATTGCATATATTAATATCTTGATTCTATTTGTACATTAAATGTTCATGTCTTTAGTAATCTAGTAGACTTTGGAGGCTATTTCCGCCCATTAAAGGACTTTTTTTCAAAAAACTTAGAACTAAGAATAGTTGGTAAATGTATTTTACTTTCACCTCCAACAATTTTTTTTGGATTTCAATCTTTTTATCAAAAGTTATGAGCTAAAATCAGAGAAGGTGTTTAGAAATTTTAAATAAATTGTTTATTTCCATCCTTTTGATTTTGTTTATAAATTTTTTTTGGAATTCACAAATCTCATAAGGATTGTTGCAAGCAAAGGTTGGATTCATTAATAATTATTATTTAGTGCTAGTTTTTTGTAAAAAGAACCTTATTTTGTTAAAATAGCCTCCATAGTTTGATAGCTTCAAATAACATGAAATTGTGAAAAGTTACAAAATTAAAACCTTGCAATTATAAAATCCAAATTCTATTGACTTTTGAATAGTTTTGGATATTTTTTAAGGGCATTAATATGTGAACCACACCCTTTGAACTATTGTACCACACCCCTGGGGTAGATTTTAGATTTCTACCATCAAAAATTTGAGTTTGAGAATTTTGAATTCAAATTTGGACTTAAGACCATGATATTGTCTAGGACCATAAAAAAGGTTGCAATTCAACAACACCCAATGAAAAAGCTTATCTTTTTTTATAAACAAAAGTAAAATTAACAATTTTCTCCCTAACTAAACTTTTTCATTAGGTGTTGTTGAGTTGCAACTTTTTTTATGGTTCTAGACAATACCATGGTCTCTAAGTCCAAATCTAAATTCAAAATTTTCAAATTCAGCTTTTTGATAGTAGAAATCTAAAATTTACTTCATGGTGTGGTATAGTAATTGGAAGGGTGTGAAACGCATATCAATTCCCATCTTTTAAAGCTTATAAAAATATTTTATAAGATTGTTTTTTTTTAATTCATTTGGTTAGTAATAGAAGGAAAACTACTAAAAATACCCTTTAAGTCTTTCAAAATATCAAATTTACGCCAAAAATATGTGAAACATAAAAAGTAGTCCTTATTTTTTGTAGGAATATCAATTATACTCCTATTATTTTGGAAAATTAATAAAAAAGCTCTTCTATTTTGAAATGTTAAATATATCTTTGTGTTATTTGAAATGTAAAAATTACCTTTGGTTTCTTGTAAGAATTTGCATTAAACTATACACTTGGTTATCATGTAACACAAAGATATTTTTGGTACTTTTGATCCTTAAGGGACATTTATGATTTCTTCAAAGAATTGAGGAGCATCATTTATATTTGTTTGTAAAGAAATTTTGATATTTAAAACAACAAAATGTTGTACTTTTTATATAAAGTTTTGTTGAATTAGTGAAGTTGTGTCCAAAAGTATCTAGATCAACAAAATACTGTTGAGTTTTTTGTTATTATGGTCATGTGTTTACTTGACTTTAAAGGCTGCTAATTTTAAATCTTACCAAATTGTGAAAAGTAAAGAAAATAAAATCAGTCAATGTACACTCAAACATCTAAAAGATTCTTTTTTTTTGAAAACTTCTTTCATTTTTTAAAACTTCAAAAAAATTTAATGACGTCCAAAAAGGTTTTAGAAAGATTTCAAAAACAAACCTAAACTATTGTGATAGTTTTTTTGAAAGTATTTTGATGATTTACAAAAAGATTCCTAAAGGACTCTAATTCAGTCTAAGAGATTCTATTTCTATAAGTATTTTGAAGTACTTTAACAAATTCCATAAAGATTTTAAAAAGATTCTCAAAGATTCCAAAAAGGTTCTTGAAAATTCTTAGAGATTTTCAAAGATTTTTTGAATTTCAAAAAGGATTCTCAAAAGATTCCCAAAGATTGTCAAAGATTCTCAATTGTTCTCAAACATTCTCAAAGATTCTCAATTGTTCTCAAACATTCTCAAAGATTCCAAAAAAACTTGAAAAGATTTCCAAAGATTCCAAAAGATTCTCAAAGATTCTTAAAAGATTCTCAAAGATTCTCAAAGATTCTCAAAGAATCTCAATTGTTCTCAAACATTCTCAAAGATTCCAAAAAAACTTGAAAAGATTTCCAAAGATTCCAAAAGATTCTCAAAGATTCTTAAAAGATTCTCAAAGATTCTCAAAGATTCTCAAAGATTCTCAATTGTTCTCAAACATTCTCAAAGATTCCAAAAAAACTTGAAAAGATTTCCAAAGATTCTCAAAGATTCCTAAAAGATTCTCAAAGATTCTGAAAAGATTCTCAAAGATTCTTAAAAGATTCTCAAAGATTCTTAAAAGATTCTCAAAGATTCTTAAAAGATTCTCAAAGATTCTCAAAGATTCTCAAAGATTCTCAATTGTTCTCAAACATTCTCAAAGATTCCAAAAAAATTTGAAAAGATTTCAAAAGATTCTCAAAGATTCCTAAAAGATTCTCAAAGATTCCTAAAAGATTTTCAAAGATTCCTAAAAGATTTTCAAAGATTCTCAAACATTCTCAAACATTCTCGATTGTTCTCAAACATTCTCTAAGATTCCAAAAAAACTTGAAAAGATTCCGAAAGATTTCCAAAGATTCATGAAGATTCTTAAAAGATTCTCAAAGATTCTAAAATCTCAAAAAGATTCTTAAACATTCTTAAAAATCCTAAAAAGATTCTCAATGATTCCCAAAAGATTCTTGAAGATTCTAAAAAACTCACAAAAAATTCCCAAAAGATCTTCAAAAGTTTCCAAAATTTCTGTTGATTTAGATAATGGTGTCCAAATCAACAGAACGTATTTAGTTTTTTACAGAATTTTGTTAAATTAGTCAATTAGCGTGTGCAAGTGCCCAAATCAACAAGAAACTGTTGGTTTTCTGTTGTTTTGAAAGGAGTTTTCTACTAGTGAGACCATGAAAAAAACTATTTGTGGTGACAAGTCCAAATTGACTAAAATGTCCAAATTGACAAAAATTTGACTAAAACATGTCCAAATTGACAAAAAAGTGTCCGAATCAACTTGACCTAATTGACAAAAATGTCCAAATTGATACTGCTCCCTTGTATATCCCATGGCCTCATTTTTGTGATTCAATTGCCGGGGCTTAGGGGTTAATAAATAAATTTTGCACTTGATTGACTTATGGCAAAATGTTCTCATGTTTCTTAGCATTGAGGACACCCTTAAGTATGCACATCATTGACAAGTTTATCATTTATTAACAATGAACTCTAAATAGCTACCCAAAATTTTCACCAAGAATTATTTTCACCCGCAGTTGCTATCTATCTAGGTACGTGTCTATATACCAGCAATAGGAAGACTCAGTGCGTATGGAACAAAAACGGCATCCATCACCAGCCGCATCTCAATGCCCCCCGGCTCCCACCATCACCTTGCCCATTTTGCTATCGAATATCCACAGAAAGATAAATGAAGCGTAGAAAAAGAAAAAGACGACGAACCAAACCCCTCTCCATCTTCGTCGTCGTCGTTGTCGTCATCAACAGTCTTCATTCGCAGCGTGCGAGCGAGCTGGGCATGGGCGAGTGAGTCGTTTTTCCATTCTTATATATGAAACTTGTATAGACATTCGTTGATCCGATGGGACACAAAATAAGATCAAGTTCAATTATGTAAAACATTTTTTTTTTATCTACGCACTCCAATTTCAAACTTTACTCATGCATTAAACATTTGTTTTTGTTTACAAAACATTCCCTTGCAATAAAGCATTTTTGTTCTACACCCATAGAGTTTTTTACCCACGCAGTAAAAGAAGCGCTCAAAGAAACGTCACAATTTTTTCAAGCAAAAGAATGTTGTATATTTTCTACCAACACAAATTAATTACCCATGTAGTAATTATTCACTCAATTCTTTATACATTTGTGTTTTTCACCCACACAATTTTGTTATATATTATATTTTTTACCCACACATTTTTTTACACAAATAATTTTTTACTCATACATTTTTTTCTCACGCAAGGTTTTACCTACTAAGATTTTTACATATGCAAGTTTTTTACCCAATCAAATTTTTACCATGCATGTTTATTTACCCATGGGATAAAAGGATCACGGTCAAAGGATTGCCAAATGGGTAAATAGTATTTTGTTGTTATTATATAGATATTTTGTTATTATTATATAGATATTTTGTTATTATATAGATATAGATAGATATAGATAGATATAGATGGTTATTATATAGAGATGTTTGTTCTTTTTTCTGTTTATTTGTGGCTGTCCCCAATCCCCACCATCAATCATTGCACATACACTCTTGCAGTCTTGCCATATCATCATGGCCATAATTGCCATAGCTTTTGCGCCATTGCCATTGCCATCACAAGGCGGCGAGAGCGCTGGGAGCTCGCCTTTGAGAGCCTGGCCAGCCCAGCAGGGCGAGGGCGAAGGCTTGTGCTTCCGTTCTCGCTCACCTTATAACATTTGCCCCTCTCGCCATTTCCACAGAAGCACACAGCAAATGTGAGTTCTCTTCTCTCACACCTCCAGAACCAATGCTTGCCTTGCATGCTTCTCTCTCTTTTGGCTCTTGCAGCCCCTCTCTTCTCTCACACCTCTTTAGCCCCAGCTCTTGAGCTGTGCCAAGATTTGAGTGCCGTTTGGCTTGTGGAGGTGACTATAGGAGTGTGTGAGGCTAAATTTGTGGTGGTGTTCTTAGGGAGAGGAATTAGCGGATTGGTAGCAATGAAAGTGTTTGTGAGAGACGCCGATGAGTGCGGTGGTGCAGCATTTTGTATGTAGTGGAAATAGTATTTGTCTGAGTATTGTAGAACAAATTGGTGTTTATGCTACAGACGTGGTTGTTGTCGCATGTGCAAGATTGTGGAATCTCAGATTTGATGTGTAGAGTGGTGTTTGTTTGGGAGAGGTGTTGATTGGAGTGATTTGTTTTCCACAACAATTAGAGGATTTGTTTTTGATAGTTGTAGTAGTGAATTGACGGGTTTAGGAGATCACGGAGGAGAGTTGAGGAGTGTGAGTGCGGCGAGGGTCAGGATTTTGTCCTACAAATGAAAGTGTGGTTTTGTGTGAGCTTATATCATTTGCACTGTCGCCATCCCTCAGAAGCACAGCCAATGCTTGCCTTGCATGCTTCTCTCTCTCTGGACTCTTGCATCCCCTCCCTTCCCTCACACCTCCACAGCCCCCGTGATAATGTTGCTTTTGATGCAATGACGTTGGATTGACAGGATTATGTGAAAGCACTTGTATCACTCCATTGATTGACAGGATTACATACACACAACAATATTGAGGAGAGAGAGTACACGGCGGGGGACACAATTCAGGTGAGTGTGAGGTTGTTACTGATGGCGGTAGAAAGTGGCATGCAAGTGTTTCGGCCACGGGCATCCACTACGGCGTCAACATTTCCATGGGTAAGCCTATCCCCCCTTTCTCTTGGATTTATATAGCCTCCTAGCTGTAGCTAGAATTGCTAGATTTCTATATGCTCTTGTCAATAAACTTCTAATGTTGCAAAGAATACCTTCTATCCATAATCTTGTTAATACAATGAAGAAAAATGTTTAATCTATTGAAGAATTGTGTGAACAAGTGTTGGCAAGTTTTTGTTTCTGTTTTAAGACAATGGAGATGAGGCGGCAACAATGCTTATGTGCAATGGTTAATGGCCATCGCAATTTCTTTTTTCTTTTTTGTGCCTTGTTTAGAATTTCAGGATGGAGGGTGACAATAGGAGTGAGAGGGGGAGAGATGGGGATGTGGATGCCCATGCCCGTGCGGGTGTGGGTGGGAGATAGAGGGGAGTAGTGAGGAGATTAGTGTAGCTCTCACCACTACCTCCACCTCCATGGTGGAGGCATAGAGAGATGGTGTATGGCGGCTACTATGACGACCCAAGGTGGGAGTTAAGGAGCCTATACACTTTCCATGAGTACAAGGCACTGTCAGGCTCCGTTTATCACAATTTTGTGGCACCCACCATCTATGAGGACGTCATGGTGGAGTTACCCTACCAACACCATCCCAACCTACACCATCCCAATGGTCCACACCCAATGCCAAATGGCCAACGGCCAATGGGGGCACGGCAATGGAGGCAGGGTTCCATAGTGGCCAACACATCCTACGGCCGATGGTGGCACGGCACAGCGGCCAATGGCAAGGGCAAGGGCGAAGGCAGATTGGCGATTGGCGATTGGCAAGGGCGAGGGCAAGGGCCGATTGGCAATGGGCGAGGGCGAGAGCGGATTGGCAATGGGCAACAACAAGGGCGGATTGGCAAAGGGCACTATGAAGGGCAAGTTAGATTAGTGCACTCTTAGTGAGAAGGCAATGTTTTTAGTATGTTCTCACTATCTAGGGCAAAATGGCTGCCCTTGGTTTTTTATTAGTGTAGTCTAGTTAGATTAGTGGAGTCTTAGGGACATGCAATGTTTTTTTTAGTCTGTTCTCACTATTAGATTGAAATTCCCACTGCTAGGGCAAAATGGCTGTCAGGAAGAAGCGCATTCATGATGTGCAGGACATGCAAGTGTTTAAACAAAATGCTTCCTTGTCATGATGCTCTAGAGTGGATGAGCAAAATGAATAGGCTGTTGACCTGTGTTATTTATTGTGTTTTGCTTATGTAGTGATTGAAGTGATAAAACCCCATTGTGTGCAAGATGTCTCGCTATGACAACCGTTACAGAGGAAGCGACTAGCGTGATGATAGAGGCGGTGGTGGAGGTAGAGGGTACTAGGGTGGAGGGGGTGGCAGGGGAGGTGATGGAGGGCTTGATGCCGGCAGTACTTGGCTCTATTTTGGTTGCCTTTCCACTTGGACTAGAAGCCGTGATTTGGAAGACATGTTTGCTAGATATGATAGGTATAGACTTTTTCATCTCAATCAATAACACCTTGTATGGAGAAAATCCACGTCTACAAGAACTTTTTATTTTTCTTTCTATTTCTACAATTGCCTTGATAGTAGGGCTTGATACTTGTCTATTTCCGTTGGTGATATGAGTGGTTGGTGGGCTTTCTATCCGTAGCCGCAGCCACAGCCATAGTCGCAATCCTGCAGCCAAAGACTGCAAGCGCAGCGTCTCTGGTAGCCCTGCAGCCGATGGACAAAGCATGAGCAGGAGCCGCAACCGCAACCGCAGCCATAGCAGAAGCAGGAGTCATAGCAAGAGCCGCAGCAAGAGCCGCAGCCGTAGCAAAAGCAGGAGCCGTAGCAAGAGCAAAAGCAAAAGCAAGAGCCCTGTTAACAATCGCAGTCCAAGCCCTACGGCTCTTTGCGGCGAGCAAAGCCTTGTGCCGCAAGAGAAGAAGCAAAGTGTGAGCCCTAGCCCAGAGCAAGACATGGAGAAAGACAGCCCTGCGAAGGAGGCATCACCGGTAAATCGGGCAGAGAAAAGCCCTACTCTTGAGGAAGAGTAAGTAAGTGATCATTCTATAGGTTTGTATTCATTGTAAAGAGCATATGACTGCCCACCCGGTGAGAAAAAAAAATACACCAAAATAACCAAAAAACAAGGAGATCCAAGACTCGAGCGTTGTGGTGTAGTTTTGTTGTTATGACCTTAGATTTAGTATATGACTTTTTTCTATATGTATCTTTTGAGTTCTAGGGAAATGTCTCAAGTATAGGTACAAATCGCTTCTTATTTCTTTCTAACATTTGCCTTTTTGAAAAACTTAAAAGTAGTGGCTAAATTGTGAATGTTTTAGAAATCTGTAATTTCCATATGTGTGTTAACCCCTGGGCGCCCCATGAGCAAGATCCCGTTGCTCTAGATTAGAAAATAAAGGCTACTATTCTCAGATTTTGGTGTACTGGGGTACGGTTTGTACTTGTGGGTAGGTGGAGACGCCTTGGAAATTAGTGTTCAAACCTCCATTCCAATTGGCGCTAGGGCCATAGAAGCCAAGACAACTAGTTTGGAACAAATTAAGAAGTAAATTACATTTCAAAAAAACTAGGAAATAACTCATTTGCTAAAAGATCTGTGAACAATTTTACCAAAAATGACCTCTCCACCCTTGCAAAGTAAGAGTTTGGAAACAACAATTTGTGAATACTCAAAACTGATGGTTTGATACAAACTAGAGAAGTTGAGTGTCAAAGAGTCTACTTTTACATAGAATTAAATACAGACACTTGTTTTATTCTAAGAGCTATTTTGAAATGCCGGTTTGTTTTGATTTGGCCTAGGCATGAAATATGTCGTAGTGTTTTGCAGTACAAGTGGGCTATGTTAGAAATTCAACGACGCCCATAAGATTCCCTCCTCCAAAGTTCAACCAAAAGGCTTCACTATCATGACAATATGCGGCCGTACCTCTGCAAAAATCCCATACAAAACAGGTAGTCTTTAGGATTGAAGAAAAATGCAACCATGTAAGTAAGGAACTATAACTGCACATGTGAAGGCGAGCCCTCCTTTATCTTCGCCTTGGAAATTGGTCCTTGCAAAGAAATAATCCCCCCCAATGTCTTGCCAAGAAATCAAACTCCTTTGAGTTTGACCAACGGTTCTTTTTCTTGGCAATTTTTTTCCTGGACCTTATCGTCACCCCTAAAGGACCAGACCCTCTTTTTTAGAAACATAGCAATCTTGGGCAAGTACCTGTGATTGGAGCTTTTTATATTTAGGCTAAAATTTTAATATAATGTGGGGACGAGGTTTATTTTTCATATGCACTAATTTTCATGACATTTGGAGTTAAGAGTAAAAAGTTATGGCCTAATATGTTGTTTTTTACATTCGCCAGGCAGCCAAGGCAAATTTTAAAATTCACTTTTTTCAAATTTTTTTTTTTTAATTAGTTTAGGAGATTTATGTGAATATAAGAAGCTTTGGATCATTCCATTTGGATCAACAAGATGAAGTTATGAGGATTTTTTGTTTGCAAGCAGTTATGGATTCTCTACTCCAAAATAAATGTTGAAGTCCTTTATTTTACTCAATTTTCAACATTTTGGAAAAAAAACAAAACCAAAGGATGAAGATTGTTTATGACAACATTGTGACCATTGGGATTGGCATTTTTCATTTCCATAATTATATTCTTAACAATTTAGTGTTTTGAATCATTCTCTGCTTCTTTTTACTTACTAATTTTTTTTCCATATGTTATACAACTCCAAATGGTTTGAAACTTTTTTAACATGTACTTTATTGAGGTGGAATAAGGAATTTAGAGAAACACCACCCACATGGCCTTTTTTCCTTAGGAATTTCACCTTCTAAAAGGTAGTTGCTGGTTTTTTACAAGGCGTTTTTGAATATTCAAACCATTCTAACTTCCAATTCACATGGTGAAAAACTCTAAATTTTTTTCCACATCTTCTAAAACTATTCTTCTGCAAGATCCTACAGTCACATATGCATAAAAATGTTTTTGATTTCAAATATGGTTGATGCTCTAAAAATGGCAATTTTGAAGAGTTTTTGGTGAAAACTTTGCTTGGTCCTTTAGGGGTTAAATTGACAATGGTTCCTATTACACTAAAACAAAGTTGGGTGAAAAGGGGATGAAATTGCCATTGCCATATTTCTTCTCAAACAAACACTAGGTTTGCCAATATTTGGATGAAAACAACTAGTATTATTATTTTTTCTGCATGAACATGCGCACGTCGTTGATTCTATTGAACAATGTTATCTAACTTTTCCTTACCTACTTGCATTCTTGGGTGCGGGTCGATCTACTTTGACCAAAATAAAAAAAGAACCCGACCGTTGACCACTGTTCTGTTTGTATACAGAATGTTTGTATGACAGTTGACCGTGGACGGGTGCATGTTGTGCAACCAATAAAAGAAAACACATAAAATTATTTGGACCTCATTATGTTTGTCACATTGGCGAGCCCATTTGTCTGCTTGCCCGTTTGTCCAAACTCCAAAGTGCCCAATCCTCAATCCAATTTAGTCAACTCACAATTCACTTCAAAAAATGATAGAAAAAGCTTACTTTGTACTTGCTGGTGACGCTCATTGTTGCTAACATATAGTCAAAACATGGAATTAAAGCCATATCATATAGCAAAATTGGAAAATAGTAATTTGATTCTTTCAATTTTAGGTAAAAAAATTTTAGAAACCCTAAAATGCAAAAGTGGACGGACATGTCCATTTGTACCGTCCATTTTTGTATGTTTGCATGTCTTGTCCGACATCCAAATCTTGCCATTCTGACATGTTGTTTGTTGTTAAATCTCTACAACCGTAGGGGATGGACTCATGGACTGTAAGCTTGTCGCTTAATCTGAGCTCCAGCGTTTTTTTTGGTACACGTGCCCTCACTTGAGAAGAGGAACTTGGGAGGGAAAAAAAATCTTAATGGCTCAAACTAAATCTGATATCTTTGAATCTGGTTTAAGGTAACTTTTGGGTTTAAGGTGGAGTAGAAAATGGTACCCCGTTTTTCCCAATTTACCTAATATGGTGTTAACTGCAGTCCGTGAAATGTGCTGAATACGGCTTGCTAGTGCACCACAAGTCACGGTTTACCTTCTGTGACCGAAGGACCACTCAAGGTCATCGCAATTCAGAATTTCAGACGGCAATCCCGAGGTTCAAGCTGTTTTGAAATTGAGGTATGTGGACTTTGGGAAACATCTGGGGTCCACGGTTTTGCCGCTGGTCAATAAGACCCATGCAAATACACCTCTGTATATTTTGATAGGAGGGTGTGATAGGTTTCTAATTAATTACAGACAGGAGTGTCCCACGAGCTGGCTGTATGATAAATAGCAAAGTTGCCGTGCCATCCTGCCTCGTCCTTGCGGTAGGTGAGCGTGATCCGGGAATGGACACAGACCGGTGTCTAGATTTTAGATAAACTTCTTTGTTTGCTGTATTGAAGAGTTGCAGAGTTTGCAACTGAGGTAAGAGTTTAATACCGTTGCTCAAGCTGGGTGTACCTTAAACACTAGTATCAACTCCTCAGAGCGTTGGTGTGTCGGGATCATTCTTCTTCTAGTGATTTTGGACTAGTATCTTCAAAGCTTTGACGAGGAGAGTTAGATTTGGATTGCATGCAGAATCTCCGTAGCACAGCTTTAGGTTAAGCGCAGGAAACTCTTCCAAAGAGAAGTGAGATTGCACATTTTGAGGTTTGTTTTGGACACCGAAATGGTCCATTTGTTGAATTTGGGTGACTTAGAAAACGGAAATTTAGACTAACTTTCAAGTGCTTCAAGTTTGAAAAACTAGAGCCAGGGTAGTCTTGCGGTTTCCGCACCTAGAAAGTGGCAGTCTCTTGAAATGTCGTCATTTTGACGTTTAGGAGATTTCACATTTTTCATGATTGATGTTCAGCCGCATCAGTCATGTGGGTTACAACACAAGAGGTGACATGTGAGCCTTATTTTTTGATACTGTAGACATTTGTGGTCAGTTTAGCTTCAGGATGAGAGGTTTTTTCTCTATCTAGACATGCTATAAAAGGTGCCTTTTGAAGGTACGAGGCTCCATTTTGTGGTGACGTCGTTGTGCGGTGAAGATGGGAGTCATAGTGGACGAGAATGAGAAAAAGTCCCGAAACATTCTGGTCCGCATGCTCGTGTACCACTGGACGGTGAAGCCAATAGTAAAATCGCCAGCCAAAGAAGAGCAAGAAAAGTATCTGTTTCTCTGGTGGAAGGCCATTCCCTTCAACCGATGGATGCTTTTCGCATCGTCGTTTCTGATCCAGTTTTGCTGCGGCTCACTCTACTCGTGGTCGAATTTCAACGCCCCCATCGACATCCTCATCTATGGCACCAAAACCGCCAATAAAGCTCCCAACACTTTCTACATCGCCGTCGGTACGTCTACCTCGTCCATAGCTCTCTCATGGTCATATGCTGGATTCCATACTCCAATGTCCGCTTGGATTGTCCAGGTCTTTGCATATTAGAACGGTTGTAGACCTGAGGATTCAGGTGAGGCAAGGAAAATCTGAGCCAATGTTTACCGAAATCTGCAATTTTTACGATTATGAGGTTATAGGTCTTTAATTGTAATTATGCGGTGCAAGACACCATAGACCAACAAAACATTTGGCCACAAAATGTCAAATAGTGGCTGACTGTGGTTGCTATCAATATCTTTTTGACAAATGATAATTTCAATCCATTTTTTGGAACATTTTTCTCTAAGATCTCCTTGTTTATAGTTATGAAGAGTTTCAAATTATTAAAGTGCTTATAACTACAATCTACAAGGAATTTCAGCTTATTGAAGAGAGTTGCAACAAAATACAACATAGACCTAACAACCGTATGAGTTATTCATAACACCCCTCAGTAAGCTTTAACTCTTTGTATCTACAAGCAAAGAAATCTTAGGAAAAAGTCAAAAGTATCATTTGTCAAAAAAATGTTGATAACACCCAAAGTCAACCAAACGCGTTATTTGTTAAATTGGGAAAAATGGAGGTCCCATTTTGTACCCACCTTAAACCCAAAAAATTACCTTAAACCACATTCAAAGGTATCAAAGTCCATCTGAGGCACTAAAATTTTTTCCCTCACAAATCCCTCCTCTCAAGTGAAGGCAAGTGGACAAGTTTTAGGAGTACTCCTGAAAGTTAGCTAAAACCTTCAAAAATCCTAGTGTCCCACTTTGTAAGCAAATTCCCAAATTAACGAATAACGCGTTACCACTATTTGACATTCTGTGGCCAAATGTTTTTGATATTATGGTGTCTTGCACTGTAGTAGCAGTACCTTTGGAGGTGTTGAGCTTGTGGTTGAGTTGTGCAGGCATGTTTGGCACGACGGCGATGATCCTGGGACCATGGCTAGAGCGGCACGGCCCACGCCGGGGACTGCTACTAGGATCCAGCATGTTCGGAATCGGGCAAGGCATAGCAGCATTGTCACTACACAAGAAATCCATTGCAGGTGTCTACGTTGGCTATGGCGTTTTCGGAGGATTCGGCCTCGGGCTGAACTACATCTCCCCTGTTTCGGCTCTGCAGAAATTCTTCCCGGATTTCCGAGGCGTGGCATCCGGGTTTGCCGTGGCCGGGTTCGGTGCTGGAGCCATCGTCTGGAGCAAAGTCTATCTCCCTCTTATGGACCGGTTTGAATTGCCCGAAACTTTTGCAATTCTCGGTGCAGTTCTCACTGGCGCCATGCTCCTCGCTGCGGTGGTGATGCGGACTCCCCCCAACGACTTCACTGCTGGAGGATTGAACGTCCGCGGCGAGAAAGTAGTATCGCAAACTGCCAAACATCCTACTAGGTAAATTGGGAAAAACAGTACATTTTGGGACTTTCACTATTTCTGTCATTATGTATAATTTAGCGTATTACAAAAAAGCAAGCTTGTACTTTTCTGTACAATAGTAGTCTCAATTTTCAAGAATCTCAAATAATTACAACTTTGAGCTATATAATGTTAGCATTTGATAATGTTGGGGTGTTGCATAAATTAAGATAGGTAGATTCAGCAGGGATTAAGCAACTCAGGCATGTTTCTTATAACGCCATATTTGTTACTTTGGGAAGAAACCCCAATTTTGGGAATAAACTAAGTTTAAGGTGATCACCTTAAATCAAGCTTTAGGTTTAAGCGGCATTTTTTTGGATACATGTGCCCTCACTTGAGAGGAGGAATTTGCGAGGGACAAAATTTGCATTTGATACCTTTGAATTTGGCGTTTAAAGTTTAAATGCTAGAAAGAGAAACGTTGGGTTTAAGGTGAAGTACAACTTGGGAATCTAGTTTCCCAATTTAATGAATATAATGTTTTATATACAAAAGCAGGGAATAATCTAGCCTAATGTATGAGCAACATAATCTAATCTTGACAATCTTGATGACTAAGAATCATGGATGAGTGTCATTCAAAGGATTGCAAATGCATAACTAACACTATAGCTATGAAACACAATATTTGTTAATTTGGGAAAAATGGTACATTTTGGAACTTTCAGGAAGTGAGTCACAAAGTTTGAGGTGATTACCTCAAACCGACACATGCCCTCACTTGAGATTTGCGAGGGAAAAAATCTTAGTGGCTTAGATTGAATCTAATACCTTTGAATCTGGTTTTAAAGTAACTTTTAGGGTTTGAGGGGAAAACAAAGTGGGACCCCTGTTTTTCCCAAATTAATGAATATCGCGTTTATGTGTACATTTACTGTATGTAAGCTTAAGATTAAGTTGGAGTACAAAATGGTCCCTTTGTTTTTCCCAATTTACCTAATTAACATCATATTAGGTAAATTGGGAAAAAATAGTACATTTTAGGACTTTCCCTATTTCTATCATTATGTAAAACTAAACATAATTATTACAAAAAGATAAGCATGCACTTTCTTGTACAAGAGGGAAATCTTAGTGATTGCCTCCTAAAATTCAAACAATTACAACTTTGAGCTATAGCAATGCCTACATTTACTATTGTATGTATAAACACAATGGTCCCTTTGTTTTTCCCAATTTACCTAATAATGTCATATTCATTAAAAAGGGAAAACTCTTATAAATTAAGACTTCCAATGTTTTTCTTTTGAGAATGCCATTTTTATTGGATTGGGAATCCATTGACTATTTTCCAATGAGATGAGATATATATCATCCAGAAATACCCTCTTTTTGGACAGAAAGTCTAGAATTTTGAACAGAAGTTCATTAAGTAGATTTTAGGTGACCCCCTTAATTCAATTAAGGTGGCTATTTGGATTCAGGTGAAATACAAAATGGTACACATGTTTTTCCCATTTTAATGAATATCGTTTTTAATATGGTGTTTGCAACCAGTGACATTGACAGAAATGCAGATCTCAAGTCCAGGACGCCCGATCTGGAAACTCAGAAGCTCGATCTCGACCACCGAGATCTAGATACCAAGCAAGTCAGTGACTACGTCAATCTAGATCTAGACAAGAAACACGTCGACGTCGGCAGCAGCAGCAGCGACGATGTGCGAGCTCCGATCGTCATGACGTTGCTGCAATCGATCTTCTGCCCGGACTTCGCATTCATGTACCTCATGTTCTTCGCCAACCAGCTGTTCGGACTGGTGGCGCTCTCGCGTCTGGCCAACATGGCGGAAGATCTCTTCGATCAGACCCCCACTGAAGCGTCGAATGTGGTCTCTATCAACGGCGTCTTCAACTGCCTTGGTCGCTTGATGCTCCCCATGATCTCCGACTTGGCCATCAAAAGCTCGCTGAAGGCAAACCCGCCATTCGCCCGCAAGCTCGTCTTTCTGTTCAACCTTGCCATCCAGGTCGTCATCGTCGCCGTTCTCCCCACCATTATTGACCACAACAGTTACGACGGCTTCAGGGCCGTCATGTGGACCTTGACCTTCACCTACGGCGGTGGGTTTGGTACCATTCCTTGCTTCCTCACCGACATGTTTGGACCTTACAATATCGGTACGGTGTTCAAAAAATCTCAACGATTTTTTTTTTTTGCAAATTCAAACCTACCAGTACAACCTGTGCACTTACCATAACTTAGCCCTCATATTCACTTCGGATTCTTTGGCTATTATGATCTCTAAGGAAACTTTTATGCATACCCTTGAAGTTTGCCATATTTGTATAGATACCCCTGGTTTTTCAGAAATTGCACAAATATCCTTAGAGCATAATTTTCAACCATTTGTTTTGTTATGCACTCTACATGACCAATGTCCAAGCAAGGAGTGCAACATAATGGAAAAGAAGTAGCGTGCACTTAAGTGAAACAGAGTTGGCCTGCACAATAGAATATTAAAGTCGTCCGAAAATTATGATCCAAGGGTATTTGTGCAATTTAAGGGTATTTGTGCAATTTCTGAAGAACCAAGGGTATCGATACAAATTATATGCCAAACTTCAGGAGTATCCATAAAGTTCTCCCTTATTTCTAACAGCAGTATCTCAAACATAGTTTTAGATCAGAAATATATAAACTCCATATTAGTTGTGTAAGTGCAACACATGTGCATCTTTCAAAGCCAGAGTGAATGTTTGATGCAGGTGCACTACATGGGCTTATTCTGACGGCATGGTCGATAGGAGGAGTCGGAGGAGGCTTGGGTTTCACATCACTATTTGATAAACACAAGCCTTCCGCAGCAACTGCAACTCTGCCCGGCGCCTTTGACAAGGCATACGAATCGAACTTTCGGTGGATTCTGGGCGTGTTGATCTTTGGAATGGTGATGCTGTTCTTCGTTAGGACGAATCCCTTGGATCGAACCTCGCCTGGCTGGCGGTACAGCATTCTGGGAAAGCAGGTGGTCCATTTGAAGCGCAAGGAAAGCAGCGATACCAAAGTTACTGATCTTCGGAACGGAGCTCCTATGGTGCGTCCTGCTATAGGCGAGGACTTGTAAATCATCCTTTTCACATATCTCCACTCAGAGTTTTGAACTGTAAATTTATGAAATTGGTATATTCTCTGTAACACTGGATGGTTAGGTACTTGTAATTGAGATTAGACATTGTTATCCTTGAGATAACAATAGAACATTACTAGTCTGATGATGTTAGCAGCTTGTTTCTAGTATTCCAATATTGTATAAAATGCATTTAAATACTCAGTTTATATGCTATGTGCTAAAATGTTTTATGGTGAGGATATACTCCCCGGGATAGTCCCTCTGTCCCTCTAAAAAGCTCCAAATCAGACACATTTCTTGTACTGAATGCCATATTAGGTAGAATTGTTACTTTGGGCAAGCTGAGGCTATCAGACAGCACGGACGGGCACACAAATTGGATAGGACGGGCGGACAAATCAGACCAAATAGGCGGATTAGGGCATTTTTAGGGTTTTTGACCTAAACATGGAAGAATCAAATTATAAATTTTCATTTTTATTACGTGATATGGTTTTGAATTCACATTTTGACTTCATGTTGGTCACAATGAGTGTCACTAGCATGTACAAAGTACGTTTATTTATCATTTTGGACCAATTTTTAAAGTCAACTATGAGTTGACTTCACCAAACAGACCATGACCTCAATCAGACACTTTAGGCATATGGGCAGGTAGGCAGACAGGCGGCCCAATGTAACAACCATAATATTGGGTAAATTGGGCCAAACCGTACAAAGTGGGATTTTTGGCTTTTTTTCTAAAAACACCATATTCATTCAATTGGGAATCCGTTAACTGTTTTCCAATAAAATGAGATATATATCTTCCATAAATATTCTCTTTTTGGACAAAAAGTTCATTAACTTCTAAAATTTTGGATAGAGTTTGTTAGCTACATTTGAGGTGACCTCCTCAATTCAAATTGAGGTGACTATTTTGGATTGAGGTGAGGTACAAAATGGTACCTCCATTTGTCCTAATTTACCTAATATGGTGTTACTGTTAAAAAAGTTCCCTTTTGGTGATTTCAAATAATGAGAAAGCATTTTCCATATTCAATGATCTCATGGGGTAAGCTAAGCAATTAAAGAACATTCTTCTCCTAGCAAGCTTGACCTTGCCCATGTGAGGTATCATTGTTGCTACTAATATTTAAATCATCAATAATGAGAAGCTGGCATCATGCACAAATATAGTATTTTTGCATGGAATTTGGATGCCCAAACAGCAACATCAAATCTGAATATTTTACATACATTTTGTAGATGATATATTGAACACCATATTCATTAATTTGGAAATCTGTGAACATTTTAGGAATTATGGCCATTTTCTGTTGGCCTGTCAGGTGTGCACTTGACTGTTTTCCAGTGAAATGAGATATATATCTTCTAGAAATACGCTCTTTATTACTCAAGAAGTCAAGATTGGGACCTATTTATTTCACAAAATAACAATACTTCTAAAATTTTGAACAAAAAGTTCATTAACTAGGTTTAAAGTGACCTCCTTAAACCTCTCCAAGTTTAAGGTGAAGTACAGCTTAGAAATCTGATTTTCCCAATTTAACGAATATGGCGTTATTGATTCTAGAATGCATTTGTCACTAGCACAATACTAAAACACAGTTAATCCTTTGCAAAAAGCTTTTTGGACGTTTTTAGAGGGACAGGAGTACTAGCCACTGTGTAACGTCTATTTAGTTTTAAGTTGGCTATATGCTAGTACTTTGGCTCGGTTCAGGTAGGACGGCCTAAACTTGAATTCTATATTGTTCCTAGTTTGTGTACTGAAATCAAGCCTTTATGAAGGAATATATCTTTGGTTTTGGCCTATGAATGCCACCAATTCAATGGGATGGATATTTTGTGTAAGTTGTAATAGTATGTAATATGATATTAGTTACTTTAGAAAAATCTTTCCCAAAACCAAGTTTGGGATATTAAATTTTATATTTGTGAGGATATTTTGGTGATTTAAATTTAAGTGAGTTTTGAATAATTCTTTTAACTCCTAAATCCCTTGGCTCTTTATTTTGTCAAAAGACACTCAAAATTGTCATTTCTATTGCAAAGAGTAAAAAAATTGAAAATTAGTCTTTTTGCATATCTAACCGTAGGATCTTGTATTAGAATAGTATAAGAATGTGGAAATAAGAATTCAAAAACTTTGACGGCACAGATTGCAAGATATTTGCATTCAAAGTGTAAAAAATAGACTTTTTTGCACCTTGCATGATTAGACTATTTGACTTTGAACTTTTTTAACATAAAATTTTTGCACCCTAGAGTTTTGAAGTTTATTTTTGTATGGTGGGAAATTGAGTTGAGAATCTTTGGAAAAAAATCAAAACAAAAAATACTTCATTTTCATTCTTAAAAAAAACAATAGGTAGAAGAAGGTATGAGATTGAACAAGAACTTAAATTGTTAATAACCATGCAATGGAATGGAAACTCAATAATCTCGATGGTGAGATTGTTCTAGTTAACAAATTTGCCCTCTCCAACAATTTTTTTGAAAAATTGTTAATTCACCGTATATTTAGAAGACATAGAAGCTTAGTCTAAGATCACAATTGACGCAAATTAGTTTCATATGGATGTATTGACCAGGTTATTGTTTGAATACAATACACTCAATGGCATGTCTATGGAGGCGGCTTTGTTATAGGCGATTAGGTGCCACTTTGCACTAAGAGTCCAGGCCATGAAAACTTGAATACATTTCAACCAAGATTGAGTCCCAAACACATAATAATAAGAATTCAAGAAGACTGATTTACTTGTGTCTTATGGTCAAAAGTCAAAGTTATATAGCCCATGTTACAAACTTTGAAAATTTTAGTAAAGAAGAAAAATAAGGCTAAGTAAAACTGTGGGGATTTCTATTTCATCCCATGATCACATTGAGTTCACTACTCAAAACAGTACTATTTATTATTAAAATTGTGTTCTAATGACGTCTAACGATGCGCCCAATGCCGTGCAAATTATGCAATGGCCTATCACTTCTATTAAACCTAACTTGTGGCCATGTTAAATCTTGTATCCTGACCATTACAAAATAAATTTTACATTTAGGCCTCAATTCTAAGATGTGTAAAAAACCTTAAAATCGCTTCTTGAAATTGAACAAATCTTAAAACTGCTTGTTGAAATTGAACCAACAAGAGGTAAGCATGGTTGTTACTTTGGGTAAGTTTTGGATATTGAATAGCATAAGTAGGCGCACAAAAAAAACACCAAGGATGGACAGGTCCACTTTCTTCTTCTTTTTTTGGTATTTTTAGGATTTTTGACATAAAAATGGAAGAATCAAATTATCATTTTCCATTTTTATTATGTGATATGGTTTTGAATCCAAATTTTGACTTCATGTTGACAACAATGAGTGTCACCACCATGTAAAAAGTAAGTTTTTTAATCATTTTGTACCATTTCTTAAAGTCAACTATGAGTTGACTTCACTATACAAACAATGACCTCAATCGAACACTTCATACATATAGGCAAGCAAACAAACATGCAATCCAATGTGACAACCATGGAGGATTGGGACTAGTTGAGGCTCCAAAATGGTCTTCACTCAATCACTTGTAATGTGAAGCGGGCCAATGTAACATGAAACTTCATGATAGACATAGCTCGGAATCACACAAAATGTGAATTTTGTTGAAGACATCATGAAATAAAGTTATGTCAAAAGGTTGGACTCCTAATTGACATTTGGAGATTTTTTGTGCTTCACCAGCTATAACCTCGCATTTCTCATTTTCAGCTGGTTTTTTAGTAGTAGATTCTACCGAATATCTTCTATATTTATACTACTCCTAAAATTTGGTTTTTGTAAATTGTGGCCAATTTTTTAGCAAGTAATATCAAGGTTCAAACATTAGAACGCCCGTTCATCCTCTTGCCCGTATACTTGAAGTTCCCAATTGAGTTCATGGTCAGTCCAATGTAGTCAACTCATAGTTGATTTTAAAAATGATAAAAAAATGATAAAAGAAAAATTATTTTCTACATGTTGGTGACACTCATTGTTACCAACATGAAGTTAAAATGTGAATTTAAAACCATATTATGTAGTAAACATGAAAAATAATACTTTAATTCTTCATATTTTAGGTCCAAAATCTTTAAAATGTCCTAAAAACAATAGGGTATGGACACATTTGTATGTCCATTTTGTGCATCTGCCTAAGCTATTCGACAACCAAATCTTGCCAATAGCAACAACTATGGATAATATCAAATTCAAGCAAACTTTTTGCAATTACAAACGGAGGACAATACACTAATTGCCGGGTCTCCCCAAAACAGCTCTTAACCCATCAACAAAAAATTCGTTGTCCCAATTTCTGGAGCTCTCAATCGGTATTGGTATTTTTCCAAGGCTCGCTGTTGAAACTGGGCGCTGCTTTAGACATGATTACTCCTTGGCCAATAATTCATCACGGCGATTGTTACTTTGTTACTGTCTCAATGGATGGGGTTGTGGATTGAGTTGCCTGACATGCATTCATATCTTTGAATTTGTCCTTGTGATTGCAGTACCCTGCCCCCCATTCAAGTATTCAACTTTGATTGCAGATAGGTCCAATGAGCGGGGAGATCCAAAAAGAACAACAAGAAAGTAAGCCCAATGAAATGACAACAAAGTCGGTTGAAATTTTGATATTTTGGGATAAAATCCAACCAAGCTATTGAAAAATGTCTAATCACAAAATAGATATATAGGCAATTTATAATGCATGCACATGAAAACTGAATTGAAAATAAATAAATGGCCAGATTTTAGATGATATCTAGCAATCTTCCCGGATACCAGGTAGGTTTTACAAGATTGTCATTATATTATATTATTTTTTTTGACAATTTAGATTCTTGGAAGGTGCTCTTTTTTATATCAAATACTGGGAGGAGTTCTTTTAACTTTTTGCTATGGTGTCATATTTATATCCTAATTTTCAAAGGATGTGTCAAGATTTGACAATACGTTTTCAAAACTTTTGATTCTCCTCATTTTCAAGAAGAGCCAACTAACAAGTAAAATCTTGTATATCACATAATCAATCGACCAATCCAAAAATTTGAGCATCTTTTTTAATTTCAGGCATATTCTTTTTGTGTGAACCTCTTACTTCCACCTCCTCTTCTTTTCTTGTTCCTATAACGATTAAGTGTTTTAGGGCGTCAAATTTTCAACCATTCCACAGCAACACATATTGTAAGAAGCATTTAAAGCACAAACCATATCTGTTTTAACACTCGCTGCTGTCACACTTTGTTAAAGGTCTTTTAAAAGGAATATAAAATTGGCTGCTGTTATTGTTGAGATGAATTAAGTTTTTGTCAGCTGTTTTCAGTACAACCTCAGAGACATTCTTTCAATGATTTCCAAAGATCAGCACGCTAAGTTGACAGCAGCAAATGATCGTCACTGCCTCAAACGTGCAATCATTCAATGTTGAGTACAATTCTGTGCTTGCAAAGTACATACATGTCACTAAAGCATTCTACTAAAGCGGCCAGTCAGTGCAGACGTGTCCAGATTGTGTTTTTTGAAAGGCGATTGCGAAAAACTCATTGCACACTGAATCCACTCATGAACAAAACCGTAAAAAGACAGGAAAAACGAACCCGCTCAATCCACATGCTCCATGCAGTAGTACAACATGGCATTCTGAATCAGCCTCTAAGTACTGAAACAACTTACAATGAATGATTTGTTGCAATCAAGTAACGGAAGTTGCTAACCTGTCAAAGTGCATGCTTCCATGCTGCGACAATAACGAGAAGTGATCGGCATTTCAATTATTAAGCAATGTCTGCAAAATTCTGAGCTGAAATTTCATGTAGCTAACGCCGAATGGATCGCCGGACTGTTGATGAAATTGAAGAGTGCTACGCTAGGACATAAGATATGAGAATGATAACGATGAAGCCAACGTGCAGTACTGCAAAGGCCTTCTCGCGGAGGTTCTTGCGACGGATCGAAGATTTCCGATTAAACGTCTGCGTCGCAACGAATTCGAGAAAGGAGGCCGTCATTTTGTTCTCCGTGGTGGTCTTGTCGCGATTCAAGGCGCCAGAGAGAACGGCGATAGCTTCGTCTCCACGCAGATGCACGCTGTGCATGTCCTCTAAGGTCAGGCCAAGGTCTGTGAGCTTGACCACGGTGATGGCCGATGGTTGCTCGAGTGGCCTGCATCGCACGGTGATGTTGCAGTGGATAGGAGTCGTGGAATTAGGGCTTCGGAGGATGGAACCGAAGCGGAGGAGGAAGTGATTGCCACCGTACGGCCGGTGCTGAATGCCGCTCAACGGCTTCCAACTCGCGAGGTTCACCATGCGGTGCGTCTTCTTATGAAGAAGGATCCAACTAACACGCAATTGGCTGCAGAGAGCCATCCAGAAGCGGGCGTCACGCGTCCGGGGGATCCCTTTGGTTTGAATTGTTACGCTTGGCCCGTCGTCGTCGGCAGAATAGATTGCCACGCCGTCATCCCCGAGGATGTCCACAAGAGGACCGCGTGAAGCGCCGGCGCCAGGGATGCCATCCACCACGCGGGAGAGCACGTGGTCGCCGTTGTACGTCACGTCCACTATCGAGACAAAATCGGCCGCGGAGTAAGCATATTCCTCTTCGTGCTGAGACTGTGAAGCGAACGGGAAGCAATTCTTGTAGAGTTTTCGGAAGCCGCCGGAAGAGTCGATGAGTGCTTTCACGGGAATTTGCTTTGTCGACGGCCATCGGTCGTTGCAAAGCTTCTCCCAAAGTGTTTCCCCCTGAGAAACAGACCGAAATTGCGTGCTTACGCAACTTAACCTCGCCAGAGTCGCGCCATCCACGCGGCTCATCACGTCACTCAACACATCGGCGTTGAAGAATTGGTCACCAGTCTCACAAATCTTGTGAAGATTCAATTCCAGCGCCATCTTTTGTAACGCGTTCTGTTGGAGGCAAAACCGCAATATCCTTAATCATAGCCTCCAGTCCTCCATTGCCAATTCTACTTTACATTGCAGCTAAACTCGGAATACGATCGAAGCAGAGTGCTTAACCAGCAGTAGCTACAAATGGATTTAGATTCTAAAATCGAATTCATGCTTTGCGATAATCATCCGAACAAAGAAATTCAAGAAAGCGTCACTTCGCTTCCTTTCTCCATCTCTCTCTACTTCTGAGCCTCTACTTAGCCAGACGTGAACCAACGCTGATAAGAACCTTTGGCAATTCGACTATACGTTTAAACCGAAGTCTAAAGCGATCGGAGCAGACTACTATTCAAGTTACAGCTCTTTCGCAGATTCTAAAATTCAGCTCTAAAGCTAGAAGCACACGTCACCACAACGATTTGGAAACCAAAGACCAAGCAAGCGTCTCTGCACTTCTATCCTCCATCTCTTTCTCTCTCTCTCTCTCACCTTCAAACCTCTACTTCGCCAGACTTGCAGCAACTCTTATATGATTTTTCAAGAAAATCAAAGAAGAGCACCGCACGCATTAACTTCAATACGCTGAAACAACTTCCTATCCTCCATTGCAATTGCAACTTTTCCTCGAAGCTGAACATTCAAAAAGATCGAGACAGGTTACTGCAACTATTGATCGTAAGAGAGAGTAGATTCTAAATAACTTCCTATCCTCCGTTGCCAATGCTTCGTTTCCTCAAAGCTGAACATTCAAAACAATCGAGGGAGGTTACTGCAACTAATGAACTTACGAGAGAGAAGATTCTAGTAAGATTCCTCTCCTCCATTGCCAATGCTAATCTTCCTTGAAGCCGAACATTCATAACAATCGAGGCAGGTTACTGCAACTATTGAACTTAAAAGAGAGCAGCTTCTAAATAACGTCCTATCCTCCATTGCTAATGCTAATCTTCCTTGAACGTAAACACTCAAAAAGATCGAGACAGGTTACTGCAACTACTGAACTTAAGAGAAAGCAGATTCTAAATAACTTCCTATCCTCCATTGCGAATGCTAATCTTCCTTGAAACTGAGCATTCAACACAATCGAGGCAGGTTACTGCAACTACTGAACATACGAGAGAACAGATTCTTATTTACGATTCAAGAATCCAGTTCTTGCTTCGCCATAGCCATCCTAAAGAAACATCATTAAGCTTCTCTCCTCTTCCGATTTCCATCGCTCTCTCTACTTCAGAGCTCCACTTACGCCAGACTCTAGAAGAAGTTACAAGCACCACCGTAGAACAAAACAGATGGAGACCTCGCTACTCGGTGACTACTGCTCATTAGTACCGGTCAGGCAATAAAGATGGAGGAATATTGGTGCTCGATAGCAGCAACCCTTGAACGGAAGAAGACCAATGGAGATCATTATCTATACATGGATGGCTACCGTCGCAGTTCGCAATGGTGCACGTTTCCGGAGAAAACATCTGGCAGCAGACTCAGCAGCAACAGGAGCAGCAAAGCGGAATGATGAAACTATTTGCCTAGTCGGCATAGACACCAGGTGGGCCTCCATGGTCAAAACTTGTCAGCTGTGGTAAATATCTAGCATGCACATTAGATTTCGTATTATATATCCCTGCAAGGACGAGAACCTTAACATTGTCGGAGACCTTGTACTTGCGCCCACGTCCTGTGGACTTTGGTGTGGGGTCTTCCACACATGGGCCCTTTGGCTCTTCAGTCATGCCATTCAACTCTTCTTTTGGTTTTGGAACTCTTTCATTCATTGGTCTTGTTTTGTAGCAACAATTGGTTGGTATTTTTTTTTACACTATACTTGGGTTGGGCTTCTGTGAGTAAGCAATGGAAATAAGATCAGGCTGTTTATGTTTAGGGAGGAATTGCTGAATACATTACACCTTTTTGTTAAATTCAACACATTGCATCAAATTTAGGAGTCTAGTAAAGATGAGAAGGGCAAATTTCATATTTATTGGATGATTGGTTAATGATGATGGGGAAGTAGTTATTATAAGATTATATATACTCAATGTTATGGAAGTTAACCCTTATATGACCATAGGGCATAGTATATATGCTGTTGTATAATTGACATTTGCTACATACCAACAAGAAGTTTTAAATTGGGATCTTGAATAGTTCACTAGAACCGCATTGATTTATATTTCAACTTCTCTGTTAATCTCAAATGTAGCAAAGGTGTGAAACCATTCTAGATACAAGAAAAAAACTTTGTATATTGTACAAGTCAAAGCTGCAAGCTTAGACGTTTAAGGGTTAAGTAAAGGAATGAAGAAAGGGAAGAGTGGACAAAAAAAAATAGAAAAATAGAAAAGATAGAAAAAGTGGACAAAGATATGGAGCATAAATTACACACGCATGCACAACATGTTTCAACAAGCTACTCCTAAATATGGTGTAGTATGGTGGATTTAGCTAAAAAATGTGGTGGATTCAGAAATTCCCTATGTTTATAGTGACACTATATTCATTAAGTTGGGAAAACCAAATTCCCAAGTTGTACTGTTTAAGTTGGTCAACTTAATCCCAAAATGTTACAAAATCCCAATTTAATGAATATGGTGTCTGAGTAACTAAACTTCGAAAAGGAACAGGGTTGTCTACTATCTATTGGTCTTCTTGGAATGATCGCATGGGAAATTCTCGTATGTTGAGTGAGAAAAGTTTGATCTAAGCACACTTGTACACACTGGTTAAAATGCTTATTATAGTGAGTGAAGGAGGATTTTTACACCACAAAAATTACGTGAATAGATGTGGTTCCAATAAGCTAATCCTTTTTCAACCCACGCATGTGGAGATGGTGATGTTGCACTTGTATTTTCATCTAAATGAATACGGACTTTTAGGTTGTATGGTTACGAAACTTGGGTTGCAGGAAATTTGGTATTTTGAAAATATTTGTGATGCACTTTGTGGGCATATCAATTATTCAACTCTGCCCACTTGAACTGATTGCTCTAAACAGTTTCTGAGGTAAAAAACATAACTCTTGTACAAGATGCTCTTGTTGTGGGTGAAGTTGTGTACTCCTTTATGAGTTTGCAAACAAAAATTGGAATTTCAACCGCTGTGTTGACAGAGTACTCAGTCATTGTATGATTTAGTGATATTATTGTACGTATTGTTTTTTGCAGCCGCGCAAATCTAAATTTTGTGAGGTACAACTGTGTGTTTCATGGACAAAAAAATTCAGGAAGATGTCCTTTTCGAATATAACACCACTGAGTGACTTTGAAGGAGGATACGCAATGTAGCTACACCAAAAGTGCATTTCGATTGCATTACTTTATAAAATTACCTCATGACTCATCGTTTGGCTACTTGGAGGTGCACACAACTTTATAGATTCTAAAATTTCACATGATTTATAATGTGAATGTTGTCAATTTATTTTCCCACAACATCATTGTTGTTATTGAGACTTTTAAAATTTGTTTATTGTAGTAATCACTAATGAAAACTATTGTAGCAACACAAAATATTTGTATAGTGCAAAATGTCAAGAAATTAGTATGGGGCAACCTAAATGCACTATTTGATATAGCTATAAAAGCATCTTAGCGTTGCATTTCAACCTTGATATTTCAAGAGATTATATGTATTTTTGAAGGGCCCTCAAAGTTCTTGTTCCTAGATTTGCTCTTCAAACTTGCCCCTTGCACTTCAAACATGCTTCATAAATAGTCATTTGACCATTCATCAAAGAAAGTATAGGATAAAAATGCGTTATTTGTTAAATTGGTAAAAAGCTTACATTTTGGGACTTTCAAGAAACCTCCTAAAATTGAGCTCAACGTTTTTTTGGGTACACATGTCCTCACTTAAGAGGAGGAATTTGCGAGGGAAAAATCTTAGTGGCTCAAACTGAATTTGATACCTTTGAATCTAGTTTAAGGCAACTCTTTGGGTTTAAGGTGGAGTACAAAATGGTACCTCCGTTTTTACCAATTTAACAAATAACATGTTATAAAGCTTAGTAGGATGAATAGCATTTTGAAGGGTCATGAAGCCTTTCAATCTTCTTTTCACATGTCAATTTTAAAAACTTGGTCATCAAAAAAACCTTGGAGAGGCGACTTATTGCATTTTAAAAACAATGTGCGGCAGAATATAGATGATCTTTTATTCTTTTTGGGTAAAATTTATAAAAAGCTTAACAACAAGATAGAGGCCAATAAATACCAAAAATTATTTATAAGTAATTCAAATAGCCTTTGAAAGCGGGTCATTAGTAATTTTTACATATAATTTAGCTTGTCATATATTGAATCCTTTAGACTAAATTTACTATAGCATATGTGTACAATTAGGTGCACCGCTAGGTCAAACATTTTTTTTTTTGGCAATTAAATGCCCAATTTCCTCAAATTAAAATGGGTAACTTCAAGACTTTAGGAAGAAAAAAAAGGGTTGTGTACTATGGCCTCCAAGTTAGTTTCATTCACCCTATTTTACCCTTGAAAAAATTTGGTACTTTATAAAATAAAATTAACATTTAAGAATTTTGTACCATTCTTTTTTAATACTTACTCAATCTCAGTTAAGCATACCAAACTTTGAGTTTCAAAAAACCAAAATCCTATTTTTAGTAAAGTTTTTACATAATATTCATGGTTTTACATGATAAATGATTAAAAAAAATTGGTAATGAATTTTTGAGATTTGATTGCATAGATGCATAATAAATATCCACACACACATCTTTTCTTCTAACAAGAATCTCCAAAAAAAATTATAATTCCTTCTATGTAGATTTTATTAATGAAGTGATTACAACCAAATCTTGTAAATTAGACATTTCTTCATTGTAATCAATTTTTTTTGTTTGACTTATACAACATAGTTGGATTTGAATCTTTGAACATAATGATATGGTTATTTTGCCAAAAACTAGTTAAAAATACATATCTCTCTATTTTTCAAATTTTGATCATGATCACTCCAACGTTAAAATCTACATAGAAGGAATTGTAATTTCTTTTGGAGATGCTTGTTAGAAGAAAAGATGTATGTGTGGATGTTTCCTTTACATCCATGGAATCAAACCTCAAAAATTCATTACCAAATTTTTTAATCATTTATCATGTAACACCATGAATATCATGTAAAAATAATTCACCAAAAATAGGATTTTGATTTTTTGAAACTCAAAATTTGGTATGCTTGATTGGGATTGAGTAAGAATTAACTCCTAAAGGACCATTGTCCCTTCAAGGGACAAATGGGATTTTGGGCATGTACCTATGGCTAAACTACTTTGTGTGATTTTTTGAAATTTTTATTGAAGATGGGGAATTCAAAGGCTTACGCAAGAATCTCATCTTTATTTCATTATGACATTTGATGAAGAAGTTATACATGTTTTTTTGAAAAATGGTGTTCGAGGGGCAGCTCAGGCACTACCCTCTCTTTGTAAGTAGTAGTTGAATACGCATGTGGGCAGCTTAGAAGGGCAGCAAATGTAGCAAGGTGGGCGGCAAGGGACAAAGGGGAGGGTGTCAGAGCTTGCAACAACTAGCATGCTTGTACAGGAGATGACAAATAGGCTACCAAAAACTGCCTAATGGCAACACAAGAGTGGAAGAGGAGGAGGTGGATACAACCCAAAAGTCGAAAGTTGCAGGAATAAATGCAAGATTGCAGGAAGGGCATGGGGCCTAGGCCTTGGTGGCAGCATGGGAGTGGAGAGGAAGATAAAAGCTAAAAATTGCATGTGTCAAATATAAGGGGAGTGACGTGGGTCCCTAGTTGAAGCTCATGTAGGGGAAAGAGGACATGAAGGGGGCTACAATTGGGACCTAGAATACAAGAGGCTGGGGTGGAATGGGCCCATCCTATGGGACCCATGACCCTCCATTCCACCTGCCCCTTGTAAAATTCCAAACTTTAATTTTTTTGAAAAGGTTAGGTATGTTTTATTTTTTATTTTTTTTTTTTGAATATGGTAATATTTTAAGAGTCCTTGATTTTAACCATTTCAATTAGTGAAATTCAAATTTCTGAATTTTACATAAATCCTCCAATTATGCCTAGTGTAATTGCAAATTTTGTCACCTTCCGGCATTGTAAGATTTTACAAAGTATGATTCATACCTCCAATTCATTTGAAAATTCTTCCACACATACCTAACTTGGTTTCCTACATGGATAAAATAAACCTCAACTTTGAGTTGAATAATTTATTTTATAAAACAATGGTCAAAGGCTTCTGAAAATTTTGGGCAGTAGGGAAAAAGACTTTATTTTTCACTTCAGATGTAAATATTTCACTCCTCACCATCTAAAATGAGCTCATTTTTTTCCCACAACTACCTCCCATAATCTAGGGCAAGATCTTACAATAGGATTCCAAAAAAAAAAAATTTGTTACTTTTCTATTCATTCCCCCAAAAGTGGCAGTTTTTTGTGATTTTCACATTAAAAAGGGCTTGGTCCTTTAAGGGTTAAAAAGGTATGGTACAAAATTCTTAGATGCTAATTTTATTTTGTAAAATACCAAATTTCTTGAAGGATAAAACAAGTTGAACAATGCTAGCTTGGAGGCCATAGTACTTCTTTGTTCAATTTTTCTCTTTTCAACTTGTTTTTCAATTCTAGGTTTTTCTTCATAAAGAATATAGCCTAGAATAAATTGCATTAAAATAGACAGTAAAAGTAATGATAGAATTCCATCAAATAAGCCATTTTGTCAATTATAAGTAATTATAGGGATCCTTTAATTCTTGCCTATGAGATAAATAGCCCTCCAAAAAAACCCCCTTGTCGCACGGGGTATTCAAAATATATAGAGAGTGACCTCCTCAAGAAAAAAAGATGAGGTTAAAGGGCTTAACATGCATAACTCCAACCAATTCATGATTTCTCAAAATCTACTCTAAATTTTTTTTAAATGAATTTCTAATGTGATTTGTTCTCAAAGATCTAGTGTATTTGAAGCTCATTTCCAAGAGCCCTCAACACTACATAAAGTCAAGATTGCAATGAACACCCCATGCACAACATCTTGAATAGAAAAATCATAATCAATCATTTGCAAAATCAAATCGTCGAAGCTAAAACTAAACTTTAAAAAGAATTTTTCAAAAATATAAACTACTAAAAATAGTAATTTGGTAAGGTTTAATTTGACTTCAAAAATTAGTCAAGGACACATTTTGTCCTCAGGGTCCTTTAGGGGTTAGGGGGTTAACCCTTTAAAGACCACACACATCTTCCCAAAATCCACTAGAAACTGAGGCAATAAAATTAGATGTGCATTTGAATCAAATATGAACCCAATTTGAATAATCCAACCATACAAATGTGAAGGGCACTTTGTTTGTTGTAATATATCAAAATTTCAACGAGATCTACTATTGGAGGTGAAATATTATAATGATTAATTGAGCTGTACATGGAAAATCTTTAGTTTTTCATGCGTTTGTGGTTTTGAATGTTAACGCTTCAAGCAAGCTTTGGTTGAGAAGAGCCTTACATTTCTAGAAAGCAAGGTTTTCCACCTTTCCAACAAGACTAGTTTCACACAAAATAAACAAAAACAGCAATCACAAGGTGTAGCTAAGTGGACAAAAAGGGTCAAAAATCCCATTTTCTTTGCTACCCTAAAACAATTCTACAAAAAAATTAATAATTGTTATGGAAAATCCAATCGGTGAAAGCAATCAAGAATTGACCTTAAATGTAGGATGAATGTTTTTTTAAATAAAATGACAATATTATTTTAATGGATTCTCAAATATTACAAATGTATTACTACCGTATAGAGAAACAATACAAGCATATTCCTTAAGCAATTTGAATTTTTTTAAGATTGCACAATTGAAATGTGGCATTCTTCTTGAATGTTTGATGTATTGTGTTGCTGCTTTGATCCATCTTTGACCAAGTATGGATATGTATTTTGAGGCCATGATGTATAAACATCATTATTTATCAACTCACATATCCATTTCTATTGTTGTTTTTTGGGTTGGATGCAAAAAATTTGTCATCACAAGCATTCTTCAAGATCATTTTCCAAATTGTTGAGCAATTTTATTGTATAGGCCAAAAACTACTCTCTCGAACCAAAATATGGTTTTGGTGGTCTAAAGGGTTAAGAGCTGAAAAATAAAAATAAATTTGTATCATCTATGCCAAGTTGTATTTTCAAATTATTGTTGTTTTTTTTGTGGTCCACACCTATTTTGATATTGTAAATATTGACCATATATACTAGGGTGTGGTAGAATAGTCAAGGAGTGGTACATGTATCATTTCCCTTTGTAAAAATGTGTGTGATCTAAAGTTATGAGCATCTCCACTGATGAATCCAACATACTAACACGCTTGAAGTGAATGAAAAGTGTTGCAAGCCCTCTCAAAACCCTCTCTTGACTCTATGTCCTACGGCGTCTAGCCAATGTCTAGCAATAGCCCTTCAAGACACTCTTCAACACTACTCACCATGATTTTAGTGAACTTCATCCCCTACTTCCCTTTATATGAGTGTTCAAATGAATATTTATGAGACATATTGAAGTGTAAGGCCACCTTTTTGAAGAACATGGGTGGAGATTGAGGAGCTGGAGGGCTATCCAAAATAGATGGAAAACTTTGAAAGTGCCCAGACCCATAGTGCAAGAAAAACCAGAGGCTAATTCATTGTTAGCCGATGGATTTGGGAAAAAAACCGATTGCATTTTAAAATTGCCGGAAAAAAACCAGCTAGATTTTGCTAAGAATTCTAAACATAGTATATTACTATAAAAATCTAGAAAAATATCTGGCACAGTTTGGCAAAAAACCGGTTGAACATGCAAAATGCCGGTTTTTAGCCGGTGAAGTCCAAAAAATTTCCCGAACACTGCCCGGACCGGTGGAGATGCTCTAAGGTACAGGAAAGAAATGAGGGGGACGGAATTACGGGATCTGGCAAAGAGTAGAGTCGTCGTCGCCGCCAAGCACCATAGCAAAGCTTTTACGAAGTTGCCCAGTTCCTGTGCAGATCCGACGTCTCCCACATGCCGCTCGGCTGCTTCACTTCTTTTACTAATTTCAGCACAAACCGCACATCAACTCCTCGTTTTCCAGCGAGCTTTTCAGTCTGTGTATATTCAGGATTAACCCAATTATTGCTTCGCAAGATCTCACAAAACCTAAAACTTCCACTCTCTGTACTCTTCCAGTCATGGTCCTCAAGGATCGATCGCTACTAACAGTTCCCGGCGTACCCAATTTCGAGTTTCTCAATCTCAGCGGTGGGTCAAGTCGAAAGTTGGGACATGGTGCTTCACATTACGTCCCAATCCCATTCCTCAGTTCATTGCATTCTGTTTACATAGCAACACTTCTTGAAAATTTTGCCGCATTTTGTTAGACTCAACTTTTAGCTCAAGTCCCACAATTTTTTTTGCATAAACCACTTATGACTTTCTTGAGTACTACTTTTTGCCGGTGATAATGCAACGAAGCTGGGATCTTACGTTGAGGTGGGATTTGCAGAGACAGAACTTAGGACGTACCTCACTGTCGCTTGAGTACTTTTTTTTCATTTGAATACTCTCAATCCTGAATAGAAGCGAAGTGGTTAGCGTGTCAAGAACATGGACGTAGAAGCTGGACGATGGATTGTTTTAGAAGTGTTTGGCTTTTCAGTGTTGTTGTTGGGACAGTGATTGTCGATTTGCTTCCAAGTTAAGTTGAGTCTCGGAGAGGGGGGAACTTGAGTTGCTACCACAATTATAGTTGTCTTACTATGTACGTTGAGTTTACTCTTCTGATAGCTTCACGATGGGTGGTAATGATAAGCCCCTCCTCGACCTAGATCCTCAGGTAGACTGATCAAAACAAGTGCTTTGCATTGGTGGTTTGGGAGGATTACGAGGGACTTTTTACTTGCAGGTCGATAAGGAAGAACCTGGTATTAATGCGCCGGCGACGAGTGCAGTGGTGCGCAAGTCGCCCAGCATGGCGATACGGATCGTCGAGCGCGTGCATTCCGGCACCAAAAGCAGCTGCAAGACGCCGAGTTGCAACAACCAGCGCAGGGTGAAGCTCATCGCCGGCATGTGTGTGGTCATTCTGTTCTGCACTGTCACCGTGCTCTTCGTCCTCGTCTCATCGCTGCATCCATCGGAGGATCCTCGCTCACTGGTTACATTCCCCTACAAAATCCACAACCATGCTCTCCTGGCGAGCTACACAGATGTTACAGTTGCAAGCGAGGCTGAATCCTTTGAAGCGCTGGAAGGATTAGGAACGCTTTTCAGAAAAGGAAGAAACGCCATGCCGGAGCTCGTAGTGGCGTCTTTGTCTGCAACCACAACAGCAGAGGATCTCCGGTTCTTTTTACGTGGGTTGCATCGTAGCGGAATGCCTGCTCGAGCTGACGTCGTGTTGCTATTTCCCTGGCGACCTTTGCCTCAGGAAATCGTTGAAGTGATCGAAGACGAGGAGAGTTACTTTCAGAGCTTGCTTGCGTCCAAGATAGTGAGCGCGAATGAAGCTGCCACGTTGAGCATCTTCAATTTGGGTGCGTACACGCGCGTGATGGCACATTCTGGTAAGCAGGAATCCGTCTGGGGGAAGAAGAAGAGTGGTAGTAATGGAAGTTCGAGGGTGAAAGGTTGGATGGCGCCCCATTTTGGTGCCGTTGTGGGATTCGACGTGCAAGAGCTTGACCCGGATGATACTCTGAGCGGATTCTTAGACTCCTCCCCTGAAGTTCTACGTCGATGGATGTGCTACCAAATCCTGCTGGGCATGGTGCACCGGCGCTACCGTCACGTCCTCCTCACCGAGGTCGCAGGCGTCTTCATTCTTAATGACGTGCTCGCCGTCCTGGAACGAAAAGACACCAGCTTACATCTCTTCAATACCGGCCAGCGATGGTCAGACCTTCAATCCAAACCTCGAATTCCCCTCATGGAGAGCGTCTACGGAAACAGCTTGGACCTAGGCGACAGGATGCGGAAGGTGATCAGCACGGGCTTGATCATGGGCAGCTCTCGCCCGGTGCGCACTCTGGCAACCGCCATGGCCACCGAGATCGTTCGCGTTGCAATCCTTCGCAATTCCAGAACGCCTTTTCAATCAGATTCACCCCTTCTTAGCTTTTTAGTTCACAAAAGCTCGGTGTTTGGGAAGAAAGTCGCCACTCACCTGCAAATTCACGAGAGCGGCGGCACCTCCGCCATCAATCTTCTCCCGGGATCTCGGTTCGAGGATGTGTTTCGACGGAGTGATCACAGCCGGTTCTCTGTTCTCCAGGGCTTGAAGAACGACGGCGTTTCGACGGAAAGAATCATGACGTTGCTGCGGCGGGACATGTGTCGATCGCATCGCGACATTGCGATATACGGAGATTGCAATATGACGATTGCAAAACGCGTGAGTTGATCAAATTGATCATGTTTCATTTCAGAAAAGATATTACCAAATTACCTTAGGTTTTAGCACATTTCTGCGAGCTACTTCTCGTTGAATTTGTAAACGTTACCAACAGAATCACTTCGCACGGTCTGGCTGGAGAAGTAGCCATGGGCTGAAAGTGTAGAACTTTGAGGAGTTCTTCGTGTTGTGTAAGAATAGAGAGGACCGTTCTATCAGAGTTCGTGTACCTGACAATTAAATATGCGGAGTAAGTTTGTTCAATGCATGACAAATCAAAGAACAGGTTTTCAATACCTGGAACAGTTGTGGACTGAAACGAGGCAACAAGTAATGTGATGACACGCAATGGTTTCTGATGTGATTCTGCTTTTCTAGCTTCACTTGTATCATTACTTTTACGAATCCGCTGTATATACAGAAGTGGAGCAGTTTGGAATACTTACAAGTAATCACATAAAACTGAGTTCTGATGTAGAGCATCCTTACTATCTGATTTGATGACATTGGAGTCTAATGCCCTGGCTGCCCAAGTCCTCCATGAGACGAAAGGAGTGACGTCAACGATGTTGTGCCGATATAGTCATAAAGTTTCTCCTTTCGCAAATCCATCAACTCTGTTTGCTGCTTCAACGGCAAACTCAAAAATAGTTGTGAGGATGCGTGCTCAAAATACCCCACCTTTAACGAAGTCTTCATTACCGGGTGCCAATTCGCCAACAACGCCATTCGTTCTTGCGGTGTCAATTCCAAACGCCCAGCTGCCACATCCTGGTACATTACAAGAACAATCTCGGCAAGTTTTTGCTTTGCTGCCTGAGAGCCAGCTTCGGTGATTCTACTAACGAAGTGAGGAATCGCAGCGAGATGCACAATAGCTCGCACCACGTCCTCGTCCACTCGTTCCGTCTGTAAGGCCCCCAATACCCAGGACATAGTTTTCATCTTCCGAATCGTTTTAACGTCCTGTGCAGTGCCAGGAACGAGCCCACTCCATCCCTTGTTAATGTGACAAACATGTTCTTTGCTTCCTGGCTAACAAGTTCAATGACCGTCATGGACAACCCACACGGTGGACCACTTCCAATGCCCTGCAAGAACGTCGGGAACGACACACCTTGATTAAGAGAAGCTTCAAAGGCAGCGGGAATGCAGAGTCGAGCCAAGTCACCTAATTGCTTTTGACGGCCCTCTTCGCTCTCATCCAAGCCCAACCGGACAACCAAATCATTAAGATAAATGCGCGGAAAGTCTGGAGAAGTCGCATAATCCCATATCCTAATCCCATCTTCCTTCGGCCAAAGCCGGGATGACAGGTAGACAGAGATTCGCTTCATGAGCTCCTCAAAATCTATCTGCGAGGCAACCTTCAGAAGTTTCACACCATGTTTGACGCCTCTGAATGTCCCCGGAAAGGTGTCTAGAGATGGTAGGTACATGCTGGAAAAGCAATCGAAGTAATATTTGACAGCGGTATGGACCTCCAGAACAAACTCAGTTGATGCCGACGACGACGACGACGAGGACGACTCTTTCCATCTCTCACTCAAGCATGCGTTGAAGTACTTGCTGTGAGTGATCAATACATGGGAGTGCAAATGGATAAGTGCTAACTTTTGATCTCTGCTCCCCTCTCTAGGTATCAAAATGATGGTCACATCTTGACCCGTTCCTGGCTCCCCACCGAGTGTCCTCTCCTCCGGCATCATTACCGCTGAAATTTCCACTCCTGAATCTTGCAAAACACAGAACATTCCACGATAACATCCATTACATGCCAATTCAAATATCGATTCAACTTTACTCACAATCAAAACTTTAAGACTCCGCGATCAACAATTTGAGTTGAGAGCTTACGATTGAGTCCACAGAAATCGTACCAAGCCTACACCAAGTGCAATTGAAACTGCAAAGTGAAGAAAGCTTAATTCACAAGGACTACTACTCCATAACCATGCATCAACTGAAATAGCTTCCCGTATTCAATTATACAGCAAATCAGTAGCTGCAAAAGTAAGAAACAGCACCAGAGTGTTCTGTTTGTTCATATCCGCAGAGAAGAGACCTTGAAACACGCTAAGTCAAATGCCATCAACAATTTGACACCTACGGGACACAAGACTGACAAGAGGAGCTGCGATGAAAGCAATAAATGCAGAGAACGCAGGGAAAGGTTCGGGTCATAAACCCGCCGAAATTTTTGAAAGTGGCGGCTCTTTAAAATGTCGGAGAAGCGCCAATGTACTATACGAATGAATGTACTCATTAGATGAATGGTTGCATCAAAGTAGGATGGAAAGGTTGCTATTAGTGCTGGTGAAGCTGATGGAGCGACCCCATTGGCTGGAGCTCTGGCGTCATTCAATAGTTATGGCTGTCACAATAAAACTAGGCTTGAAAAATGAAATTATGTTGTTTCCCAAAAAATCGCAGCACCAAAATCTTAAAAAACAAATAAGATCAAAAATTCGATCGTTCAGTAAATGAAATATTGCTTTATTCAAGTGGAGATCTAGCCCAAAAAATCTCCTCCTCACTCAAACCCTTCTTGTAATATAAATTTGTCACCTAAGTTAACCCCTGATTGCCCAAGGCACCAACCGTTGGTGTTCAGGAAATTTTCAGAAACTTTGAGACCCTAGTAAAGGCAGAGATTTGATTGTATTAATATTTTCTTTATTGAAGAAGTTGCGGGTCAAAGCTAGCTTCAGAGTTCAAATTTAACCCACGAAGGGCCCTTGGGCTCTGGAGCTACGAACGCAATATTCGTTAATTTGGGAAAAATGGGGGTCCCACTTTGTTTTCCCTCAAACCCAAAAAGTTACTTTAAAACCAGATTCAAAGGCATCAGATTCAATTTGAGCCACTAAGATTTTTTCCCTCTCTAATCCCTCCTCTCATGTGAGGGCATGTGTCGATTTGAGGTGATCACCTCAAGCTTCTTGACTCACTTCTTGAAAGTCCCAAAATGTACCATTTTTCCCAAATTAACGAATATTACGTTTACGGTACCAAATACGATTGCAACCAATATCAATAAGTTTGAATCAGCTAGAAATTAAGTATTACAAACTTACAACTATACATATTGAAGGGTTGTATGATGGTGGGTGCATAATTTTTTTTGAAAAGCCCTCAGAGCAACTCAAACATGTCTGTACATACTGCCGTATATATAGCCGCAAAAGACTTTTGTGACATTTAGGGGTCAATGTCCTCCATACCTTCTTTCAATTGTTTTTGGTGAAAACTAAATTGCAAGCATACCTCTTGCACAACAAATAGTGTCATGAATAGTGCCATGAATAGTATCATATAGCCTATGACAAATTGCTACATTAAAATGATTAGCATCAAGTTGAGAATAAAATGAATACTTTCCCTTGGGGCACTCCTTTGGGCACTCCCTTGTGCAGTGAGGGCCTTTTCACAAAAAAAATTCATCTAACAAAATTTAAATGTGTATTTGTGATAATTTCACTTGGAATGGTTTTGTTATACAAAATAGAATTCATTCACAATTGAACATTTTTTCATACATAGTGATTTTTGGTTGAAAATTGGAGTTGGAAAAATTCTTTGTATTAGGTGGTAGCTCTTTGACAAATGATTGCAGGCTAATTTATGAAATTGTGGTCATGGATTTGGAAAAGGGGCAAGAAAAGGGGGTCATTAGTTTTGAAGTAACAATATTAAATCATCAAAGTGATTCTTTGCCATTTTTGTACTCAAAAGTTGCCATTTTTGCATCAAAAGCTTCAAGTAGCTAAAAATAACCAAAAACTTCTGTGCTCATCCACATTCAATGACAAATATGTTGAAATTTGCATGGTTTTTTTGGAGATTTTTTTAGTGGCACCATCTAAAACCCTTGAAATTTAAGATCCTACAATTACAATTTTGTTTAGATGTTTAATAATGATCATACAAGGACAATTCCAAAACTTGAAAACTATCTTCCAAAAACAAGAGACACACCCTAGGACATTTAGGGGTTAGTATTAATTGTATATTTTGAGAGCTCAAAAAAGATGACGCAAGATGCTAAATATGTTGAGGTAAATAATAAAGAGTGATGCTTCCTTTACAATCCTAAACAAGTATGAATTCCAACTACAATTTCAAATGAGTATATTATGCTTATCAAAGTTTTTGATTGAACTGCTTTTTAGAATCTGAAAACCTCTCATCTTAGTGTACATTGAGTATAGATTGGTGATAAACAATATTATATTGGTGGTTGACTTGTGATTACTTCATGAATAATGTGGGATTGAAGTGGATTCTTAAGAATAAATAAATTACTTAGACTTCCTCTGGGACTTCCTTATCTCCATCTAGTTGATGGTTAAAACCTTTTGATCTTCTTTAGCTATATAAAATTACATTTAGTTATAAGGGAAATTACAAATAGGGGCATGAAAATGAAAGGTTTCAAAATAATTACAAACATGGGCACACTTTCAAAATAATGACAAATAGGGGCATATCTTCAAAGTGATTTGTAAGTTTTTGTAATTTTTTTGGTTTGGATATTGATTGATTTAGATACATCACATTAAATGTTAGCTAACTTTCAAAAAATTTAAAGGTCTCTCCAAATCAAACCTAAATAAAGAAATTTTAATAAAGGGAATGGCAATTTTTGGAGAGACCCCTAAGTTTTTTTGGAAGTTAGCTAACATTTAATTTGATGTATCTAAATCAAAGAATGTCCAAACTAATAAAAATTACAAAAATTTACAATTTTTTTGTAATTGCACCCATATTTGTTATTATTTTGAAATTGTGCCCCTATTTATAATATATTTCATTTTCATGTCCCTATTTGTAATTTCCCCTTAATCATAAGTATAATGGCAAATAATTGATTATATTAATTTGATCTAGAAGTAGATCTTTTTGACCAAATCTCTGTATAAACTTGCTAATTTTTAGTATTATACATAATATTTTACTATTTCAATTGTTTTAATTGATGTGGTGAACTGTCATTTTTGTAATCACATGATATTTTTTTGAACATATAATATTGGATGATGTCATTATGTAAAGAATGATTAATCTAAAGAAAGAAGTCCTTGTTGTAATGATAACCTTGTGAGGAAGAAAAGATAAATTGGCTTTGTTTATAGTGTCAAGCTGTAAGTGCTATTTAAAATTCAAAAAATCTCTAATAAAAAATGCATGTTGGTGGGCATCTAATAATTCATCTTGTGTGAAAAAATATATATGCTACATTTATAATTACAAGATGCAAACTCATATCATACATGCACTTGCTAAATAAAATAGAATGCTCTAGCTTTCTATTTCATGATATTTCATTTTCTTTTGTGTATAGTTTTCATTTTCATTGAGTAGAAGTCTTAGCTCCTTGTATAATATATGCATGCATTTCCCTTGTAAATGGTTCTAAATATTCCTAAGATTGCAAAACCTTTTTTGTAGTATAAACTTTTGATTTTCCTTGTTTGGTTTTTCCCACAAATATGCATCATACAAGTACAACATTTTGGTGGTTACCCACTCTATTGCAAGCAAGGGTTTTTTTTTTTTCATTTTAGAGTGAGTGCTGGTTTCTTTGCAGGGGCCTAATTGGTGTTGCTGAGCTGGCTTTTTTTGTGTCTTTGCATGTGATTTTTTGAAACAAGTGACTAGCTTTTTTTTTCCAGATGGCCCTCAAAATGAGCATCTCTTGCCACGTAGGATTTTTGTGTGGGCATGACGTGGCCATAGTGCATTCTAGTTTGTCCTAGGTTTGCTAATGGGTGTGCATGATTTAGATGTTGTACGCACCATTTTTTGAAGTTTTAGCAAATTATGAAGACATTCTGGCACCAAAGTGCGCTTGGTTGAGATGTTTCAGGCGCCTTTTTTGTTAATTCTCAAAATCCTGAAGACAGATTGGCAACAAAGTGGATACATAAAACTTGTAAATGGCAACTCATCCGTTTTGAGAGAAGATTCAAGCAATGAAACAGAAAATGGTGATTGCACCAAAACATGGTCACCACATTTTATGGATCACACAATAGTATGAATAGTGATAACAACCTCTACCAAACCGCTCCTGCTCCCCTTTGACATGCAAGTAAAGAAAAATTGACTCGCAAAATAGAAACACACACTCCAATGTCTAATTTAGGTCCATGATGAAAACAATGGGGACAGAGGTTGAAGGGTTACAATGCATTACCTTGTGTATTGGAAGATTGTGAGTAAAGAGGGTCACTTTGAGGCGGTTGCAAGATTCTTGCCGTTGCTTATATGCTATCAAGTTGAACTGAAAAAAAGACGTACAAACTTCAGTGAGCAGAGACATTTTGCTTTTACCAATTACAACCAACAAGGAACATCAACCAAGCAAGCACAGAAAATTCACAACAAAGAAACATAAGAGAACGTTTTTTGCAAAACCAATACAACATATTGTGGACAGTGGATGATAAGTGAACTTAGAAGTGAAAGTGAAGTGCAGCAACAATTGAACTGCAACTACGACACTATCACCTGGCTGGTTGATTAAACAACTACGGGGTACTGGCCAAATCTGTCTAGGCAAGATCCGACTACCCTGCTTTATGACCTCCATTTGCAGCTACAACATACTTAGGGCACAATGTACTCATTGTCTCAAGCTAGCAGACCATAACGCTGGCGCTTAGTAGTTAGAAACCACTGCTTGAAGCAGTCTTCGTAGGGAAACGTCTTTAAGATGTACAGGCTCTAGCAATGCATGCCTACTACCACGCCGAGGTGATGATCCAAGCAATTACGGAGCCTGTCTTTTCAAAAGGACAATGCTGAGAACGTCTGCTCATCCTCGATGCTGCCGAGGGCGTGGACCATGGCAATTTGGGCCAATTTGATGTACTTGCCAAAGTGTTTCCCGAGTGCAGTATTTGCATCAAGAGTTTTCCAAAGCTTAGTCAATGGGTTTACTAGCTGCTGCACAAGTGCATTCAGAGCCGGCATCTCAACGGCTGCGTGGACGTTGGCTAACATTGCAATCCTGACTAGTGGCTGCTTGGACTCCAACAAGTATTTGTCTAGTACAGGAGGAACTACTTGTTTCTTCTCTCCCTCTCCAATGAACTTAGGCTCACATTAGAAATTTTTAATCATGTCTAGATGCTTGCGAAAGCTTGGGCTACAATCTCCTTGCAGCTAGTACTGCGGGTAGACAATGCCAAGGGCATCCTTGAGGCCATGGTCAGGGAACCTTGCGGCCATCTCATCCAGGAGCTTTGTTGCGGCCTCTGCATCAAGCAAAACAATAGTTAGTATAACCCTGAACAAAAGAGCACTTCACAAAGTATAGGAGAAGGCAAACTATGTAGAAGAATGGAATATAAAGTACAAGGTAAAGCACAAAGTAAAGTCAACAAACACCTTATCCTTGCAGTTGTTTTGCACCCTATCAGCAATTGCAGCATACCCCTCCCAATTCATCATGTTGCCATCATGGAGGACATACAAGGCCTCTCCACCTACCATGAATGTCAGAATGTTGCATTGCAAGTTTGGGATTAGCTCCCACTTCATAAGAATCTGCTTGTGAGAGCATTGGAGAACCTGGTTGAAGGCGTGGAACTCATCCTTACAAAAGGTTGTCTCTGCGTTCAAGTAGTAAGTGAAAAGGCTGCTTTGGCATGTGCTAAGAGCCTCCACAAAATCACATATAAAAGCATCTCTCTTTTGAGCCCAAAGAATCAAGGTGTCAACAACCTCTAGCATTGGTAACGTCACAAACATTCCAAGCAAGACATAGGGATCCACAAGGAGGGCTAGGTTTGCATGCAACAAAAACAATCCCCCCATCCAAAATGTACAAAGTAAACCAAAAAGTGGAACAAAAAAACAACAAAATACAAATTTTTAAAACTAAAATAGTGCACAACACGCTTAGTAAATGCAATCTAATATAGCAGTAAAAAAAGAAATGCATACAACATAACTTGAATAGGAAGAAGAGGAAAAAAACTAACCCTCGCCTTGTGTCCCCACTTTTGATCATCCTTGTCTACAAGCATCATGGCAATGACACCTTTTTACTCTGCCAGGAGGCGCCGGATTGGTCCAAGGCAGCTCATCCAATGAGTCTTCACGTTTTTAAGCATCTTTAGCCTTTTTGACTCTAACTGTTGTGCCAAGTTTTTGAATTCCACAACTTGTTTTGGAGAGTGCGCAAAGTACGCGTGAGTCATGCGGAGCGCCTCCTCCACAGCATACATCACCATCAATGAGGAGAGTGACTGGGTAGCTAAATTTAACTGATGTACGCAGCAGTGTATACCTGTCGCAAAGGGAGCAAATTTCTCTTTGATTTGCATTGTGACACTAGACTTGAGGCCCTAGAAAGTGCTCACCCCATTCGCTCCAAAACAAAGCAACTTTTCTTGCATTTTGGAGGGGGGGGTGACACCACCGGCAGTGAACACAATGTTCATAATCATAGTTGTCAGCTTATTAGCGTAGCTCCATCGAAATCCAATTTTTAGATTGAGAGTAGCAAGGGCACACGGCACCAGTTAACCATGACGTATGCATGGATAGCCAGCCAACTAGAATTGTTGCATGCGGTTGTCTCATCTACCGACAGAGCGAAGAAGGTGGCCGTAGAAAGAAGTGTCCTCATTCGCTGCATCACAAATTTGTGAAGATGCTCGGCCATAACCCAACTGGAACCATCCGCCCGATATTTCCTTGGTAGTTTAGGAATCTCAAGAAAATCATAAAGCTCAAATCTAGTCTTGCATTTGGACATCGGCCTACCACTCGCAAGTATTTGGAATAAGGTCGCAAATTGGACCCGTTTCTTGCGAGACTCAGCTGAGGTGCTCCTCTGTAGGAGTTCAATGACGGTAGCTGAACCACAAGTGGCATATAGGAGCAAACACTTTTTATGAATTTCACGTTGGCCGTGTTTGGATACGGTGTTCTACTTTGCAACCATTTGTATGGCTTTTCCCCTCACTGCAATTGAAGACATACATTGAACCAAGTTCCTGACACCATCTTCCCCTAGAACTAATGCGCTCTAGAGCTCCTTTGCCATCCACTCCGTCTAGAACTCCCACTGCAAATCATAATTCTTCTTCAGTTTTGTCATAGTGGTTACCGTTGATGGTACCGTAGCACTGGCACCTTTTGATTTGCACCTGTCACTCTTCCTTTTCTTTCCAGCAAAAGGTGGGGGGTCCATGAAAGCCTCCAAGTCCGAGTCCTCCATATTGTCATTGCTCAAGTCTAGGTCTACCTCTGAATTCAAATTATTCTCTTCTTTGTCAGAGAGACGGACAGTCGTAGGGAACAAGAGAAGGATTTTGGTGTTTGCAAAACCGGAAGTATCAAACTCCTTATTGTTTAAATTGGACCCTGACAAGTTTGCACCAACTCTTCTCACGTCAACACCTTGCAATGGATCTTGATTGAAGGAGTACTTGCTTGAAGTAAAGTAACTTTGCATGGTTGAGCCGGCCTTTTTTCTCTTCCTTCCCTCTGCCTCCATCGCTTGCTTTGAGGCCTGTGCCTTGTGCTCAGCGACCTTTGCCTTCTCCTGCAGTCGCTTTAATTTCTGCTCATGTCTCTTGGCAAGTTTTGTGTCCACTTTTGCCTTGCCCTTTGCCAAGCCAGCGACATCAACTTCCATAGGAACAGAAGGTAAATTTGCCATGTCAAAGCACTATAAACCCCACCCTAACACCAGAAACCCAAACCTCAAAAGCAAAACCACAAAACAAAACCCTAATCCAATCCCCTGGCAGACTGAAGACACAACAAACAATATAAACAAAGACACAACAAACAACATAAATGAAAACACAACAAACAATGTAAACGGACTTCCTAAGGAGGATACTGATTTGCCAATGGAATTGTAGGCCAATGCAAAAGCCTGCATTGTACCATGCAACGCCGTCGAGTGCCTTACACTATTGTAGCATTCAAAGAAAACCATAATGATGAAGAGATTCAAATCTCACAGTCGCAGCCACCTCATACTGCAAGTAATTGTGGCTTCATGGAATTCTTCGGTGAAGGGTAATTGGCCATGTATGCACTGGAAGAAATGGTCGCTAACGCCAACAAACCCTACAGAATTGTGAATTTGGCTACAAAAAGTCATTACACATAATGAAGGTGACGCCACAGCGATTGAATGCAAGAGCGTAGTGGGCTTCATTGACAACGTACTGGGAGAGAAGGTGGCGACTCAAGAATTGAAGAAGAGAAGAGTGGGGGAGCTGCTAGCATCAACCTCAACAAAAGTGAGGTGCGCTGATGTTCATCTGGCGACGAGACACCTTGTAGCGCATTGTGGGGGTCGTGGAGGAGATGGCGATGTGGCGTCACTAGCCTCAACGGTTTCGAGTGGAACTGGCATTGTCACCTGTAACTACGCGCGCCATGGGCGATGCGGCCCCTAAAACCGCCCTTTTATTTCTATAGGGCTGGTGCTGGGCAAGAATTTTTGGTGCAATCCAGCACCAAATTGCCTAAAAAAAACACTAGTTGCAAGTGCTAAATAAAATAATATTGATTGTCAACACCCTGAGGTTAGAATCAATTTAAAAAAAGTATGTATATCATTTACCAAGGCATTCCAAGCAACATAAGTCATGTTGTGTTACCAATATATATAACACTAGCTAAGACATGGAGGTTTCTTGAGCCCAATTTAAAAATAACTAATTCAACAAATTTTGGTTTGAACATTGTCATTGTGTTTTGCATACCCAACTTTCAATTTCAATTCATTGTGATGATTCTATGGTTTTTTAAAAATCTTATGACTAATTATAGATATACTTAGGAATGTAAATAAACCAAGAAGAATGATTGTGAACTTGGCAATTACATCATATCATCATAAAAATTTAAGTGCTTCAAAAGGCACTTAAAAAAGAAATGAAATGATATCATGTTATAAGAAAAACATGATCTTTGAATTTTGAGACATTTGAATTTTGAGACATTTGAATTGTAAATATAAGAAAATATCAAAGATTGTCAAAAGTTAAGATCTTAGAGCAGTATTAAATCTGCCAATATTGTAGCAGTGTTTTAGGCTACACTAATTTATACTTTGAATGTGTGTTGTTTTTGTATAAATGCAATGCATTTCTTTTTGAGAAAGCAAGTGTCAAATTTGTGTATGTTTTGAATTGTAAGTTTCTGCAAAGAACAATGCCTTGATATGGCTCAAAATAATTATTAAACAATATCATAGCAAAAAAATTAATAAAATAAATTCTAACAATGAACACGGGTGATTGAAATTAGTGAATCTAGATGCATCATAAAATTTTCAGCTTAACAATAATATAAAAATCTATCAAAATTTATGAGTTAATAAGGGACTACAAAGAGAAAGCCACATGCAAATCAAATATTGTTGTAAACTTAGTGCTTAGAGCATTTTTGGCGCACTTCAAAACTAACACTTTAAGAAATTATATCTATTTTTGAAAATCCCTCAATTTTTTTGTCCTCCACCCTTGCACTTCAAAAACGTCTCACAGGTGCACAAGTCCACTACTTAGGTCTCATAAATAGTTATTTGACCATTCACCAATTAACCCCAAAGCGTCATTGGGGACAGAAACTGTCCTCGACCAACTTTTGAAGTTAACCCCTAAGCGTCTTGCTAAGAAAATTTAGCATATCTCCAACATGAAACCTTCAATGCAATCCCCGAGTTTTTGGAAAGTTGATCAAGTAATCACATCATCCAAACCGGTCATTTTATACCCAATTATAAATCAAATGTTTTGAACCAACTTGATTTCAAATCCAAGTAAATCTCCAAAATCCCCATCATTGAGAATCTCATGTTTTCCAATTTGGGCAATAATTCAAAATATGGATTTTGGACTTTCATGTAATATTTTCTCAAAAAAAAATTCACCTAATGGCTGATCCCATGAGATTGTGTCTTGCTACACTTGATGGAAAAAAAACTCCACAAATGGATAAAAACTCCAAAAGATATGGTCACTCAAAGTAGCTAGATTCCACTAGCTCCTTACTTTAGAGCTATAAAAACCTTGCCCAAATCAAGAAAAAAAAAGTGACACATCACCAAACTTCTCCCTTGTACAATATGAGACATGAGAGCACCCATCCCATTTGCTCTGTAAGCCGCTCTTTTCATTTGCCCAAAGACATTCTTCTCCCAATTGTTGAAAAATAGAATATTTTCCATATTCCATGTAGAATCTAGAGCAAAGTAGGCGCTTCAAGGAACAACAAGTTGATCAAAAACTTTTCTTGAACTAGCAACTCCATTTGGACCTGAGTGGCAGACCAAAATTTGAGCTAAAAATGCCTCTTTTGTATACTTTCACACCTCCAAGCACCCCCTTTGGCCATATTGGGCTCTTTAGTCCTTTAAGGGTTAAATAAAACCTAACCAAATTACTCGTTTTAGTAGTTTATATTTTTGAAAAGTGTTTTCTGAATCTTAGTTTTAGATTCAACAATCTGATTTTGCAAATGATTGTTTATGATTTTTCTATTCAAGATTTAGTGCACGGGTGTTCATTGCAATCTTGGCTTTATACAGTGTTGAGGGCTCTTGGGAATGAGCCTCAAATACATTATATCTTTAAGAAAGAACCACATTAAAAATTCATTTAAAAAAAATTTAAAGTAGATTTTGAGAATTCATAAATTGGTTGGGGTTATGCATGTTTTGCTCTTTAACCTCATATTTTTTTGGTGACCAAATTTTTAAATTTGACATGTGAAAAGAAGATTGAAAGACTTCAAATCATTTTCACAATTTTAACACCCTCATGATCACACATTATAGTCTTTCAATCCATAAGAGATATTGTTGTGTTTTCTTTTCTAATGAGATCTCTAACATATCTTTTTTGATATTATATGGTTACAATTCAAAAAGAATATATACAACTTATCAAAATAATGGCTTTCTATTCAAATTAGAGCAAATTCCTAAAAGCCCCAAAAATGCAATGTCACTTTGGGGTTAAGGGGAATATAGAATAAAGCTCACTAAACTTAAGATGAATAGTGCTTTGAGGGCTATTGCTTGACAATTTGGGTTAGAGTGTCATGAGAGAAAATTGAGGGATTGGAGCACTTATCATCCATGCTTAAAGTGTATTAGACCTTGTGAGGGCAATATTGAAAATGCTTTTAGGATATTTGCACTTGTACTGCAAAATACCATGCTAGAATTTTTGGGTGAAAAGGGAGCAATTAATGCATAGACTTGCCAAAATATTGTCATTGACGCAAGGAAATTTTTAATTTCTCCAAATAAGGCAATTCCTTCAATTTTTCTTTTTCATTTACAATTAAGACATTGAGTAGTCAATGCTAAAGAATCTATATGATTTACAATCAAAGATACTTATCATTAATTGAAGATTAATGAACCAGTTAAATGGGTGTTGGAAACATGTGGTCAACTCCAAAAAATATTAATAGTAGGGATAGTCTCATCTTCTTCACCAAATTCTCAATCTTCAATGAATGGGGTTGTAGCAAGCTGTCCTTGACCATTGGAAGCCCTGTTCTATAAAGATTTAGAAGTTTTTTCTTCACCTTTGCAGGGGAAAATTTGAGTAAGGTATGTACACCCATAAGCGTCAGTGTCCCCATAACCGTCACTTCTAAAATCTTGAAAAATCTATGGAAGTGAATAGATGTAATGACAAGGATGTACAACATGTGAACATAAAATCTTGAAAGTGGTTATGGGTGCAATGGCAATTTGCTCTTTAAAAACTCACAACTTATTCTCACAGTATTCAAATAATACATTTGAAAGTGCAAACTTATTATTTTTCTGTTCCTAATAGGATCCTATAATTTGCTAGCTGCATATTAATATTCATTGTGTTTAAAACCCTTAGTTTCACGCTTATAGGTGTACATACCTTAAAGAAATCTTTGCATGCAAACATTTTACCGTGCATTTTACCCTTGCTTTTTGTTTCCACCCATGCTACCCTTATTGGTTTGTGACTTGTATGTTTTCAAGTGTTGCTATTCCTATTCTTAGCACTCACTTTCACAATAACTTTTCTACTTTAACCATTCTTTGTTCTCCACCACCCTCACAAATTAGGTCACATCTTCTTCCATGGAGAAGTGCTCCCATTAGCTCCTATTTTCACTCCACTACTTCTCATTCTTCATGAAAGTTTCAAAGAACTTGTGACTACTTAAGGTAGGAGCACCCATAAGCACACTGTCCCCATAACCATCGCCTTTGAAATCTTGGAAAATCTTTGGAAGTAAATAGATGTAATGACAAGGATGTACAACATGAGAACATGAAATCTTGATAGTGGTTATGGGTACAATGACAATTTGCTCTTTAAAAATTCACAACTTATTCTCATAGTACCCAAATAATACATTCAAAATTGCAAACTCATTATTTTTTTTGTTCCTAATAAGATCTTATAATTTGCTAGATGTTTATTAATACTCATCATGTTCAAAACCCTTAAATTGACATTTATGGGTGCTCCTACCTTATCCTATTGTGTTTCCTACTGATGAAAATTTCAAGATCAAGTGGAGATGTCCTTGAGAACCATGGCCCCTCTAATCCCCCACCCTTGCCCGCAACCTTTATTAACCCCTAAAGGATATTGCCTACCAAAAGTGTTGTATGTATCTATACAAGGACCATTTAATACTAGAAGAAATGACTATATGACAAATACAAAAAAATTCTCAAAAAATCCCAATTAACTAGAAATATGTTTATAACATGGGTTGAAATTGCAACTCCAATGGGATTCATGTGCTACCGAAATGCGTATACAACACAAGATTCCGTATACAAAACAATAACATCCTTTAGGAGTTAAGGGCCGGGCTGCTCGACCTGCTCTTTATCTCATTCTCCAGATATTTACGGAGAGCTGCAGGGACCGTAGGATTGAGAAAAGAGAAGAGCAGATCGGACGGCAAGTGACGTCCGCTCGAACGGTTAGAGAGGGACGGGAGTACGTAGTGTCCCTGGCAGTGGACACTGGACCTGCACGGGCTGTTCGATTTTCTCGCAGCAGATCATCGTGGCCGAGGTCGCAGCATTCAACTGCAAAACCTGCCGCTGCACAATCATTTTAATCCTTTCGAGGAAGGGCGTGAACTACGCTACTGGATTGGCGCTTTCAAAATCATCCGACTGGAAATTTAACCGCATCAAAATCGGTGTGTAGGTCAACATTTCCGTATAGAATTTTGCAATTTGGTAGCTGGTTGCATTTTTGGTGATGAATGCACAAAGCTTTCTGGTTTTTCGGAGTAATGTTGCGTTTTCGACAATGATTGGTTCTGGAAGTTGGCAACAGGAGGCCGCTATGGAGGAGAATTAGGGCAGGAAGAGCGTTTTGTAACATATGGCAGCCCTAATTTCTGTCTGATTATGAATTTGGACTGTGCGTGAGTTGTGAGAGTAGTAGCCCTAGCGGAAGTTTAAAGCTTCGTTTGTGTTCAATTTGCTTATGATGGAAGGGGAGTTAGGTTTTTGTAATTGGTCGTTATAACTCCAATTCTGGTACGGATGGCAAAGGAGATGTTTATCGTGAGTGCGCTGTGGTTGGAAAGCGTTGTTGTGACCGAGCCTAAGTGATGATTGAAGCATGGATGGCGGAGTGTTACCACTAGCATTTTATTGCCGCAATGCACAGCTGTCCTTACAGAAAGCGGCTGAATCGCGGAAAGCGAATCTCGACGAAGAGGAGCTACAGCACCTGAAGGCATTTACCACGCTGGTAACGTCTGCAATCCCTACACACCGGCAGTTCCGGGGCTGGAAGGACATTCAAGATATACAGCCAGTGGATTTGCATGCTCATATTGCTGAGGCTAAGCAAAGGATATGGGAGCTTGACGATGCTGGTCATCTTGACCAGCCATCGCCAACTACAAACGGACAGAAGCATGCAATTGGAAGGCCAACACCTTCGACAAGGGCGTTAGAGCCAAGTCGATCTGCAGCCACAAAGTGCGTGACCTCGCCGCGGTCGAAAGTGAATTCGCCGTTGAAGTTTTCCTCCGAGGTGATGTTGAAAACTTCAAAGAGTGTGAGAATCAGTGAAGCCGTGCCGAAGCAGCGCCCGCAACGCTGGGATATCGCCATGACGGAGACCTACGGTGTCGGCAAGACGGCGAAACCTGTCTCTCTGACTCAACGGCTCAAGAGAGGCGCAGTTACGCCTCCCGCAAATTCCAAGGCATCGCCCACGCGCGCACCTGTTGGAAAGGTTGACGTTGCAAGGCCGTCATCTGCGCACGGTGTTCATAACCCTACACCAGGTAAGCTCCACTTCTGAAGATTTCTATTAACGTTCTTTATTAGGTGAGGATAACTCGAATTTCAAAAGAATTTTCTCAAAGGAGCATTGTCGTAATCAGGAAACAATGTAGGTAAAAATTTCTACAATTTTGTAGAGGAAGACATGACAGACCTCCAAGTACAGAGGAGACGTTCAATGAGTCCGTTGTAAGATAAAAACTTGCAGTTCCGAAATTAGTAGCAATAATGTTTGCGTCAACGTGATTTCACAGTTGAGGATGAAATTGTAGCCTACTTGCTGTTCAGGTGAAATTACGTCATCCAGACCAATGCCAAGGAGCCGGGATTCATCTCGCCTTCGAGGAGGAGCAGGATCCTCTATGCCTCCAATTGGCCGTGGAAGCACTGCATTGAAAGCTCTGACATCTAGTACGGTCAAAGTGACCACACTAGACGAGGAATGTTCTCAACCTCTAAACAGCTCGAATCGAGGAATGCGAGACAGTGCCGAGAATGGAGCCAGTAGTCGAGGTTGTGCTTCCACATCAAGTTCGGTCAAATCAGCTTCCATTCCGAAGTTCGCTAACCATCGTGCTTCAGAAGGACCCTGGGTCAAGGGAATTTTGAGAAATGGTTCGGATGATACTGCAGCAAACAGGAATGGAGCCATGGCAAAGTCTAATGTAGAAGATGACGAAGAATTGATTACATGGATTCCGGTATCGAGTCGAGACGAAAAGTCTAGGGCGTTGCGTCGCAGTTCAGATGAGGACGGCAATGGCGAAGAAAACTTAGAATTAGTAAGCAAGCAGCGTGACCTTGACAAGAGCGAAGCACCGCGACTGCATAATCGCGCTCAATCCCTCCGTGAATGGAAAAAGGGATATGTGGGGGGAGAACAGAGGTTAGATGAGTCGTTGGATGTAACCGGAGCAGCATCTCAAGAGTTACGGGCTCATGAAGGATCACGAATACGCGGAGAGAATCGGTCAGCATCGGCACCAGTTCAAAAAGCGTCTGCAAGAGTTACCAAGGGTGCCTTGCCATCACCAACTGTTCAGCGCAGCGGGGTTAAGGAGAATTGTGAGCGTTTCCGGCGCCAGATGAGGCTTCTAAAAGAGAAGGCGGAGGACACAAGAATGAGGGAAGAGGAAGTAGAAAGTATGGCTGAAAGACTACAAAGACAACTGGAGGAGGAAATAGACTTGGACGGAGGCGATATATGGCACAACAGCACTAAAATTCATGAAGAAGAAGCACCCGAAGATTTGTGTGACGTGCACAGAGTTGATCAACCAGATCTGGAGCGGACATCATTGGAGTCTCTCAACAGAACCATGACCAGGCTCATGAATGGAGATTATTCAAACCCGTCAACATTGTCGATTGAGAGCGTCGAGCTGGCAAGTAAGAGAATGAAAACAGTGACGAGAGTTGCGTCGTCTTCAAGCACCTCGGGTGCTTCTGCTCAGTCCTCTCTCCCTCTCTCCCATTACATTCAGAAGCTAAGAGATTCGCGACTCAAGAATGCAGCTGGGAATGGTGCCAATCAACACCGATTCGAGGTCATGAATCACAATTCTAGAACTGAGGATAGGGACACTGAGTTGTTGTCAATGACGGTCTCCAGGACAGGCTCCACCGAGCGGCAAGACGTAAGTCTCCCAGCATCGTTGCAGGGATCATTCACTCCCGCGATCCAGCTGCCTACAAGTTCCTCGAGCAGCAGTCCTAAAGGAAGTCATCGACAGCCGCCATCCTTGCACCATGGCAAAAGGTTGAATTCACATGTTTACCACAACACCATACCTAAGTCGAACTCGAGTTCAGTTTCTATGGTTCGAACGATTCCAAGCATGGGCACCATGGTTGCCGCCAGCTATCTACAAGATGGAGGAAGCTTGCAGGATCAGCAAGCTCTTTGCCATCCCCTTGATGAAGCAAGGGCGCGCGATTTAGGTCGCAGTATTTACGAGGTGAGGAGGTCTGAACCCTAACTTTATTTATCATTTGGATCAAACAAAAGAGTGAATGCTTCAGGGTTGCAATTCTTTTCTGAGAACATACCAGACCTATAACGTCTGCGATTTCAAAAATGTACGTGCACCTGAGCTTTTGCAGACTGCGCAGCAAGACGCAAACGATGAAAAAATTGCACACTTACAGAGGGTGCTTGGGGAGTTGAGAGGCTCCATGGAGGGGGTGAAGATTCGGATTGAGGTTGAGGGTCAAGGATGGCGAGGTCGTGTTGACTGTCTCGAGAAGGAGGTGGAAAGCATGAAGGAGGCCAATGAGGATATAATTAAGGCGAAGCACAATTTCAAGAATGAACTCAAAATGAAGTTGTCAGAATTTATGGCTGACACTGAAAAACTTTTGCTACGAGAGAGAGAACAGGTTTCCTTATAGTTGCAATGAATCTACTCAAATTTCAGTTTTGAAATTTCCAAACAATTAAGGGTGATATTGATTCACATGCTTGCATGCCAGTGTAAGCTGGGTGTTTTCTGCTTGACATACGATGATATACAGAAGGCGAGATTGAAATTATGGTATTCAATTTCAGGTGCAGGTGATGGTGGAGGAGAGGATACAGAAGCAGTTCAAGGCACAGCACTTGGCAGAAATGAAGGATGAGATGCACCTTCTATGGAACGAGATGGATTCCCTGATCAAAAGCAGGGAGGACATGGCAGGTCACGTTGAACGTCTCACGTTCTTTACCAAAAAGGTGCAGGAATATTCAAGCCGGGAACAGGCAGAGAACGGTCTTCTGCGCAAACAATTGCAATCTCTCCAAGATGACGATGTTCAGGTCAACCATCTCTCTGAACAGTAAATGTGTTAGAATTTGGAAGAGCAATCATTGTTTCTACTTGCCGAGCGTTTTCAGAGAATATTCTTGGTGATTTAGCAAATGCAAAAAACGAATGTATATGTGTTCACAAACACAAAATGAACATCCACAATTCCACATAGGCAGCAACGCCATGACTCCTAGCTCCAAGTGTCATACAATCTGCATAATGTTATTGCCTAGCATGACTGGAAAGAGCTAGAGTAAAAGAAATGCATGCATGTGTCGCTACTGTCGTTGTGCTCTTCTGTAGGTGAGGTCTGAAACTGACAAAGAAGACGTAAGGCAAGCTGTGAAGAAGCTTAAAAATGACGGAAACGACATGAAATTGGAGATTCAAGGATTAAAGAATATTGAGAAGACCGTGAAGGTGCTTGCACGATTTCATTCTATATTCGTAATACAGAATAGAAGTAATCAAGCCAATGTTGAACTAGCATCTGTGAATACTATGTTGGAATTTGTCAGGTTGAATTGGTGGATCTCCGAACAAGGTTGGGAAAAGTCCAAGACGAGACAGAAGAATTAGAGCGAGAGAAGGAGATGACATTGGTGGAAGGCGCACGCGAGCGGCTCTTGATCATGGAAAGGGTCGAAAGCCTGTCCCAGCTCTATTTGGGAGGCTTGGAGGAAGTTCGACAAGATCTTGGACATGTAAAATTTGGATTTAGCGAGCGTATCAATGAGATTGAAAGTTGGTGGAATGATTTCAATAGAAACCAAGGGACAGCTTGTGAGGACGGCAGCACTTTGTTGCTACGCCAGGTAACGACCCGTAGAAAGCCGATGACTATGACCACAAACTCCTTAAGACCTTTATTTTCCAACAGAGTTGCAAGGTCTTTATTATCTAACTTACCTTCCAAATTGTTCATGTGATACAGGTACTGATAGATGAGCTAGACCAATTTCGTTCCGAGATCGCGGAGATGGTGGACATTGAGCGTGGCGTTCTCAAGGAAACGCTCGAGAAAGAGAGTACCTCGATTTGGCGCAAAGTGATGGATGCATACGCTAACAACAAAAGCGAGATGTTGAATATGTTGAAACTTGAAATTCAGAAACAGTTGCATAGTGCCCGTGAAAAGGTCCTGATTATGACAGATGCCCTCAAGTGTGACATGGACGCCTTGAAAACAGAGTTGAGTCACACGCAGGTTTGTACCTAGATATACCTCTTCACTGCACTTACATTCAATATTGTATCCATTTGTGGTCAATACGGGGTTTGAGCCGCAAGCGAGGTGGCTGGTTGTGGCAGAACGGAGCTGAGGAATTGAATCAAATCATATTGGCTGCTGAAGAACAGAAGGATGTAGCTGCGCAAGCAGCAGCTGATGCCTCAATATCAGCAACTAAAGCTAAAGAAATATTAACAGATGTATTGGTATCCATTGGAAGTGAAGTATCCAATACAAGGCTTGAAAGCATGCATCTACAGGTAGGGAAAGTTTTCCTCATAACTTTCATCTTTTTGAGGTGTAGCATTTTCTGACGTGGCGCAACAACTCAAACAACAGAATGTAACTTTATGAGTGATGGTCTTGAATTCAGGAGCTGAGGATAGCATCCTAAGTCCACTTGAACATTGCAATTGTTCGATCCATTTCTAATTATATTCTGAACTCATACAGGAGAAATTGGCAACCGAGAAGAACATGGCAATTGCCGCAGCATCCGAGGCACGGCTGGTTAATGAGGCTGTACTGATGGAGAAAGAGACGGCGCTTGCTGCTTTCCAAGAAGTGCGGCAAAAGAGCCACGAATTGCAGGATTACTTGGAAAAAGAGAGTCCAAAACTGCTGACGGCCATGGTGGTTGTTCAGAAAGAGCGAGACAGGGCAACGCAAGCCGCCACTGAAGCCACCTCGTCTGCCATGAAGGCAGGAGAGCTGCTGGGTGAGGTTCTTGGCTCCTTCAACTTGGAGATGGCCAAAGCCCGTCACATAAACATGCAGCTCCAGGTCCGTACGAGTACCCTGTTTTTCACTCACGGGCTTTTCAACCATTTTACAACACTGTTTTGAATTGGTCTGTGTTGTATCTAATCAACTGAACTTCTACCATATTCTTTAGGAGGAGCTGGAGCATGAGCGTGGACTTGGCACCCAGCATAGTCAGGAAGTACAAGACCGTATCAGCGAAGAACTCGAAGTCGCCATTGCTAACTGGAAACTCGCGATGAATGAAGAGGTTGTCAAAGCAAGGGAAACCGCAGAAGGTGTACTAGGCAATGAAAACATCGGGCAGCCGTCGGGCTTTTCAACCCCACTCGACCTTGAAAGCTACATCTTTCAGGTAAATTATCATCAATATATATATACATATATATATATATATATATATATATATATATATATATAAATATATATCTGAACAGTCAAATTTTCAGTTCCTTGTTTGATCTCCAACATTGGTTTTAGTTGATTATTTTCCGTTTTCTTGTTTTAATAATGCTATTATCCAACTGTGTTTATGTTTCTTGTTGAAAGCAACAACTCTGAATAATATCAGCTCATACCTGTCATTCCCCTTGGTACAGACGGAAGAAAAATTGAATAATCTCATGGCAACTGTTAAGCAACTGCAAGAATCGACATTGACCTATCGTGACGAGAAGAAAAGACTTAAACAGCACGAGAATGAGCAAAACAAAAAGGATTGGACGTCGAACACAAATCAGCTGAATCAGGTCAATGTCTACTCAATTTAATGTTCTGGAAGCAGAACACTAATGGGAACAAAAGGCAAAATAGAATACAGTTCTTATCCATCGGTTGTTTTTCAATCAGTCGTTTCGGCTTCCTAAGGTATAACAATGCTTTGCGAGCTATCAATGGTTGTTGTGCTCACACATAACTTATTTTCCTGTTATCAATTCAAGTTGAAGAATAGAGTATTGACCTGTTAGATAAACGATCTCAGGTTGTTCGTACTGTGGAGGAAAGAGTGAATGAAACCTCCTCAGAGCAAACAGAATTGCGAAAAAGATTGAAGAAGTTTGAGGGTATCCAGACTGATCTTATCCACTCTGTTGGAGAAGTGCGGTCAAACACCTGTACGCTTGAAAAAACTGTCAACTTGTTTCTTCCTCAATATGACGCAGCAGCCCGAATTGTAGATAACTTATCTTGCAAGGTGGAGCATTTGGAGGAGAAGGTTGAGGGCTTTTCTTGTGATGAGGGACTTGCCCAAACTATCTCTCGATTAGCTGAGACCAAAATAGAAATCTTGAAAGACTTGACCCATTCCAATGTTGGTTTACAAGACCGTGGAAAAGATCTGAAAGTCCTTCAAGATTGTGTTGAGAACAAGGACCATAGCCATTGCCAGGTGCAACTGATCTATACCCTTTGAATTGTAGGGTGACGCTTGAGTTAGGCCCATTTGTACCTGGTATATATGTCTTGTGTTCACCTACTGTGAAAGTCATTCGTTCTGATGTACTTGCCCCAGGAGCTAAGCTAACATTCTGGAAAACTACAGCAATTAGAGATGAATAAATCCTCTATATTCCTTCAGTGTATTAAACAAGTGTTATTGATAATGATTCTGAATGCAGGCAATTGCTAAGGTGGAATCTCGTGTTGCGGTGGTAGAGTGCACATTAAGCGACATCCAAAATGGTGGACAGTTGGAGAAAGAAAAAATTGGTTTATTGACGGAAAGTGTTGACGCATTACAGAGGTTGCATTTTGTCCCTTGACCATGTGACATAACTGTCTCGAAAAAAAAAATGATCAATGTAGCTTGTAAAACACTCTAGTCATTTAAAGGTTGTAGCTCTTGGTGCGTACAAGGATAGATCAACACACAACCTTGCTAATTCTTGCACAATATGAGAAACAATTTGCTATGTTTCCCGTCAGCTGATGTCACAAAACTCACGTTTGCAGAAAAATGGCCATCGCGGAGCAAAACGGTATCCTAAGCGACCAAGAGCTAGTTACTGGTGCTCGTGTTATTGAATTGGAAAATCGTGTTGAGCACGTAGCGACGGCAACGTTCAGCAATCTACAGTTAGTTCTTTGAACCCATAACGTTTAATCATGAAGACCAAGGAGCCCATTGCATGTGTGGGGCCAAATTCAATATCACCAGCAATTATTTGTTGAAACACCATATTCATTAAATTGGGAAAAAGAGTACATTCTGGGACTTTCACTATTTCTGTCATTATGTGAAATTCAGCATATTACAAAAGAAAAAAACATGGAATTTTTTGTACAATATTGAAGTCTCAGTGATTGCCTACAAAAATTTCAAATAACTTTCAACTTTGAACTATAACTATGCCTACGTTTATTGTATGTAAGATTAAGGTGAAGTACAAAGTGGTACCTCTGTTTTTCCCAATTTAACGAATATGGTGTTTTGACCAAAAAGCTGCTTCTAGTGATATTAAATTTGGCTTAACTTGAACTACGTCTTTCAAAATATGATCAATCAAATTGGTTATTTTCATACCATTATGTATCCTTGGTCTTTGAAAGATCAAGTGGAAATTTCCAATGCAGGGGAAAGAAACAAATATTATTAGTCTGCTAATCTCTGGGTTCTATGCAGGCTGCTGGATAACAAGGTGGAGCGTGTCTCAACTGGTGTACAATCAGCTCTTGAGGGTGCAGCACTAGCAGAGAACAAATGCGGGGCACTCGGGGCTGAGCTTGTAAAAGTTTTTCGCATGCTAACAGCGACCAAAAATTCCAGCATGGCTGCGAACTGGCCGCAGCTGTCGGCTGACAATTGCAACGACGACAATACCAGAGGCCCCAGGGGTCGAAGCCTGTCGCCTCCATTAAGGAGAATTGCAACTCAGAGACTAGAGGGCCGCAGTCAATCACCTCCACCACGTCTAAATGGGAATCCCGCATGGAATTCCAGCAGAGGTCCTCCATCCCCTTTGCGACGCTCTGGACCTCCTGGCCGGCCCAAGGCGGGAATGGCTAGAGAGAAACGGACTGGCGTGAGAGGAGGGCGGAATGCAGACGACGAGAATCAAAGCTCTGAGTTGCACAGAGCGGAGATAAGAGAGCGGCCTGATCGAGCCAAGGAATCAGAAACGAAATTAGAGTCTGGCATGACTAGTCAAGGCGGGAGCCCCCCTCGAGACGATAACTGGCTAAAGTCATATCCTCGAGAATGTTTGCCCTTTAAAGATGGTCGGTTTCCTGGACACGCACTGACTGTGGCAGAACAAACAGCCCCCTACATATCCGTAGACCGTCGTGCCAAAAACTTGCAGAAGACCAATATTCGTCTCGAGTCTGGCCGGATCCACGTGAATGTTAGTCGCAGAGCAGGTGCAGGGACTGGCGGGCAATCTGATAAGCGAGGCGACGCTCTTGCCGTTCAGTCATAGCCGAGCTCCACCTAAAACGACTTGGATATCATGATTGGAGCTTACACCACTGATAACGGAGTGATTACATAATTAAACTTTCGGCAATAAATTTCTCCGTTCCAGGAGTGGTGAGGCATCGGTCCAAACTGGCTGCTGTTGCATCAGGTACCATTCTAATTCTTCGGCTGCTTTAGTAAGCTTGATCCATTCACCTGTGAAGCAATTCTACACTTCTTTAGTATGAACGAGTGGACTTTTTTTGTGCATCGCAAAAGATTGTGTACGTATATTTGTTGTTCTCCGTAACGGTAGATTGAAAGATATGACTTGAGATGATGACCAAAACTATATTGACAAATTTGCCACTTGTAAACTTTCATTTGTGTACTAGGACCTTGATGTTGCTGTGATGTGGCGAGAGGGCTCCTTTACCAAAAATTCATCTATGAAAGCAGGTATGTACATTCTCTGACAACCTTGCTCGGTAGTCCATCATAGGGAATTTGGATTTTTGTACTAAATTTTAGTTGGAACCAAACCGTTGAAAACGTATTTTACGGATTGAAGAATATTTTATGCAGATGTGAATATATATGTCTTCAATCTTCTAAATATATTACATGGAAGTCTTTAAAATGCAACTTCACTAATCAACAACTTGCTTTCAATGTCGTTAGTTCACGTTTGTTTTCTCGACTTGGTTTCAGAATGTTTTTATTCATGTTTGTTCTCTTTAACTACTTTTTCTTGCTATTCAATCTTCTTTTTTATAATTGATTCACTTTTTTGTAGTTGAGCTACAATTTAATGCGGTAAGAAACTTATCTCATCTTGCTTGCTATCATCCTCCAATGTTTCATCTACACGTGCGAGAAGACAGAACTGGTGACCGCGTTTGATAATGTCAGTGTTCTCTCGATTGTGGTTGAATTGGGTTTGCTGATACGATTATGTTTTGGAATGCTACAGGATACCATGTGTTCAAGGAAAGAAGTTTGTGACTCGAAGCTTGCGGTGGAAATCTTTGATATTGTGCTTTATGTCTTCCCTGTGCCCATTTTTTGCAGAATGCGATTGGTCTGCAAGGCATTGCATGAGCTTATGGGTAGGCCGAGCGTTCACCGTCCCCATCATGCAAGGAAAGCTCTTTCGATGATTTACGTACCTGATTTTCTCCAATGAATGGCAGCGATTAACAAATCCATTACATGGTGGAAGTCTATTGACACGGTTAGCCGCAATCTTGCATCAAATGATTTTTGTGATTTATGTTAGCAATACTACTGTGAGCATAAGCAGTTAAGCCTCTTTAGCTACAGATTTGGAGAAGCCAGATATGAGAAGATTTATGAATAAGCTGCTATACGAGCATTGAAAGTCTTAGTTAATCTTTTCTATTACGTATTTTCTAAGTTACGGTTAGTTTGGGCCCATCAAACACTTGAGAAAGGTTTGTTGGAGATGCCTGATATCTTTTTTTTTGAAAACTGTAGAATGAAGCTGGAGGTCCTACTTACAACTGCACAGCTGCTCCATCAAGTCTTTTAAAGCTATATCCTGAGTTCCTGACGTTAGCACTGCAGCTTGGGAATCTTATTTCGATTCTAGTGAAAAGTCCAACTCCGTTGTTCTGGTAAACTGTGATTCAGAACAAGTGGCAAGATATGAGTGGGCAACCGGTCGGTGGATATATTACCTCCTTGTCTTTTGGTGCCAACCTCATAGAAAAAACGACACTGAAAGGAGTGGTGATAGTGGGATGATGATGACTGGAGTTATCAGGCCAAGAACAGGAAGCTGAGATTGAGAAACATGTTGGCACGGTGCTCAAAGACCATACTATGGTGGAGACTCTTGCAAGAAGAAATATACTGCGTCTTCGGCCTATGGAGTAGCATGGAATGTGAAACCAACTAACCTATATGCTGATGGCGCGTCAATACTAACTTTGAATTGATTTTGCAAGTTGGATTTGTTGGAAGATAACGATCTGGATTCCAACATTTATTCCAATGCCTCTCACTTGATTTAAGGTAGTGACAGGGGTTGGAGATGCCTTTACAATTGTTATTGCTATACTTTGGTCTACTTTTGTATTAGGTGTTTGCAAGAGTTCAAAAAGTCCTTGCAAAGTGCAAAGATTTTCTTCAACTGCTTCGTGGTAGACAATTATGTTTTGGAACTAACTCATGTGGAGTACCTTGTGCATTCATATTACTAACTTCAAAAGATAGTGTGAAACTATGCACGGGAGCATTCACATTACTAACTTCAAGTGTGAAACTATGCACGGGAGATCATGCTGGATTATGAAATAGAGCTTTGGGGTGGTATTTAGCAATTAACACGATATTCATTAAATTGGGAAAACGCAATTCCCAAGTTGTACTTCACCTAAAACAGAAAAAGTTACCTTAAACAAGATTTGAAGGTATCAGATTCAGTCTAAGCCACTAAGATTTTTTCCCTCGCAAATTCCTCCTTTCAAGTGTGGGCACGTGTACCAAAAAGACGTTGGAGCTTGATTTGAGGTGATCACCTTAAACCTTTAGAAGTCCCAAAATGTACTATTTTTCCCAATTTAATGAATGTCGTGTTAATTGCTGTATTGGAATCTTTGTTGAATTGTATCTTTTGATGACTTATCTTTAAAACCGAGTTGAATGTATACTCAAATTTGCCGAAGCCAGTAGGCTGTAAGTTCCACATGATATTTCCACATGATATTTAAGCATCAATCTCTATTGGCATGGATAGAGTCTGTTTGGTGTGAGTAATATCAATAACTCATTTCTAAACATCATGTATAATTTTTCTAGTGAAAAACGTATTGTAGCAAGATTTTTTTTTTCAAATAGTGTCTTTTGATTCTTTTGGCTAACTTATTGAAACCTCCAGTTATTTACCATTAATTAGCTAATTGAAATTCATTTAAGAAAGAATAGTTCTAAATGAAAATATTGGACCTTTTTACACGAAGTTCTTAGATTTTATGCTTATGCATCTTCTAGAGTATATTATCTTTGCATCGGGGTGTTTAGTTTTGTAATTTATATACTGGTACGTGTTTTTTCGGTCCAAAATGAAAGTTTAAAGCCAAAAATTAAACCCAACCTATTTAATAAGAAACGTAATCTTAAATAAATGTAATTAGAAATTAGTTTGGATTATGGGAATTGCTCACCTTAATGCATATTTGTCAATGTTTTTGTACTCACAACATCATTGTTATGTAAAATTGGTATACATGCTAACATCATTGTTATGTAAAATTGGTATACATGCTAGTTCATACATATTCACTTGTTTGGTCCCTACAACTATGCTTGTAAACAATTATATATCTTTGTTGTTCTCTTGATTTACTAAAGTTTCAAGACACACTTATCCTTTAGAAGGCTGCCCACTTGAGGTTGAGGGGGTTGGTGAAGTAATCATTAGCAATTTAGCATGCAACTAGATGCCAAAGATTAAGATTAGAAAGGATACTTTGCAAGTTAAAATAAGCCTACCATAATTTTGTTAATGTTGAATGTGCCTTGGAAGATGTTAGAAGTGTAAAACTTGAAGGAACCAAATATGTGTTTCTATTATGATTCACCAAAAATGTATTGATTCCAAATTACATTTTTTTGCAATTATGCATGCTTCAAGTCTCCAACTATTGGAATGGTATAAGATTTTAGTTTTGTATTGTAAAACAAGTTTTCTGCTAGAAATGCATAATTTGTTAAATTGGGAAAAACAGAGGTACCATTTTGTACCCACCTTAAATCCAAAAAGTTACCTTAAACCAGATTCAAAGGTATCAAATTTTGTCTAAGCATTAAGGTTTTTTCCCTTGCAAATTCCTCCTCTCAGGTGAGGACGCGTGGACCTGTTTTAGGAGTACTCCTGAAAGTTAACTGAAACCTTCATAAATCCCAGAATCTCACTTTGAAAAGAAATTCCCAAATTACCAAATAATGCGTTTAGAGTGCAAAATCTCAAACCTATGTGACTAAATCATAATTGTGGATGGAGAAGTTAACTAAGCATCAAAGATTCAAAGTAGAGAGGTCCAAAAACTATACTAGCCAAAAAAGTTCACAAACGAGAAAGCATACAAATTAGAGAAGCTTAAATCTTGTGTAAAACACACTTCACATCTTTAAGCACATTTCTAAAATTGGTTTTCTACAATATATTAATAGTATGAAAAACACCATATTCATTAAATTGGGAAAACCAAATTCCCAAGTTGTACTCACCTTACACCTAGACCACGGTTTTAAGGTGGTCACCTTAAACTCCAAAAATCAAGGTTTCTTCCCAAATCAACGAATATGGCGTTGAAAGTGCTAGATCCAAGTTTTGATGAAAGAAGTTGTATCCATGATTGAAATAAAGAAAAATTTCATGGATACTCTTGAAATTTGCAATATTTACATAGATAGTTAGATACCCCTACTTTCTCAGAATTTACACAAATACCCTTGGACCAAAAAAATTAAGCATTTATTTGCCATGCTGATCAATGTAATTGAAGAAGGGAATGTAATGAAACTAAAAAGAAGCCGCTTGCGCACAAAGGAAGAAGGGAAGTGGCATGCACTATAAAATAAATGTCTGAAATTTTTGATCCAAGGGTTTTTGTGTAATTTCTGAAAAGCAAGGGTATATATGTAAATATTGCAAACTTCAGGGGTATCCATGAAATTCCCTTGAAACAATGAAGCAATGCAAGGAATTATTAAATACTAAACTAAAGACATTCACATATGCAACAGATTACACCACCAACAGACTTGCAGTATCCATTCCTCATCAACTCCTCTGAAATCACCATAACCACCAAGTTTCGGTGTCTCACACCACCTGTGAGACATTTTTCGCAACTCTTTATGCAGCTACAAGCTCACTGCCATTTTCACAATTCTACATGAATCTACAAACTCATTGTGAGCACACGTAGTTCAACTTCAGCCACTTATGGTGATCTAGTTAGAGAAATCAGACAGTTATCTACCCCATTTAGTCCCCTCAAACCGATTTCATAACCTCCTACTAAATTCTTTGTGTGCAACCTTCAATAGACTGTCCGACATCTACTAATAACGTCATATATTCGTTAATTTGGGAAAAACGCAACATTTTGGGACTTTCAAATTTTGATCTAAAAGTTTTAGGAGGCCTCCTAAAAATAAGCTCAGTAGTTTTTTTTGTACACGTGTCCTCACGTGAGAGGAGGAATTTGTGAGGGAAAAAATCTTAATGGTTTGTACTAAATCTAATACCTTCAAATCTGATTTAAGGTATCTTTTTGATTTAAAGTGAAGTACAAAGTGGGACACCTATTTTTCCCAAATAAACGAATATGTTGTTCAATCAACACTTGCACAAAAGATCCCTTTATTTGTGCACACCTGCAGTTACCTACACACTGAAACCTCCCATTACCACTACCGTACATGGTATCTAGAAGGTTGTCATTGAAATTGGCTACACTGCATCTTCTGCTTGAGACAGTGAGTTCAGCCTAGAAAAGAGCCAAAAAAAGCACTAATAGAGCCGAAATTAGCACTGAAGCCGGCGATCAACACTGGGTAGTTCCGAAAGAGCTCATCAACTTGTCTAAGAGTGACGAGGTTGATGGCTTTCAGGTCACCTCCACTGGATGTCGATCTCCTCGTGTGGTCCATCATTAGCTCTAGAAAGGCGTAGTGCTCCTCCTCCGAAGATACGGTACTCGCCACCTCCATCTCGAATTCCTCGGAGGGGTGATTCTGAGACTGAGACCTGTGAGAATTTGTGAGCATCCTTTGCTGACGAGGTTGCTGCAACTGGATGCTGGAAAACTCTGAGCTAAGATTGTCCATAGGAGCGTTAGCAGCAACAGCAATCATGGTGCTCACAGGCTCCCAAATTGGCCTCGCTGACTCCGATGGCTGCCATCGATTCTGTTGTGAAGGCATTTCAATCTGATAATCTTCACCAACATTCAAATCAACTCAATTCATTTGCAATTGCACTTTTGAACAAAAAAACAACATCCGATACACATGCATGCCTTGATTAAACGTAATGTGATGAAGCTAAGTAAGTTACTAAACTTCAATTCTATCTACTGTCTTCGGTGTTCATCCAGGATGGTTGCTTTTACCTCGTGCTGAAGATAACGCATTACAGTACAATGACGACGCCAGTTGCAACAAAGAAAAGACAAGCACTACAAACCAGGCAGAAATAACTTGTAGGAATTGAAAGTAGAAACCAACAACATACTGCACTTTTGTACATGCAAATCCATCGACAAATGCATCAAGTGATAGACTAATAGCTAGATTAAGAGGACTGTAGTTGCAACTGAATTCAAAATATGAGACTTTATCATTCGGAATCTTAAACATTATTTTCTTTTCAAGACTCACTAGTTGCACAACCAGGCCACACATTTGTCAACCTCTACTCACACATTTGTCAGCCTCTACTCACACGGAAAAAGCATACCAAAGTGTGGTAAGTTACAGAATTGCAACACACAAAAGGACTGAGACTTCGACAATGATCCTGACATGAATCACGTCACAAAGTCCAACAAAGTACAAAGCAATTCGGTTTAGCAAGAAAGAAAGGGAAAAGCAATTCTGTGCAGGAATTACCTGCAGCAAAAAAAGCAGGTAAAGCACGTTTTGTGGGGAGAAGACGACGAGAGAGCGGAGAGAAAACGCAAACCGGAGTGGTGGAATGAAGGGAGAAGAGAACTTGCTCCGGAATTTATATGAAAACGGCAAGCGCATTGGGTGCTTAGAAGTGCCCTTAACCGTGCCTCTAAGAGCCCTTAACTGTGCCTCTAAGAGCCCTTAACCGTGCCTCTAGGAGACCTTAACTGTGCCTCTAGGAGCCTATTGCCGTGCCTTTGGTAGGCTGAGTCTATTGAGCAAACCTTGTCAGTGGGTTCACACTTCACAGGTGAACAAACCTCGTCTGTGGGCTCACAGAGTCACAGGTGAACAAATTAACCTCAAACCTCGTTTGTGGGCTCAGAGGTGAAAACTTTTTGATGTGACACCTGAGAAAATGAGACTGAGAGGAAATGCAAGGAAGGGTAAGGTAGGAGGCTCATAAACCGTCCATCTAACGGCTGAAATTAGACTTTCGGGGGAGGTGAAACATTTTGAAATGTTCTTCAGTAAATTTTTCTTAAAATTTCCTTAAAAGATAAGAGGAATTGGCATCCAACCCAAGTTGTTTCATATTTTTTGGAGCTTTGTTAACATAGTTATATTATTTGAAGTTCAGTGGCATAGAGCTCTAAAACTATCCACCTCCTCAAATGTACTTCACTTGTATAGTTATGAAGCCCATAAAAAACTACATGTATAAGGGGCATATATTCAAGAAAGTTGACGGTTTTAATGCCCGGACGGTTTCAAGGCTCCTATCTTATGTTCACACTTGGTGTTAAGAGTGGTAGTAGCAAAGAAAAATTAGGTGCATTTGGAAACACCATTAGATTGCATTCATGTTGAAAGTACCCCTCCTAATACCAAGTGTGAACATACCCTTAAAGATTGCAATGACCATTAAACATGGTACTTGTTAATTTGGGAAGAAATCTTTCCCCAAAGGGACGGAGACTAAATTTTGCAATTGTGAGAATATTTTGGTGATTAAAAGTGATCTTTTTTGTAATTCCTTCAAGATACTTCATCACTAATGTAAGGTCTTGAAGAAAAGATCATAAAATTCATTCTAAATCACCAAAAAACTCTTAAAAGTGAAAAATTCAGAAGTCCCAAAATTGGTGTCATTACCCAAATTAATGAATATTGTATTATTATTAGGAGGTCAAAATGGCAATTTTATGTTTGGATGCACAAATCCCAAATTACTCTACAATGAGAAAAAGGAGAGAAAATAGATCAACATAAAAAGAAGGGCAGACTTTTACATTTAAGTTAGACTATGTGCTCTAATTGTGACCCTCTCATGTAAAGCCTTGCATAGGTAGCTAAAGAATAGAATGAAGGTGCTGGAGTTTACAGATGGTTTTATTAAAGCAAAAAGCTGTTTGAGTTGCATCATACATAGAATAAATATACAAAACACAACAAGAAAAAGGGTCATTTTTCACTAAGGATTTTGACTACAAAAAAGACTAACATGACTAAGACTAATTGACTAGTCAATATGACCACAGTCATGTAGTCATAAATAATTTAATGAGTCATGAATAATTTAATTTATGACTACATGTAGTCATAAATTAAACCACTTGACTGATACTAAACTAGTCAAATAGTCTTAATTGTTGTACTGTTTTGGTAGTCAAAATCCTTAGTAAAAAATGACCCTTTTTCTTGTAGTGAAAATGTTGTTTTATTACATTTCTTAAAAATATTTAAAAATATACAAAACCAAATACCAAAAAACGCTTGAACTTTCAAACAAACAATATTATCATCCTTAACCCCTCAACATTGTTGGAGCAGAAATAGCGCCGTTTGTGTTTACCAAATTGCTTTTTGCAACCTTGGATTTAGGTTTTAGGAAGAGAGATTTGAACAAAGGATTCGTGATTTTTAGAAAGGGTTTTGGTGGTGTAAAAATTCAAACTTGTAGATTAGTGGTACTCTCAAAAAATTTCTAGAATTTGTGTTTGGTCTATCCTGGGACATGGCAGTTGGTCGTGATGTCAAGATTCTAACTAACAGCAGCCGGTAGACGGCCGTTGGCCGTGGTAGCAAGAAGGATCCAATGCTACAAAGCGCGCGAGGAGGCGCTTTCCAAGTACTCTCCTCTTGTCACGCTTGATTTGCAGTGATGGTTTGTTGCTTGGAGCAAATTGTGGAGTAGTGGCTATGCAAAAATGGCGGCTTCCAAGGGCACGCTGCACTTGTTAATGGACTCAGGGTTTCTAGCATGGCCTTTTCAATTTGCAAGTATGAGGAGTGGGGAGGCAATTATTGTTGACTTGGGTGATCATGAGGAGATACTTTTCTTGTCTGTTGCGCTTAGAAAGGATTTGTTTACGTTGTACGTTGGTAGTTTGTGTGCGCACACCACTTGCAAGTGTTATTGCAATTGGTTGGTTGGGCTGTGCATTTCAGCACACAATTGCAAGGAGTAGAGAATGGCGACTGTTTTGCATAAAGGGTGAACTACGGTAAAGGAGGTTAGCTTCATCTAGCAAACTCTTAATTCTTGGGCTTTGAGCAAGGATTTAGGGTTAGGAGTTGCAGACGAGGCTGTGAATTGCTTGGAAGAGTCGTTTTTGGTGTCGTTGCCCAAGCTCTCGGGGAAGCATTACTGGCCAAGAAACCCCACTTCCATGAATTGGACGTACTTGTTTCACCGTCACATTGCGCTCTTGCTGGGCTAGACGCAGAGGGTGCCTAAAGGGGATTCCAAGGGGATTCCGGCTGTGGTGAAGAGTTTTTTGCAAGAGAAGCAGTGGCCGCAAACCAAAGATGAATCAAATGAAGGGTGCAGCAAGGCTTTGGAAAACTACCCAATTGCAACAACGGCCTCCAATTTTGTCAAGTCAAATTACGAGGGCTCAAGCTGCAATAGAGTCAACCCAAGCCGCACCTGCATTGCAAAATGACGGCTTATTGTTGACGGAGGAGTTACGCGGAGAAATCGCACATCGCAACCACATCCTTACAGAAGCAGCCTCGGCAGCACAGTCCAAAGAAGTTCCAAAGGGTCAAATAGCAGAGACAATCAACAAAGATTGCAGGCGTACTCCTTGCGTGGTAAGAAGGAGGGGATGCAATAAAGGGAAGGAGAGGAGAGCAGGAGGTTTTGGCCATGTAATTCCCCCATCCGACAAGGTCTTTACTTTGGCCCCTATCACAGGAGAGGTGACCCCTCTTTGAATCAGGCGAGCAAGGCAGGTGGAGGACAAGGTAATGTTGCAGCCTCTCCAGGCCCCCCACTAGATTGGATGTGGCCAAAGATATTACCCGCAAAGCATACGCCACTGCAGCTTTGAAAACAAGGAGGAATTCGACCAACTCCATCTCTAGCACAACTTCTTCATGTTTGCGTTATAGGCTACGCTTTGTCACCTACTGCATCACATGTACGTGTCGTGAGGAGTGCATGCCATGGCTCGGGACCGCAATCGCTGCGTCATGGTTCAGAGACAAGGGCCGCTGGACGCGGGCGAGGCGCGGCCCTCCCATTACTACTACAAGGCGTTCCACACTCAAAACGGGAGGATGGCTTCACCAAAGCATGCAGTAGTAGCCGAGTCGCTTGCAATCTGAGAGGGGCATTCAGAAACACAGGGGCCATTCGAGATTGGCTTGAAGATGCTGTGAACCTTGCAAATGACGTGCCATTAGAAGGCTATGAGCAACACGGCTCTCCTAACGGCTTCAACATTGCCCAACCAAGATTGCAGCGTCCTGTAGTCTCTTGTATACCAGGAGGGCAGAATGGACCTGGTGGACAAGTCGTACCAGAAAATGTGTGGGTACCTCTGCAATTGCTAGGGTTTGACCCGGCACAATGGGGTGGTTTGCAGACTTTTCTTGGGGATGTCCAACAAGAGTGGACCGACAAAGGTGTCCATTGGTATAGTGTTGAATTTGGAGGAGGTATTAGCTGGAGGATAGTTGCGGTTAGCTACTGCCAGACAATGGATTGGAGGCAAGTACCAATGGCTCCATACACTCGTCCGAGGCCATGTACTCCTCCCGGGAGAGGAAGGAGTGCACCACATGACAAGAGTGTAATGCCTTGCAAGCCGCAAGTAAATTCGGAGGAGACTATTTCTTTGCTGTCAACGCAGGAGTAGCATAGGCCGGAGGTGGGTGATGTCATTGACGACCAAGGACGTCCCTCACAGGTACCAAATGGGACATTGTCGTTTTCTCACTTGGAGGGGTGGATAAAAGACTCAGACAACCCCGACTAGATGGCCAAATTCAAGGATTTTGCAGGTACGCTTTTTGATGATGCCAACTCCAACTGGGAGCTTGTAGACAACATGTTGATTAGACTTTTGCGTGCCGATGGATTAGACCATGATAGATATCTAGATTTTATTGAGATTGAGGGGGAGGAACCTGAGAGGATAGGGAAGAAGAAGGAACTATATGCAGATTCAGAGTGGGGCTAACACGCGTCATCATTGCTAGGGAAACGCTGGAAATTCACAGGTCCCACTCCGAGACCCACACAGTGCTATAGACATCAGAAACAAGACGAGTAATATTTTTTCGGTCTGTTCTGGTCGACAGTAACTATAGAGTGCATGGTTAGAGAAACCAATTGTTATGCCAGTTAGGCCATGACTAAATATGAGTTGCAGTATTGTAACAGGGGTCCAAAGTGGGTTGATGTCACACATGTTGAGTTCAAAACATGGTTAGGGATAGTAATTCTAATGGGTTTGAAAATTACCCCAACTGTTAGAGACTACTAGAAAAAAGGCCCATTTTGGCATTGTCTTATCATATTAGGAGTGATGATACGTGATCATTTTGAGTGTATTTTATGGTATTTACACTGCATAGACAATAGCTTGTTAGAAAGCGATAAGTCATTTAGGTGATATGATAAAATTGGAAAAGTTCGATAGGTGATTGAAGGTTTTGTAGCCCAGTTGAGGGAGCTCTAGAACCTAGAGAAATATGTTATAGTGGATGAAATAATGATTGCCTATAGAGGCCATTTTAGCCTAGTCTGTCAATACATCAAAGCTAAGCCCACAAGATACGGATTGAAGGTGTGGTGTTTAGTATCAAATCCTAGCAGATATATTTATAATTTGCAAGTTTACTTGGGCAGTAATGGGAGACCCAACCATGGTCAAGGTGCACGGGTGGTGAACCAGCTCGTGATTGGAATGTCCCACAAAAATCATTGTGTACTGATGGACAATTTTTTTACGTCTCCCAGTTTCTTTGACTAGCTACTAGGTCAAGGAATCTAGGCCACTGATACTCTAAATCTGGCCAGATTGGTATTCCATCTACCCTACTAGGTTTCAAGAGAGGTGAACATGAGCGAGATTTGCTTTTCTGGCAAATGCACTTCTCGCAGATGATGGCAACAACTACTTGGTACAATTTCAAGCTTGTGACGTTCTTGAGCTCTTCTGCAGACCCCATTGGAGATGAAGTGTTTGCACAGCGTTAGATCCACGGTACCAGACAGCCCGTTCCAACTACCCCGCAGCAACAAGAGTACCAAAAATTCATGAGAGGGGTAGATCTTATTGATCAAATGAGGAGGGATTATTATGTCCAGTTTTGGTCAAGGAAATGGTGGCATAAGTTGTGGTTTTTTGTTTTGGACTCTTCCCTGCAAAATTCTTGGGTCTTATATTGCAAACACATGACCACTTAAAAGGAAAGAGCCTTGAGATGGAGGGCATTTCATTTGGCCATCGCAATGGCACTAATCAAACCATAGTGGCCCTTGCTTTGGACTAGCCCAAGAATCGGCCAAAACCAAAGTGCAATCTATTGCAGTATTTTCTACAAGCGTCGTTGGCCTCGGCAATGTGTTGTCTGTAAGCGCAAGCAGCATAGATTTTGTCAAGCTTGTGGAGACGTCTTCATGCGTGATGACCCATGTTTTATTGAGGGTCCACAAGTCCAAGAAGTGGGCAATGCGTTTGGTAGAGTTTTGAGTGTTTGAGTTTTTTTGTAGCTTGGCTAATATTGACCAAACCCGATTGGTCTCTTGAGAGCGCAAGCCGTTTGGCATCAAAGCCCCATTGGCATTCTTGAAGACCTGCACTAGTTTGCATGCACTTGCAGGCGTTTTGAAGAGAAGGTGTTGCTAGGCGTAGAAGACAGTAGGACTTTTGTACTTGGAATACGCTCTTGTCATTGACAACAGAGCTCCAAAAGTTTTGCCGGACGTGTACTGCGGGACGTGAATCTGTCGTCTGGAGCGGTGGAGGATTGGATGGATCTCAACCGCTGAATTTTGATCTTTTTCGAATGTAAACTAAGTAAAGCTAGGGACTTGTGCGATCCATTTTGTTGCCGTACAGGAGGAACTCACGGTAGATTAGGATTAGCACTTCAAAACTGCTCTGGGATCAAATTCATCGATCAGATTCTATGATCAAGTGTTTCCCTTTTTGGAAGCTTGATTATGTATTCTCTATGTTGGACCAAAATTTTGTAATGTGAGAGCGGGTTCTATGATGTAATGCTTGAAATTGCAGTACTTGTTTCTCTTTCTCTTTGTTCGTCAATGTTGGTGTGGGGTTTGTCAATAGGTGCTTGCAACAATACGAAGTCAGTGAAGAAAACGCCGTGGCTGTGCATGGCCGTGTGACAGTGCCGTTTTGCGATGGTCAGACACACCCACTACAGGTACCACGTTGTAGTGTCCAGCAGTGGCAATCCACCTCTTTAGTTGGTGACTCCAAACTCACCGTCGCAGAGCAGTGATCAGGTCCAAGCACCGCATTCCTTGAAAATTGTTCCAAAACCGTTGTAAATTGGAGGGGGCAGTTTCATTGCCCACATGAACAACCCACCAAAATTTTACATTTTTTCGTCAACTATCTCTGCGCCTAGGCTCCGCGGAAGTGTGACCCCCCCTTCAATTTTTGTGTCTCACTTCAAAAGTTGGCTTCAAGCAATTGTTATAAGATACAAATCAAAACGGTGAAACCAATCCAAAAAGGTCTCGTTCGATGCACAATTGAGGTATCCCTTGGAATCAACGATGAATTGGGTTGCAATTCAAAACCTGAACTGCAGTTTTGTGATCACTGAAGGCCACTCAAAACCGGCCAAAAACCCGCTAGAAAAGAGGGGCATTGAGAGGTTAATAGGGTGATTGCAAGAAACACTAGTATTATTTGATGTCCCCTTCACCTCTTGTGGGTGCTTTTTGGCTTGTAACTTTTGCCTAGCAAGTTCTTTTGAGCTGAAATTTTTGAGGCAAGTAAATGTCATAGTTATTGACCTTCCATTATTTTTTGCAATTTTTTTAAAATTATTTTACTATTTTTAAATAGCCCCTGAATACGTGTCTAACTTGGCCATTTTGGGGTTTTTAGTACTATTTTGGATCCAAAAAAGCAAATCTCATGCCACAAATCAGGGAAGTTGTTCATCATAAAGCATTACATGGATTGTAGAAGGATTTTAGGAAATTGTGAATTCTCTGCCTTCCACATGCTCTCAAAGTGGGCATCCTTTGGTCAAGCATTGGAGAAAGAGAACAAACTTTCTCAAAAAAGTAATTTCATCAATTCAAGTGTCTCAAATAGAGCAAAAATAATTTTATTTTATTTTATTTTTTTGAACTTTTTTACTGTTTTCTAAAAAGCTAAAAGGAAATTGTCATTTTGTTGGTCATTTTTGTCCCTCTATTTTTTTGTATAACCTTTAGAATAAAAATTTTCTAATTCTGAATTTTCACAAGTATGCTACTTTAAATACTTTACAAATTTCCCATATTTAATTTAATTTAAAAAAAATTATTTCAAAAGCTCATAGTACTCCCTAGTACTGCCTATATTATGGCTCTTTGCAACAAAACCGGCTGGTCTTTCTTGCAACTACCCAATACAATCATTCTACAAAATGCATATTTCAAACTAGAAAGCTTTTTTCCTTCCTTCCATGACACAACAATTTCTAGTTCACACTTGTAAAATCAAAGTAATTCTAGACATGAGATGTACAAACTTCTTTTACAATAATGTGCAAAAAAAATAAACAAAATTCCATTATGTAGAACCTTAGGGATATGTTGAACCCTATGTAGTCCCCTCAACTCAACAACCATTTAGTGTAGTTTGCTACTCACTAGAACATGAACTTTAGCAATATTAACTTTATTTTAAAAAATGAAAAAATGAAAAGTTAAACTAATAATAACTATTTGAAACATCTTTAGACATTCATTGAACCGCTCTATTTTGAAGGAGGCCATGTTGGTTTGGAGTGACGAGATTGCTTAGAAATTTTTTATAACTCTACTTCAACCTACAAAATTTTGTCCAAATCTGTTTTTTTTAATTGTTTGGTTTAAATTTGTTTGTGCTGTTTTTTGTAATTTTCTTATTTATATTGTGTTTTCTATTTTGGTTTCGATTGAGATTCTAAAAACTGGACTATTTGCAATTTAAAGGTGTTCGCTAATTACATCGTGTTGCCCCACCATGTGATTTGTTCTTTTGGATCTATGTCATTAGTGTCCTTGAAAAAATTTATATAAATTGTGCAACATGTGCATTTTATGTTTAATTTGTAAGCAAAATTGAATCTTGGATCTCATCAACAAAGCTTGTTGTAGTGGATTGATGTTTGTTGGTTATGCAAATTGGTGGTATCAATTTTAATTCTCATTCATTAGATCTTGAATTTGGGAATTTGTGTTTTGGTTCCAAATTGGGAGAAGATGAATCTTAGACTCAAAAGATTGGCAAATGCACTAGTAAACATTTCAAAGTTGGCGAGATCACTAGCCCATACTTTAAAAACTATATGAGTTAAAAGATATGGTTCATTTAATTCAAGGAACAAAAAAAATATAATATGTAGAGCTACTATAGGGTTCATGAAATACTATATATTTTAGTAGATATAAAGTAGGGTATGTAAAAACATTAATTAGAAAAACTTTTATTAATAAATTTGCCTTGATAAAAAAATGTTGTGAAAATTATAATGTTGCTTGTTGCTCTCCATGTTAGATTGTTTCAAATACATAACGTAGAATTGAGAAATATTTAAAAAGTGTTAATAAAAATTGCCACTTGGACAATGACTCTTTAATTCACATGCTTATTATTGGTTTCATGATATATATCATATAAGTGTATGTAATTAAAAAAGAAGATTTTTTTGAAGAATATCAAGTATATGATAAAATTGAACAAATAAATTTTGTACATAAGGTAGCCCCACTTAAAAACAAAATGAACAAATTATATAAAAATATAGGGAATTAGAAATATGCCACATGTAGTTTCTAATTTAAAATAGGGTCATTTTAAATGCAATATTTTAGATAAATAGGCGTACATCAAATACCCTCTTAACTCACGTGTATACCACAAAATTGCAAAGGGAGGTAGAAGTACACTAGAGGTGTACCACTTTCAGCACAATTTTTACTATATTTAGTGTATAAAAACACATCAAAAACACTAAAATATTGAATAACTTTTGCAAAATTTTTTTTTGGAAATTTGTTTTTTAGCCATTCTAGATATTAGACATAGTTGCAATCATTTAGAATCTTAAACACAATTAAGGAAATTATAATTTTTCACAAAATCATCCCTTGCCAAAAAATGAGCAAAAAATGAGCATTATTTATGTAGATATTTGAAAAATTTGTGATGTATTTAGAAATTTGAATGCAAATTTGGATAGAAGAGCTACGGATGTCTTTTGTAAAGTAAGGGTGGAAGAATATGATTTCTCTAAGTCCAAATTTTTTGTACTTTTCCATAATTTTCTAGTACTTTTCTAGTACTATGACATTTTAATAACGATCTACAAAAGTACAAATTTAACAACTCAAAATGATTTTTATAACAATTTTGATTATGATCCTGTGTACTTAACTCATATATTTAATAGGAAAACAAAACAAAAATCTAAAAAAACCCTTGAAACTATGAGCAATTTCAAATACAAAATCATGTTTACCTCCATTTTTGGGTTGTGACACCCAAAGTGGTATACCTCTAGTGTACTCTCACCGAGGGTGATCTCCCCAAGATTTCAAACAATCACTAACTCTTCAATTTTTTTTTTTTTTTGCTTCATGTAGAGAATGGTGAACCATTCTTTGTTGGGAAACCATGTTGTGGATTCAAGCAAGGTAACAATTGCAAGAACTTCAACATCAAAAATCCAAATTTCAAGAAGCTAGAACAAAAACTTTTGCACAAATTGGCATTGTTGCTATTATAGTTGTACAAAAAACCAAACCTTATACAATTTTTTAACATTTGAAATCCCATTGCATAATCAAGCGCAAAAATTGTACACTTGAGGAAAGCAAACACTTAATTATGTTTTCAATCATCTCCCTTGTCAAGGCACAATTCACGAAGTGCTTGGTGTATAAAACAAAATTGACACAACATTCTTACTTTTTCCTTATCTTATTTTGGTTGCTTTAGTACTCTAGAAATTTATGCATTTTATGTGATAATGTTGTAAGAATGTTATAATTTTATCTTTATTTTTATTTATTTTTAATGATTCTAGTTAGAACGACTCACTATATATAGCAAGTTTAAATTGTTTTGCCCTCTGAATAACATTGAGGAAATAGTCCAGAGCTCCTTTTCTTTTATCATTGGTAGATTTTTAACAAACAAAATTAACAAAACCATTTACATATCTATCATCCTTAGAATATAATTCAAAGAGTAGGTTATGGATTTCAAGATAGAAAAAACACCAGCAATTGTAGCAAATGAGAAAAATGAAACCACATGTGTTTTTGTTTCTTTTTAAGTTTCATAAGATCTTTTATTCAAACGCATCCATCCAATACTGGGATCCAATAACTTTGTTGTTCTTCTTTTTGGCTTTGTATGAACCATAGTTGACAACACTTTCCTTTCTTTTTGAATTTAATGGATTTGTGAGAATCTTCTTTTTAATATTTTTATTACACTGATTGCAGCAATGGCACAATAATTGCAATTGGACTGCTTTTTTGGAAATTGATAATGGATGTTGAGCACTTTTTTTCTCAAATGTAGTAGTTTGAATTTGATTGTTCAAGTAATTCAAGATTTTCTAGATTTTTTACTTAATTTTGAACTATTTTATGCAAAACAGTAAGAGATCTCAAAATGTTTTTGTAAAACATCAAAACATCTTCCAATATAAATAAGACATGAGAGATCTCTCATTATTTTTCATATGTTTGCAAAAGAACAAATTTTTACTTTTGTACTTTGGACTATCTAAGTTTAGTGAAATATGGCATTAGCTCTTGCCATTTGTGGCACGTCACAAAAACAAAAGTTGGCCTCTATTCTATAAGCCATAAACTCTAGCAACGATTTCAAATTTTGCAAGTGCCCTTTCTAGACAAACAAGCGCATATTATGTACATACAAGTGCTTTTTATGAACTCTAGGGCACTCATTACACTTACAAATCTAAGTGCATTTGCTATAAAAACATTATGAAACCATTTTAGACCTGCAAATGCTTGTTTTGGACTTGTAGGCACGGGTGATGGCACGATCCGGGTAACCAAAAAGACTGCTTAGGTCTAATTTGGCCATATTCATGATATTTTTGCTATTTATTACGTCTTACTAGATAGTGCTTTGTTATTTATTTTTTGGCAAGAAGTTGCTTATACTTGTAAATTAGTAGAAAAAAAATACACTTTTTCAAAAAATGAATGTTATGATGTCCAAATGAGCGATTTTGTGAGAAGTTCCAAAACTGTCTCCTTTCATCAAAATGAAGTTCTCATCCGGATTACAAATTTGGTTAGTAGGAATTAGGTTAATGCATTTATAGTTGTGCAAACTTCTATGGTCCATGAATTTAAAATGTATTAGTTTATACATTATTAAAATTTGTTGTTATGAATTCTTTTAGGGACAATTTCATGTGAGTTTTTCCATGCCCAATAAAGAACATTAAAAATATGTAATTTTTTTTCAAAGTGGCAAAAGCAAGCACATATATTTGTTTCTAGGTGCACATTTGGTCAAAATTATTAAAATGTTCATAATTCATTTTAGGGAGCCATTATGAATCACAAGTCAAAAAAAGTCTAGATCAAGACATTTGGGTTCTAATCACTTTTATGGTGTGAAAAAAAATCAAGAAAGTCATTTTGATGAAAGGAACACTTTCTAAATGAATGTCTTAACGTAAGGAAAGCTTAAGAAAAATGTCTCATCACTTGCAAGTTCAATTATTTTGTTAAACAAACATAATCAAGACCCACTAATGGAAGTGAAATAATAGTCATGTCCGGAGGTCCGGCAGGCCCTTTCAAGGGTACCCTGATCATGCCATCACCCGCACATGTTCTATACAAACATGCGCTCTTTGCCTTGCTCAAATAATTATATTTAGAGAAAATATAATGGAAATCCTTGAAATTTGTATTATTTGAACTTTTTTCCTTGTTTTCCAAAAATTGCTCAAATTTTCTTAGCATGTTTTCATGATTGCAAAATCCCTCTCTCCATAGTTTCTAAAGGTGCATGTCATTTACCTATGGGCAAGACATGTGTTGTAATCAACCATTTAAGAGAAGCGACATGGACCTTTGATAAATATGGAAAATGATATTTTGCAATTATGGAAGTACGTTAGGGACTCAGGGTATTTGTCCAATTTTTGAAAAAGAAAAGACATGTCACAGATGTGCAAATATGGAAAGTTTTAGGGATATCTATCAAACTTTTCCTAAAAAATAATTATTGTCACTAACATGCACCCATTCAAGCACCCATTGATCTACCATGTGCACTTCTATTCTAACTTTTTCATAGAAATTCCTTGCAATTGCCTTGCCCTTAAAAGAATACTACATAATTGTAACGCACTATTGATTGTTGTTGTTCTTAACATTCATATTTAACTTTGACTCGTAATGTTCTTAAAGACTTGAACATAGTTGTTATTTAGCTTGGATATACTCTAGAGGGTAGAAATGTACACAATCAAAAGAACTTTAATGAACAAAAAGAAATAATTTATAGACTTGAACAATATCATTTTTACATTATTACATCAATCCAATAAATATACATATGCACAATTGAAAGATTTTTTTTTTTAGAATTTTATGATGCAAAAGGAAAATAAAACCAAGTTTTAACTATGACGTATCATTTCTAGACTTGAATTTTGTGTCAAAAATGATTCAATTGTGAGGCATTATTTTACCAAATGCTGTATACAAAAGTAAAAATAAAAGTCTCCTTTGAAAAGTATCACTCTTTAAAACACTATTAAATAAAAATTGATAAGAAACATGTTTTTCTATATGGTCAACTTTTATTTATTTATTAGACATTTTAATGGATTCACAATTATGTTTTCTAAAACGATTCCACAATAAGTGGGCTTCCTCTCTATTCTTAGGCATTTTTGTTTTAGGTGTTTTTGTTGGCTTTGATGTGAAAATCCAAATCACCATCTTAGTGCTTTAATTCTTGGATTTACATTAATTGACAATATCACAATATTTGTTATTTTGGAAAAAAGGTCTTTTTCCAAACCAATTTTGGTACTCAATTTTGCATTTGTGAGAATATTTTGGTAACTTAACCCCTAAAGGACCAACTGTCCCCTCAGGGGACAGTTGGGATTTTGGGCATGTACTTACAACTAAACTACTTTGTATGATTTTTTGAAACTTTTATGGAAGATGAGGAACTCAAAGACCTACGTGGGCATCTAATTTTTTCTTCATTCCGACATTTATTGAAGAAGTTATGCATGAATTTTTGAAAAAAGGTGGAGATTGGGCAGCCAAAAACTTTTCTAAAAATAACATTTTTTCAAAATAAAAATCTGAAATTGGTTCTTTAGATTTATACATATGTGGGGAGCTTTGAATCATTCAATTCCAATTTATGATTGAAAAGTTTTAGTTTGCGGGCAAGTACGGAACTCCCATACTTCCATTCCTTTTGCCTTTGGTGCTATACTTTTTGTGCTCTTTGTGAATTTGTTTTTTGACTTTTTTTTTTTCCTAGTAGACTAAGATTCCTTGGTCTTTGTCATTTGAATCAAAGTAATTCACATTTCACAATTTTACATAAATCCTCCAATTTTGCCTAGTGTATATGCAAATTTGATGGCCTTACGGCATTGCAGGATTTTACAAAATATGATTTACACCTCCAATTCATTTGAAAATTTTCCCACACTTACCTAACTTGGTCTTCTACATAGGGAAAATAAACCTCACATTTGCATAGAGCATTTTTTTTAATTTAGAGGCAAGCAAAGGCTTCTGAAATTTTTGGGCAGCAGGGAAAAAACTTTTTTTTTCACTTCAAAAGTCAATATCTCACTCCTCTACATCTAGAATGAGCTAATTTTTTTTTCCACAATTACCTCCCATAGTCTAGGACAAGATCTTACAGTTGGATATCCAAAAATAATTGTTTTTCCTACCTTTGTATTCATTCCCCCAAAAGTGGCAGTTTTCAGTAACTTTTGTTGAAAAAAGGGCTTGGTCCTTTAGGGGTTAAACTATCTTTTTTGATGATTCCTTCAAAATGTTTCATCACTAGTGCAAGGTCTTGAAGAAATGATCATAAAATTCACTCTAAATCTGACCAAAAATCTCTTAAAAACTTAAAACCCAAAAGTCACAAGTTTGCAATTTTTTCCCAAATCAACAAATTTTGCATTATCTAATACCTAAGAGTTAAAATGTGTTATTTATTATTTTGGGAAAAGGCGTAAAAAGTGGGACTTTTGGCTTTTTTTCCAAAGAACACCACGATGTTCATTGAATTGGGAATCTATTGACTGTTTTCCAATGAAATGAGATATATATCTTCCAAAAATATGCTCTTTTTGGACAGAAAGTTCATTAACTTTGAAATTTTGGACAAAAGTTCATTAACTAGGTTTAAGGTGACCTCCTTAATTAAATGAATATGTTTCCATGTGGTTCTTTGACATAAAGCAAAATGGCTATTTTGGATTAAGTTGAGGTACAAAATGGTACCCATTGTTTTCCCAAATTAATGAATAACTTGTTAAACTAAAAATATTGGCATAAATTTGAAAGTTCCAATTGCAAGCATTTGTTCACAAAGATTTTCAAAGTCCAAAATCATTGTAAATGTATAGTTGTGTGTAGGAGAAGCTAAAGTAGACACTTAGTGGAATCCTTAATGTGCTTATACACTCATAATACTAACTTGAGGAGTTCTTGAATAGTGAGACAGGGCACTCAAAACTATCATGCTAGTCCCCCAAAATCATCACTTTGTTGCCCAAAACCATCACTTTGTAACCCATAACCAATTTTTTTAATTGTCACTCACTAACATCATTGACACAAATAAGGTAGATACACCCAATGTTGCTCATGCACCCAATGGTGTCAATTTGTGCACTTGGCAGTCATTTTCAAACCCAAACGTAGACTTGCCATAGATAGCTTATTTTCTTTATCAAAGAAAATAAGCTATCTATGTCAAATCTACATTTGGGTTTGAAAATGACTGCCAAGTGTACAAACTGACACCATTGGGTGCATGAGCAACATTGGGTGTATCTACCTAGATATCACGATGGATACACTCACGGAGAGGGGTGTTCCTACCTTACTTGTATATCAACACCTCAACGGGCTTAAAACTTTCACAATTTTTTCAGTTTTTTTTTACATCTTGTGCAAAAACCTAAGAATTATACAAAATAACATTCACAACAAGTGTGTGTTTGTATCAGTATTTCATATTATTAGACAACACCATTGAAGATTAAATGTGCACTTCATAAACCTCAATGCAACCAAATATTAGGATTATACATTACATTAATGACTAGCCAGTGGGCAACGTGTGCTGTCATGCTAAGGCAGAATTATTCTAAAAATCCTTTTCTATCAGTGACTCGATGTTGAAGATTGAAAAAATATCAAACAGATGACAATTATACAAGCGACCATTATAAACAGCCCGACTTGCTGTATCCGTTCCATAGCCAAAGCGTATGGAAGCACCATGGCTACAAGCTTACGCTGCCTCACACCAACTTGAGACCTTTCCCACAAGGCATTCTATACAAAGCTAGCTACATATTGCCTTTGATCATACAACGTCCAACTTCAACCACTTCCAGGAGTGATTCAGTCAGAGAAATTAGACTCTCATTTTTCTACCCCATTTAACGTGTTATTCGTTAAATTGGGAAAAATGTACGTACCATTTTGTATTTCACCTGAAACCCAAAAAGTTACTTTAAACCAGATTTAAAGGTATCAAATTCAGTCTGAGCCACTAAGATTTTTTCCCTCATAAATCTCTCCTCTTAGGTGAGGGCACGTGTACAAAAAAAATGTTGTGAGCTACAATTCAAGTGATCACCTGAATTCTCGAAAGTCCCACTTTGTACTGTTTTTCCCAATTTAACGAATAACGCTTATTTGCCCCCTAAAACTGATTTCGTAACCTCCGTATAAATTCCTTTACCAGGCACCCTTAGCCTAGCCTGCACAAAACAGAACTTTTATAACTTTATGGTAATAATGCTTCCGTACTGTAGTTCACAAATACTGAAGCTTCCATACATGATAGCATCCTTTTCATAACACCTTAAGTTTGATATACTGTCCAACAGTAAATACTAAATACTCAACACTTGCACAAAAGGTCCATTTGTTAAATTGTGCACACTTGCAGCTTTCACTACACTAAAAGTCTAATACCTCCCAGTACCACTACCAGATAAAAAATATGGTGGACGAGAAGGTTCATGTCATTGAAACTGGCTACACTGCATCCTCTGCTTGAGACAATGAACTCAGCCTAGATTAGAGCAAACGAAGCAAATAAAGCACGGATAGAATCGAAATTAGCACGGAAGCCAGAGATCAACACTGGGTAGTTCTGGAAGAGCTCATCCACGCGTGTGAGAGTGTCAAGGTTGATGGCGTTCACGTCACCTCCACTGGATAATCTCCTCTTGTGGTCGGTCATTAGCTGTAGAAAGGCATGGTGCACCTCCACCGAAGAGACGGTACTCCTCACAAGATTGACAAACTGTACTGCTGCCTTCTCCCCTTCGGAGCGAATTCGACACCTGCGAGCCTCTCTGAGCATACTGAGCCTGCTTTGCTGACAGGGTTGCTGCAGCTGAATCGCAGAAAAAAACTGTGAGGTTAGAATGTCCATGGGAGCGTCAGCAGCAGCACTCTCTCGATTTGGCCTTGCTAACTCCAATGGCCGCCACTGATCCTGTCTTGGAGGCATTTCGACCTGATCTGATAATCTGCACCAACATATATCCAAACGATTATATTCAATTCCAATTGTACTTACCAACAAGAAACGCAACAAAAGTTCCGTGCATGCCTCGGCTATGAAGCTAAGTCACTATACTTCGCTTCCATTTGCTATCTTTGGTATCAGCATCATGGTTGCTTTTACCTCGTACTAGCGATATCTTTCTTTTTATTGCATGCAGCATGTCGAAGCTGACAACAGAGCTCTAAGCCAATTGCAACAAAAAAGACAAGCAGTATGAACTCAGCAAAAACATCATGTAGGATTCGAAAGCAGAAACCACAAACATTATGCATCTTACTTACAAGCAAATCAACAGATGCATCAATTGATGGCTAAGTTATATGGACGGTAGGTGCAAATGAGTTGAAAGTATGAGACATTATAGTTTGGATAGCTTTACAATTTAAGGTTTAGGAGTTGCACAATTAGGCCACTCATTCCTCAGCCTCTACTCACGGAAAGAGCATTCTTTAGTTTATATTTGTGACTGATCTCCTAATCACAACGAAGTTTGCAGAGTTGCAGCACAAAAAGAGACTTCAACAATTGATGATCCATACAAGAATTACCTCATAAAATTCAACAAAACACAAAGCAATTCGGTGTAACATGAAAGGCGAATGCATGTAAAGAATTACTTGTAGCACGAAAAGCAAGTGCGGTGCTGTGCCAAGTCTGGGGGGAGAAGATGACGAGAGCGAAGACTGAGCGAAAAAGCAAGCCGGAGGGGAAGGAATGGGGGACGAAGTGAGCGAGCGCCTGAATTTATATGGAAGTGACGAGCTGTTCCCACTCTTGGAGGTGCCCTTTGCCGTGCTTCCAGGAGCCTACTGCCGTGGAGTATATCAGTAGGCAAGGTTCGGCCTTGGGTAGGCTAGGTGTGGTGAATACTCAAACCTCGTCAGTGGGCTCAGAGGTGAAAATGTTCAGAGGTGAGTTAGGTGACACCTGAGAGTGAATGCAAGAAATTTAGAGATTGACTAACTTATTAGGAGGTCAAAATGGCAATTTGTGTTTAGATAGACAAGTCCCAAATTACTCTATGATGAGGAAAAGGAGAGAGAATTGATCAGCAACAAAAGTGGGGCAGATTTTTACATTTATCCTTGTTGCAAGAATTGTTAGAGCTTTTCAACTCTTGGGCCTGCAAACTGGTGTAATGAGTATAAGGTGGACATTTACAGTAGAAAACTTGATTTTTTTTTTGTTGTTTTGGTTGCGTTGATCAAAATGACTTTTTGTTGATGTTTAAACATAAATTTGTTAATTTTTATTGAACATCAATAGAATAGCATCTTGATCAACGCTACCAAAATAATAACAAAATTTTAGCTTTCTACTATTGAAATGCTAGTTTTAGACTTGTAGGCTCATGCTCTACACAAATACATGCTCTTTGTTTTGCCCAAAATGATTATGTTTAGAGAAACTTAAATGGTTATCCTTGAAATTTGCAATACTTTTACAATCAAATGCCCCTTGTCTTTCAAAAATTGCTCAAATATCCTTGACATATATTCATCATTGCAAATTACCCTTCTCCATAGTGTTCAAAGGTACATGTCACTTACTTGTAGGCAAGACTTGTGTTGTAATTAACCATTCAATGTAAGTGACATGGACCTTTGATAAATATAGAAAATGACCTTTTTGCAATTATGAAAGTATGTCAAGGGTCTTTGTGCAATTTCTGAAAACCAAAGATATCATATGTACAAATAATTATGAAAAAAACTAGGAATTGATATTCATCAAATCATACTACTAAAATCACAAGGCCCTATATATTATAACACCTCAACCTTTATTATATCACATATCTGCTCTACCTTTTCATATTATTAAAATCACACTAACCTTTGAAATATCACATCTTGCCATTTGTAGTATCATGTCTTGTCCTTTGTAATATCACATCTCCACTCTTTGTGATATTATCACATAGATACAATTTGAAAACTTACTAAAATATTTACTTTGCATTCTACCTAACAAGCTAACATTTGAAAATCCTAATAAAGTTCTAGTGGTGATTGGTGATAAATTGATGATTATGTAGGGTAACATGTGCCAACTCTTGCTAGTATTTACCAAATTTTTTAAATAACTATTGTTTTGCTAACATGCATGAATCCCCTCAAGCGCTCATTGCATTGATTTACCACGTACACTTGTATTCTAGCTTTTCCATAGAAAATCCTTGCAAGTACCAGTGCCTTGTCCTCAAAAGAATACTACATTATTCCAATACATTGTTGGTTGTTGTTGCTTTTATTATTGATATTTAACTTTGGTTTGGAGTGTTTGAAAAAAGCCTTGAACATAGTTGTTTCTTAGCTGGAATATATTATAGATGAGAAAAATATACAATTAGAAGAATTTCAATGAGCAAAAATAAATAATGTATACACAAGAACAATTATTTTTACATTATTACATCAATCCAGAAAAAATACATATATAATTGAAAAGAATTTAATTTTTTGGATTTTCATGATGCAAAAGGAAAAATAAAACTAAGTTTCAACTATGATGTATCAATTATTCTTGAATGTTGTTTCAATAAAATTCACTTGCGAGGCATCATTTGTTGAATGCTATATAAGACAATTAAAATTAAAAGACTCTTTTAAAAAGTATCATTCTTTAAAGCGCTATCAAGTAAAATTTATTTAAATAGAAACATGTTCTATGATTTATCTAGTCAATTTTTTCTTCATTCTGTATATACACAATCATGTTTTCTAAAACCAATCCATAAATTTTGGGCTTTTTCTCTATTCTTAGGCATTTTTGTTCAAGGCATCTTTGTTGGCTTTGATGAATAGAACCAAACAACGGCAAGTTAGTGCTTTTATTCTTGGATTTGCATGCTTTGGTATCCAGTATCTAAGAATTGGTGCTTGAGTAGTTGAGTGTGAAGAAGTTGATATTGAAAATGTAGGAATTGATGCCTTGTATCTAATTTTGGTACCTTGGTAAAAAGATCTAGCCTGCAAAAAGCATATGTTGGCGGTTTGGCTCTTGAATTTGAATTTTATTTTTATTATTAATTTTTCTGATTTTTACATATTTTTTAAAGGTTGACGTTCATTCCACACTTTTTTTTGACATTTGTAATTTAGCATGAAGTTCTATGTTACAAAATTTGTACCATTGATACTCCTTACGAAAGGTAAACTTTGATTGAGCAATGGACTTCTTTATACTAATTTAAATTGGGAATTGATATGGGCACACCTAGGAACGCGATATTCATTAAAAAGAGAAAAAGCTTACAGTTTGGGGCTTTTGCAGGATTAGGGTGATCACCCTAATCTGAGCTCCAACATTTTTTTTGGTACATGTGGCCTCACTTGAGAGGAGGAATTTGTGAGGGAAAAAATCTTAGTGGCTCAACTGAATTTAATACCTTCAGATCTAGTTTAAGGTGGCTATTTGGGATTAAGGTGAAATACAAAATGGTACACACGTTTTTCCCCTTTTAATGAATATCACATTTAGGATTTGATATATGCACACTCCAACTCCAAGTGGATATATTTCAGAGTTCTACCATCAAAAAGCTCAATTTGAAAATTTTGAATTTAGGTTTGGACATAGAGACCTTGATTTTGTCTAAAATCATGAAGGAGGTTACAATTGAACAACACTCAATGAAGAAGTTTAGCGAGGGGGAAATTATTAGTTTTACTTTTGTTTGTAAAAAAAGTTAAGCTTTTTATGAAGTGTTGTTCAATTGAAACCTCCTGTATGGTTCTAAACTAAATCAAGGTTTGTAAGTCCAAATCTAAATTCAAAATTTTCAAATTCAACTTTTTGAGAGTAAAAATCTGAAATTTATCCTAGAAGGGGGTGTGCATATATCAAACCCAAGGTGTGCCCATATCAATTCCCTTTAAATTTTCAATGAACTATTGTCATGATGTGGATTGTAATGTTTTCTACATAAAATTTAGGTAATTTCCTTGATTAGTACTAATCTAGTGCTCAACTATATGGAGGTTTCTATACTGGTGTTCAGTACTTCAGTGTTCACTGTTTTGTGGTGTACCTTAAGTTATTGTTACATAGTTGCAAATTAAGTATTAGATTGATGACTACATAGACTAGAGAAGGTTGCTAAAGATAACATTAGTGTCATGGTTGTCACATTAGACCTTCAATCCATTGGCTTGCATATAAACTTAAAGTGCCCAATTGAGCTCATGGTCTCTCCAATGTAGTCAACTCATAGTTGACTTCAAAAATTGATAAAAAATGATAATAAAAACTTACTTTGTACATGTTGGTGACACTCAATGGTTCCAACATGAAATTAATATGTGTGGATTGAAAGTCAGATTAAGTACTAAAAATGAAAAATAATTATTTGATTCATCATATTTTAGGTCAAAAACCCTAAAATTACCCTAAACCTAGATAACAAGAGGACAGACATGTCCATATGTGCTTTGTTTTGTGTGTCCCCTTGTGCTGTCTAACGGCCAAATCTTACCCAAAATAACAACCATGACTAGTGTGCATCTAGATGTTGGAAATGGGAAGGAACAAAATTTGTACTTTCATTGAGGTTTATCAAGAGGGTGTATTTTGCAAGTACATTTTTTTGCAATTGTACACGCTTCAACTTTTGAAATGATATAGGATCTGGGATTTTTATCATTGAAGAGATTTTTCAAGTGATATGAGAACTTTAAAACCTCAATTATAAACGAGGACGGAAATATGGAACATCAAACTAGAAAACAACCAAGAAAATGTACAAACTTTGTAAACTTGAATCTTACTGAATACTATATCGAGAAGCTTAAAAGTTCAATATTTTCTACAATTTTTTTGCATTCTACCAAAATTACGCAAGTGCAAAAATTTAAGAAAGATACAAGCTTACAAGGGTGTGTTGTATCAATATATAGCATTAGTTGATTACTCCTAAGATTAAATGTACAATACATGAACCTCAACCAAATAGGACTATACATTACGTTACATTGATGACTAGCCAGTAACGTCATATTCGTTAATTTGGGAAAACTATGGGTACCATTTTGTACCCCACCTCAATCCAAAATAGCCACCTTAATTCAATTGAGGAGGTTACCTTAAACCTAGTTACCTAGTTAATGAACTTCTATTTAGAAAGAGCGTATTTTTGAAAGATATATATATCTCATTTCATTGGAAAACAATCAACAGACTCCCAATACAATGAATATGGCGTTCTTTGGGAAAAATAAATAAATAACCAAAAATCCCACTTTGTACGCTTTTTCCCAAATTAACGAATAGGACATTGAGTGTGTTGTTATGCTAACTAAGGCAGAGTTATTCTAAGAATCCTTTTATGTCATGAACATCTCCATCTTGGAGATCGAAAAAAAACAAACAAACGGCAATTACACACACGCTACCATTATAAACAGCTCAAAATTGCAGTATTAATTCCATAGCCACCGCATATGGAAGTACCATGGCTGAGAAATTAGCAATTTTCTATCCCTTTTTGCTCGTAAAACTGATTTCTTAACCTCCCTCTAAATTCCTTTGCCAGGCAGGCTTTGCCTAGCTTGCACAAAACAATACCTCTATCTCTTTATTGAAATAACGCTTCCATAATATGATTCACCAACATTAAAGCTTTTATACATGGTAGCATCGTTTGCATGATACCTTCAATCAATAGACTGTCCAACATCTATGATCAATCAACACTTGCACAAAAGATCCATTTGATTTATGCATACCTGCACTTACCACTACACTGAAACCTCCCAGTACCACTACCAAACAAGTAACATGGTGGACTAGAAGTCTAGAAGGTTGTCATTATAAGTGGCTACACTGCATCCTCTGCTTGAGACAGTGAGCTCAGCCTAGAATAGAGTTAAATAAAGCATTGATAGAACCGAAATTAGCACTAAAGGCAGCGATCAACACTGGGTAGTTCCGAAAAAGCTCATTAACTTGTCGGAGAGTGTCAAGGTTGATGGCGTTGAGGTCACCTCCATTGGATGTCGATCTCCCCTTGTGGTCCATCATGAGCTCTAGAAATGCGTAGTGCTCCTCCTCCGAAGGTACTGTACTCCTCACAAGATCCACAAATTGTACTGCTGCCACCTCCCCCTCGGAGGGGTGATTTCCAGACCTGTGAGAGTCTGTGAGCATTCTTTGCTGACGGGGTTGGTGCAACTGGATGCTGGAGAACTGTGAGGTAAGATTGTCCATGTCTGATAATCTGCACAAATATCTCCAAACAACTCTGTATTTCAATTCCAAATTTCCAACTTCCAATAGCACTTACTAACAAGAACTGAACAATCATAAGATTCTTGCATGCCTCGGTTAAACCTAATGCAATGAAGCTATGTCATTATACTTTGCTTCCATCCCGGGCTTCCATCTGCTTTCTATAGTATTCACCAACCAATGGTTGCTAATTCCTCGTGCAAGGTATTATTCATTTCCCTACCTGTAGCATGTCGAACCTAACAACAGCTACGCCAATTGTAACAAAAAAGAAAAGCACTGTGAACTCGACAAAAACAACAATTATGTAGGAATCGATAGCAGAAACCAACATCATACTCCATCTTACATCTTACGTACGTGCAAATCGACAAATGCATCAATTGATAGCTAGGTTATCGGCATGTAGTTGCAATGAGTTGAAACTATGAAACACTATAGTTTTGAAAGCATTTCTTTTCAAGATTTAGGAGTTACATAGATGAGGCCACGCCTTCATCAGCCTCTACTCACGGGAAAAGCATTCTTCATTCTATACTTGTGATTGACCTCCTAATCACAACGAAGTTTGCAGTGTTGCAGCACAAAAAGAGACTTCAACAATTGATGATCCATACAAGAATTACCTCATAAAATTCAACAAAACACAAAGCAATTCGGTGTAACATGAAAGGAAAGGCGAGTGCATGTAAAGAATTACCTGTATAGCACGAAAAGCAAGTGCGGCGAGGTGCCAAGTCTGAGGGGAGAAGACGACGAGAGCGGAGAGCAGAAAAGCAAGCGGGAGTGCGGAAGGAATGGGGAGCAAAAAGAGCGAGCGCCTGAATTTATATGGAAGCCACGAGCTGTTCCCGCACTTGGAGGTCCCCTTAGCCGTGCTTCCAGGAGCCTACTGCCGTGGAGTATATCAGAAGGCAAGTCTCGGCCTTGGGCTGGCTAGGTGTACTGAACAAACCTCGTCCGTGGGCTCAGAGGTGAAAATGCTCAAAGGTGACCCCTAAGAGTAAATGCAAGAAATTTATAGATTTACCATTAGCCATTAGGAGATAAATCTATCTATATAACAAAGGGAATTGATATGTGTATCACACCCTTTCAATTACTGTACCACAACCCAGAGTACATTATAGATTTCTACCATTAAAAAGCTGAATTTGAGAATTTGGAATTCAGATTTGGACAAAGAGACCATGATTTAGTCTAAAACCATAAAAAAAAGTTGCAATTTAACAACACCTAAAACACCATATTCATTAAATTGGAAAAACACAATTTCCAAACTAAACTTTACTTTAAACCCAAAAACATCATATTAGGTAAAGTGGGCAAAAGAGTACATTTTAGGACATTTGAAGGGTTCTCTAAAGGTTTGAGGTGATCACCTCAAACTAAGCTCTAGTGTTCTTTTTGGCACACATGTCCTCACCTGAGAGAACCCTAAACCAAATTTGAAGCTATCAGATTCGGTTTGACCCACTAAGATTTTTCTCTTGCAAATTCCTCTGCTCAGGTGAGGGCATTGTGTACCCAAAAAAACGCTGCAAACATGGATTTAGTGGATCAACTAAAACCTTCAAAAGTCCCAAAATGTGCTCTTTTTCCCAATTTAATGAATATGGTGTTCCAAAGAAAAAGTTTAGCTAAGGAGAAAAGTGTTACTTTTACTTTTGTTTGTAAAAAAGATAAGCTTTTTCATTGAGTGTTGTTGAATTGCAACTTTTTTGTGGTTTTAGACTAAATCACAGTCTCTAAGTCCAAATCTAAATTCCAAATTCTCAAATTCAGCTTTTTGATGGTAGAAATCTAAAATTTATTTTGGGGTGTCGTATAATAACTGAAAGGGTGTGGTACGCATATCAATTCCCTATAACAAAAATACAATTTACTACAATGGCGATCCTTTTACCATGATCCATTTATTGCATGGAATGCCATATTCATTACATTGGGAAAACGCAGATTCCAAACTAAACTTCACTTTAAACCCAAAAAGTTACCTTGAACCAAATTTGAAGGTATCAGATTCAGTCTGAGCCACTAAGATTTTTTCTTTCGCAAATTCCTCCTCTCAGGTGAGGGCATGTGTACCAAAAAAAATGTTGCTTAAACTTAGAGCTAGGTTTAAGGTGATCACCTTAAACCTTTAAAAGTCCCAAATTCAAACATAGTTCCCAATTTAACAAATTCGGCTTCATGAGTAAATAAAACTTGTGTGGCTAAAAACTTGCGTAGGTTAAAAAAATTTGTACTAGGTAAAAAATTTGCACATGTAAAATCTGCATAGGTAAAAATTTGCATGAGAAAAAATGTACAGGAAAAAAATTATATGTTTGAAAAAATGTGTGGATAAATCAATAATAATAAATGTGATAAAATTGCATGGGTGAAAAACAAAAAAAACAAAAGAAAATTGTGTAAATAATTACTATGTGGGTATAAAACTCTACGGGTATAAATCAAAAAATGTTGCAAGGAATGTTTTATAAACAAAGGCAAATGTTTTATTGCATGGGTAAAGTTTGGAATTGAAGTGCGGAGATCTCAAAGCGCAGATAAAGTAGGAATTATTTTCTTAGGGAAAATGTATTGCATAATTGGGCTTGAAATTATTTTGCATCCCCTTGGATTGACAAGTGCCTATACTAGTTCAAAATGACAATTTTGTGCTTGGATGCACAAGTCCCAAATTAAGGTAGTCTGCTCTAATTGTGACCCTCACATTTAAAGAGTCCCATAGGTAGTCCAAGAATGGATATGAGATGGTTCTTGAATGGACCCTTTTTAGTTTTAAAAGAAAAGGTGTATTTTATTGCAAGAGCCAATCATATTCCTCTATTCACTTGATCTCTTTACAAATTGCAAGGGGACGCTTTATGGGAGACCTAGGGTCACAGATTGGTGCCTACTACAAAAAACTTTGAAAATTCATCAACAATTCAATAATGCTTCAAAAAATATAAAAAAAATTGGGTTACATATAACATCCATTTCTCTTTGACATAAAATTAGGCAAAAAATCTCCATGTCTTGAAAAGCCCATGAAAATCCACAACAGCCCTTAAACTGACGGTTTTAGAGCGACTACCTTACTCTGTGATGAGAAACAGGAGAGAAAATCGATCAGCAATAAAAGAAGGGCAGAATTTTACATTTATCCGCCTTGTTTCTAGAAGTTAGAGCTTTAATTTCTAATTTCCACTCTTGGGCTTGCAATCTGGTATTCTGGTGTCATTATCATACATGGTAGCCCCCTTTGGTACGTTCCCGGGGTCCTATTGGAGTTGCTAGATGACTCAGGGCTTTCATAACTTCTCTAGTGAGGGTTAACTTTTATGTTTCTCCTTACTGGGAACCTTATTGGTGCATGATTTATTGTTTTTGCAAAAATGTATTTATAGGACTTTGTTTGACATTATTTGCAACATTTTGTTATTAGTCAAGTACTCAAATCATGTGATTGTTCCCTTGGAATTATTTGGGAAACTGTCATTAACCAATTGAAGTAATTGTAAGAGATGTGTAATTTGCATAAAATTTGGGCTGATTTTATTCTTATTTTTTCTACACTGGCTCCTAAAACAATACTTTGTGTTTAATAATTTGGAAAAACCCAAATTTTAACTTTTGAGTTTGTGCATCTTTGATAAAAAATTTACTCAATAGTAAATACTTTGTCATGGACATAAAATCCAAAAGTCTCAACATGGGATTTTCATATCACGCTTCTCGTAAATTCTTCATTGGCCTTTTAAGTTGTGGGAAATTTACAACAAGCGTGTGGCTGCGTTCCACTTTCTTAAGCATTGTATTAAAAAAAAAACTGCTTTAAATTCAATTAGATATGATTAACATGCCATCCTTATTATTTTGCATTTGAGCAAGTGCAATAAAGTTGAAACTAAATTGCGCAAAAAACAAAAGCTCAATTTCTTTTTTTAAAGAAGTAGGCAATTTTAGATTTTTCAAATAAAGAGCATGTTATAAAACACAGAATTTTCAAATTTAATGCAAGAAATGTCAAAAGAAATGAGTATTTGAAAGTGCAAATCTTTTCATACAAAATGCAAAAAAGTCCCAAATATCAAAATACAACCTCACTTTAAATTGTGTTTTTCTTATTTCCTTCTTTGCAAGGCAAATTCATATGGATTCTAACATAGTTTTAACATCATCATAATCCATGTACGGAGGAAAAATAAAAGGGAAATCGCAAATAGGGGCATGGATATAAAAAATATTACAGATAGGGCCATAGGGGCACAATTTCATATTGTTTTGTGAATTTTTGTAAATTTTTTCTGTTTAGACATTGGTTGATTTAGATACATCACATTGATTGAATGATAGCTAATTTTCAAAAAAAATTAAAGGTCTCTCCAAATCAAGCAAGCCTAAATAAAGAAATTTTTGTAAGGGGGATGACAATTTTTGGAAAGATTTCTAAGTTTTGTGGGAGTCAACTAACAATTAATGTGATGTATCTAAGTCAATGAATGTCCAAACCAAAAAAATTTACAAAAATTTACAAAACATTTTGATATTGTGCCCCTATGTGTAATTACTTTGAAACTGTGCATCTATCTGACTGTAATGTTTTTCATTTCCATGCCCCTATTTGTGATTTGCTCTAATGTTATACTCAATAAGAATCTCATATAAAGTACCCTAATTGACCAATATCCAATTACCCAAATAATTCTATAAGTATTTGAATTCATTTAAGTTTGGAGTTTTTAAAGTGACAAATGAAAAATATTTCTATTTACAAGATTGAGGTGATAGGCATTTCAAGAACTAAGACTTCAATAAATATATATATATATATAAATATATGTATATATATAAATATATGTATATATATATATATATATATATATATATGTATATATATATATATATGTATATGTATCTATATATATGTATCTATATATATATTTATATATATATATATATATATATATATATATATATATATATATGTATATATATATGGTTCAAATTTCAAAGATTTGGATATATAAAAATGCTAATTCATGGCTTTTGCAAATTTTTGAAAATTACGATATGTTTTTCATTGGATATAGATAGAAGTAGTTAATATAAAAACATCTTAGTAATTTTTTTTCTTGCTTGGAAGGAAAAGAATGTTACAATATTTGAACATTGTGAACAAGATCTTTGATTAGAATTTAGAATGTACTAGGTGAACACACTATTCAAGTACCCCAAGTATGGTATGTTGTTATCTTTCATGAGTCATGACAATTATGGGTGCTTCATCTTATTATTTATGTAACTACTTAAGCTAGTTTTTCAAACATATGAGCACAATGAAATCTTTAGTAAGAGTCATTTTTTTTCATCTCCTACATATGACTATACATTTTTAGTGATTTTGGACTTTAAAAAATCTTCATAAACAAATGCTTACAATTGGAACAATACTTTTAAATTGCACTTAAGTTAGTTTTTCAAACATATGAGCACAATGAAAACTTTAGTAAGAGTCATTTTTTTCATCTCCTACATACGACTATACATTTTTAGTGATTTTGGACTTTAAAAAATCTTCATAAACAGATGCTTACAATTGGAACAATACTTTTAAATTGCAGTTGTGAAAATTTTTGGTTTCCTCTTGCTTATGTAAGAATAATTTTTTCAGAATTCATCAATCAATTTTCCTACTCCAAAGTCCAAAGTCCTTAATTTCACTCTTATAGGTGTTACATTGTTGCTACCTTTACCCTTAAATGTCAATGGAAACAAAAATTGTCCCTTACAAATATATGGAACACGTGTATCATTCGCAGCGATAGGCCTAGGCACTTAAGGATTAAATGTAAAAATTTCTGACCCTCTCAGTTTTGTTGCTGGTCAATTCTCTCCTTTTCCTCATCATAGAGTAATTTGGACTTGTGTATCCAAACACAAATTGCCATTTTGACCTCCTAGTAAGCTGGTAAATCTCTAAATTTCTTGCATTTACTCTCAAGCGTCACATCAGAACATGTTCACATCAGAGCATTTTCACCTCTGAGCCCACTGACGAGGTTTGTTCAGTACACCTAGCCTACCAAAGGCGGATTTGCCTTGTAATTTACTCCATGGCAATAGGCTCCTCGAGACACGGTGAAGGGCATCTCTGAGCGTGAGATATGCTCGCCGTTTTCGTATAGTTGTGGGCGCAAGCGCTCTTCTCCTTTCATATCTTCCAAACAGCTTGCTTTTCGTGGTCTTCTCCCAGCAAACTTGGAGCCGCGCCGCACCTGCTTTTACACGCTGCAGGTAATTCTGTTCCTCTCTCGCTAGTACACCAAATTGCTTAAGTTTGTGTATTATTGAATTCAGTGAGGTCATGATTCTTTTTTGTTTCATTCTTGTAGCGTCTTTTTGTGCCGCAATTCTGCAACCTCCGTTGTGATCGGGTGGTCAATCACAAAATAATATAGAGACTGATATTTCTCCGAGTTGAGCCTGAGTGAGGAAAGTGTGGCCTGGTTATGCAACTCTTGAATCTTGAAAAGAAATGCATTCTAAACGATAAAGTCTCATATATTCCACTCTTTTGCAACTACAGTCCTTGTAATTTAGCTATCACTTGATGCATGCGTCGAGGATTTACATGTACCAAAGCTCAGCAAACTCTCGTCAATGGATTTGCATATGAATTCCCTATGTCTTAACAGGGAAATGTGAAATGTGAGACAGGGAAAAATCATAGAAGAAATAGACAGAATTGTTTAACAACTCACGTCAAGGAAAATGTGAAGAATTCTTGAAATGAGACAGGAAAATTTACAAAAGTTTGCTGTGAAGGCTTGTGCTTTCTTTTCCTAGAAGTCGTTTTTGCCGGATTTGTTGTGCTTGTCTGTTTTTGTTGCAATCGGCGTTGTCGTTGTTAGGTTCGACATGCTGTACTGAAATGAGTAATCTTTAGTGCAAGATAAAAGCAACCATCTCTATGGGTGACCATTAAAGACAACAGATGAAAGCCAAGTGTAGCAACAGTGCTTAGCTTTACTGCATTAGGTTTAACAGAAGCATGCATGGAATGGATATGGCCTTGTTTGGATATGGCCTAGTTGTTGGAAAGTGAATCGGAACTGATTAATATACAGGGGTTTGGATATTGGTGCAGAAGATCATCTGGATCGAAATGGCTCCAAAACCGGCTACTAGAGAAACGGCGCCGCCAGTGAGGCCAATTCGAGAGCCTCTGAGCACCATTACTGATAAGCTTACTCCCATCATCCCTCTGATTGCTGCTGAAGCACGCATGGTCCCTTGTGCCTCACAATGGTCTGGGGAGCTGCCATCGGAGTCAGCGAGGCCAATTCAAATTCGAGAGCCTCTGGGCACCACCATGGCTGCTGTTGATGCTCCCACTGTCGGTAATACCTCACAATGTTCTGGGACTCAACCTCATCATCAGCAAAACGCGGCTTACATGTCTGCAGCACTAGAGTTCATGTGGCTCGTGAAGACTACCGTGACTTCGAAGGAGGAGTATGAGGCGTTTCTCCAGGTAATGCGCGGCTATAGCAGGAGATCGTTGAGCGGTGATGCAAATGCCATCAAGGTTGACACTATCTTAAGCATTGAGGAGCTTCTTCAGAACTACCCGCTCTTGATCACCCGCTTCCGTGCTTTCCGAGCTCAACTCTAGGCTGAGCTCACTTTCTCAGGCACAGGATGCAGTGTAGCCAGGTTTTCTAATAACAACCTTCTAGTATTAACCCTTAAGCGCCCCAGTGACAAGATCCTGTCGTTGGGGCCCACAACTTTCTCTCACTTTTTCTCTTAATTTGTATGGTGAAAGTAGTCATGGCTGGTCCCCATCAGCAGAGAAGGTGGTCCTTTTTCAAATCTTGCGGTCAATTTTTCTGAATGTAATTTTCCACACTGTGGTCACCATTAAACCCCCCATTTTGTCCTAAACCCTAAAATAATTATGGGCTCTCAGGGGTTAAGGTATGTACACCCACAAGCGTCAAACTAAGGGTTTTGAACATGATGAGTATCAACAAACATATAGTAAATTATAGGATCCTATTAGGAACAAGAAAATAATGAGTTTGCACTTTTGAATGTATTACTTAGATATTGTGAGAATAAATTGTGAATTTTTAAAGAGAAAATTGCCATTGCACCCATAACCACTTTCAAGATTTCATGTTCACATGTTGTACATCCTTGTCATTACATCTATCCACTTCCATAGATTTTCCAAGATTTTCAGAGGTGATGGTTATGGGGATATTGACGCTTATGGGTGTACATACCTTAGGAGGTTTTAGTAAAATAGTAAGTGCGGGTGCGCATAACACAAATGGATCTTTTGTGCAAGTGTTTAGGAATTGCCATTTTTTTATGAAACATAAGGTGGAAGCACCCATTGCCAACATGCCCCATTCTCAACTAGTAGGGTGTGCTAGCAAGGGTAGGTGCTTTGGAATGTGTTTTTGTGTCTTTTTCAAGGTTGGGCTACTTAAATCATGTCACATGTCCCTAAGTGAGGTAGGAAGTAACAAGCTAAAATTAGTTTGGCTAATATGAGAATTACATACATATAGACATTGGCATTTAGCAATGGGTGTGGAACACTTTTTGACTCCCAAAATTCACAGTAATTTCAGTTTTGCAAATAAAATTATGAAAAAATTGCAATCCTAGTATTTTTTATATTCCTACATGAGAAAATTATTATTTGCCTCAAATTGTTTGTAGTTTTTTGCAGAATTGCTTAAGTTACTGGATATGGGTGCTTCCACCTTAGCTGTATGGAATTGTCATTTTCACAATGTTGCAAAAATTTCTTTTTGTGGAGGCTAGCATGTTTCTTACATTAAAATATTGGATTGTTTGTCTGCCTGAGGCCCTGAACTGCCCAATTGGGCTCATGTTTGTTCAGTAGTACCTAATAGTTGATTACAACATAGGATAAATAATGATAAAAAAAATACTTTGTACATGCTAATGACACTCATTGTTACCAACATGAAGTCAAAACATAGATTTAAGGTCATATTGTGTAATAATAATGTAGAGTAGTAATTTGATTCTTCCTTTTTGTAAGTCAAAGAGCTCAATAGTACCTTAAAAAGCAAGAGTGGGAGGACATGTTTGTTTATGTTGTCCATTTTCTGCATTTGCTTGTGATGTTTAATAGCCAAATCTCACTTGAAGTAACAACCATGCAGGCTAGGCAAAGGGTATCTGCTAAGGAAATTTAGAAAGATGTTGCAAAGTCCATTTCAACTTTCAATGGGCAAAATGGGGTAGAAAACTATCTAATTTCTCTGCCTAGGTTAGGGAATTGATATGTGTACCACACCCTTTCAATTACTGTACCACACCCTCAGAATAAATTTTAGATTTCTACCATCATAAAGTTGAATTTGAGAATTTGGAATTCAGATTTGGACTAAGAGATCATGATTTAGTCTAGAACCATAAAAGAAGTTGCAATTCAACAACACCCAATGAAAAAGTTTAACTAGGGAGAAAAGTGTTACTTTTACTTTTGTTTGTAAAAAAATATTAAATTTTTCATTGGGTGTTACTGAATTGCAACTTTTTTGTGTGATTCTAAACTAAATCATGGTCTCTAAGTCCAAATCTGAATTCCAAATCCTCAAATTCAATTTTATGATGGTAGAAATCTAAAATTTACTCTGGGGTGTGGCATAGTAATTGAAAGGTGTGGTACACATATCAATTCCCCTAGCTTATTGCTGAAAGTGGCTGAAGTTGGACGTTGTATGATCAGAGTGAGTGTGTAGTGTGTACTGTACATGCAATATGTCAAAATCCAAAAAAATGCAGAACATTGGAAAAAGTACATGTAATATATTGAAAATCTCCAATGTGTAAAACATACAAAGGCCATATTTGTATGAACATTTCAAACTTAGTTAAATGTGGCATAAATCCCAAACTGAAGTTGATGCAGTCAAAACCGTTATGCAAGGAAAATAGTACAAATCTTAGCATTTATCTTAAAATAATTATAATTGCCATAAAAATTGTTACTTTCACCATCACTTCTGTGCAATTTTCACAAATCAATCAAATCAAAGCCAAAATTTCAATAATTTTAAGAACTTCAATTGCTGAAGAAACTCAAATTGATAACATTTTTGTCATATTTAATGTAAAAACTTTAAAACTGCTTTGAAATGGTCTTTAAATTGTTTTGAACATTTAGTTATATAAAGTCATTTTTCATTATGAGTTGTAACATCTTAATTTTGATGCAAAATTCACAAAATGTTATGACTATTATTTTTTCATCACAAACAATATATGTTGAGAATTGCTAAAGCCACACCTCAAGGTGTGCTTTGAGTATGAAATGTGAGAATTTAATATTTTTTTTATTTGATTTGGATCAAAAGATTTGTTTCACCTCTATCATTTTACAGTCATATTCAAAACATGCTTGAATTTGTAACTAAACATTTAGGGCTTTTGAATTACCTAAAGTAAAAATACATTAAAAAATAGCAATGGCATAATGAAAGTTGAGCAAAATTCTATATATGCTCTTTCTTTCAAGGAGGTGGTAATGCCAATGATTGATGAACCATAATACTACTAAAATCACAATGAGCTTTGTAATGTCACATATGACCTCTATAATATCACATCTTCAATCTTTGTGATAACATACTATGAAAATCACAATGACATTTGTAATATCACATCTCCAATCTTTGTGATATTATCACAAACTTAGATACAATTTGAAGACTTATTGAATTTTTTACCTTGCATTCTATTTAACATACAAAAATCCTAATAAAATTCTAATGGTGAATGCATAGCATAGCAAGCGCCAATTGCTAGTTTGATTTTTTTTTTTTTTTAAATTAGCATTAACCCCTAAGAGCTGCAACTAATAAAATATGAGTTTTTTTTCTTGTATTGGAATAGATTCACACCTTTACTACTTTTGAGATCAACAAAGAAATTGTAAAATAAATCAAAGCAATTCTATTGAGCTGCTTGAGATCCCAAATTAACACCTAAATGCCCATGGCCTTTTTTGAGCTTTTAGGAATTTGCTCTAAATTGAATAAAAAACCAACATTTGGATAATTTGTATCACACGTTTTTAAATTGTAATTGTACAAATTCAAACTAGATTTGTTAAACATCACCTAGGAAAAGATAACACAACAATACCACTTATGGATTGAAAGATTATAATGTTTGATCAAGAGGGTGTTAAAACTGCAAAAATGACTTCAAGTCTTTCATTTCTCTTTTCACATGTCAAATCTAAAATGTTGGTCACCAAAAAAATATGAAGTTAAAGAACATAACATACATAACTCCAATCCATTTACAACTTTTTGAAGTTTCTTTTACAATTTTTTAAAATGAATTTCTACTATAATTTTTTCTCCAAGATCTAGTGTATTTGAGGCTCATTTTCATGAGCTCTCAACATTAAAAAGTCAAGATTGCAATGGACACCCTTGCACAAAATCTTGAAAAGAAAATTCACAATCAATAATTTTCCAAATCGGGTTTTTGATGCTGAAACTACACTTCAAACAGAATAATTCTAAAATACAAAATACAAAAAATAGCAGCTCAATTAGGTTTTATTGAACTTCAAAATATTGTTTGCACCAAAATGTGGTGCTTTGGGCATTTAGGGGTTAACCCCTAAGCGCCCAATTGACCATTTACTAGTTGCTACCTATTTTTTTCGGGCTGCCCAAGACAAAAACAAATTTTTTTCAATTTTTTTTTCCATAGTAGAAAACCAAGTCTACTTTCCAACTTAACTTGAATCATGTCAATCCAAGTTAAACTCCTCCAAGGATAATTTTTCAAAGACAAACACTTCAATATTTGTTAGTGTTGTAGAATTTATTATTTCGGGAAACTAATGATGTTCCCTCCTTTCAAAAGATAACATTTTTGAAGTTTAGGATAGAATTTCTATTTTTAACCAATCATACCAAATTTTGAAATCTATGAGTAAAATTTGTAATTTTGGTGAGTACTAAATGGTAAATGCTTCTAAATTCATTAAATAAGAATACAAAACCTTTTTTGAATATTTAACCATATGGATATTTGCTAAACATCGTGATTCTTGTTTTCTCTTTTAAAACAAACTTCATTGAAGTTACTAGAGTATTTTTTCTAATGCATTTATGTTTTGCACTTACCCCCTTGGGCATTTAGGGGTTAAAACCCTCACTAACAACATGTCCAAAATATCTAGTTCGTTAAATCCACCAAAATCGCGCCCACGTTCTACGAAACCACCAAGATACAAATCTTTCAAAATCCGGGCAGCCCGACGGAAGCAAAAAAAAAAGCAAACAAACAAACCAGCCAAGCTTTGCAAGGCCTTTGAAAGGGACGGGCGATCAGCTCAGCAGAAGAAGAAGAAGAATGGCCACAAAAATGGCGAGCTCCCATCGGTGATCCATTCCATTTCCTCACAGTTGCAATTTTCGTCTCCTTTTCTCTCATGTCTTGATTCGTAGCCAGCAACAGCCGCTTTCAAACGATGGTTTCGCCGCGTTCCACAGATGCCAAATGGCGTCGTAGTAGTAGTAATTCCATGCCGAAGTCACAACAACTGCCGTGCTTGCAAGTAGCTCATCTCTGTATCAACAGCTCCAACAAATTAGGTCTCAATTCATCCCGTTGTACATGCGAAGATTATTGTTGTGGCTGACGACGTAGTGAAACGAAATCTTGGAGGGGAGCTGGCCATTTCTTTTTCTTCCAGTTTTTAGGTCTTGCTATGCTTCTTCTTTAAAGCTGCTTCGACGGTGTTTGGTTGGTTGAAAAATGTTTGAAAGCGGCACCGGATGGCGAGACAGTGCAGACATCGATCAAGTGAATGGTCAGGCATGGATGTTTCCCTTCCTTACGCTCTTTTCTTATTGCTTGCTCGCTTGTTTTTTTTCTCTTTTTTTGTAGAGCCAGGGTTAGGGTTTTGCAAGAACATTTTGTAATTCGGCGAAATAATCAAGAAATTCTGTATAATTGGCCCAAGAAGCAATTTCTTTGTACCGGTTATCAACTTTAGTACCAAGAAGTTCAGCTCTTTCTCGTTCTCAATATTTATTTTACGCGATGTTGAGTAGGATGTTTGAAGACTATCTGTTGCTCAGTGTCTTAAAAAATGGGAAAGAATGAAAAAAAGTGTTTCATTTAAATCATTTTGCCAGTACATGCAATAAGCTTTTCTGATTCTAGTGACATAAAAGGGGAAATTACAAATAGGGACATGAAAATGAAAAATATTACAAACAGGGGCGTAATTTCAAAATAATTACAAATAGGGGCACAATTTCAAAATAATTTGTAAATTTCTGTAATTTATTTTGGTTCTGGAAATCGGTTGATTTAGATACATCACATTAAATGCTAGTTTACTAAAATCCTTATTTAGACTTGATTTGGAGAGGCCTTTAAGATTTTTGAAAGTTAAGGGGATGGCAATTTTGGAAAGAGCTCTAAGTTTTTTGGAAGTTAGCTATCATTTTAAATGTTTAATCTAAATCACCAATGTCCAAACCAAAAAAATTTACAAAAATTTACAAATTATTTTGAAATTGTGCCCCTATTTGTAGTATTTTGAAATTACGCCCCTGTTTGTAATATTTTTCATTTTCATGCCCCTGTTTGTAATTCCCGATATAAAATGTAGCCCCGGTTGTATTGTATTTTGGTCAACCAAATTGGTCAGTTTCGAACCATGAATCTTAAGGTCCTTTATGTGTTGAAAAGGGCATGTTTCATGGAATGAGCGCTTTGTGCTTTTTCTAGCACTTTTGATGAGGTTATATGAGGACTTGCTTGTGATATATAGATTGCAATGTCCTTCACTGATTCAGGTGATACAGAATTTGGTTTTGTTTGAGTTGTATTTTTGACGATATGATGAGTGCAATTAGTTGTTTTGAAAGCATGATAAAGCTGAATGTAATTGGTTGTTTTGAAAGCATGATAAAGCTATGGTTTTGGTAGGGGTTAAGTTAACCTGGATTATGGACTGACGGCGGTTCTGGTTTATCTTTTGCCACCAGCCACCGGTGCTCATTCCGGAAGCGTTCGGAGACACATTCCGTCCTCCCAAGAAGAGGGCAGAAACATGGGTCCAGGACGAGACCAAGGCGCTCATAGCGTTCCGGAAGGGGATGGACGCGCTCTTCAACACTTCCAAGAGCAACAAACACCTGTGGGAGCAAATCTCGCAGAAAATGAAGGAGCGAGGCTACGATCGGTCACCAACTATGTGCACTGACAAATGGCGCAACCTTCTCAAGGAGTACAAGAAAGCGAAGACGCACGATCGAGGGTCGTCCAAAATTGCTTGCTTCAAAGACTTGGAGGACCTTCTTGGTGACAGAGCCAAGCTGTCTTCACCCTATCGTAGCCTTACCAAAGCAGATCAGTCACCCAAAGGTACTGAAAATATATACTTAACTCCATAGCTAATTGATACTCCCTCTGTTCCTCTAAAAAGGACAAAGGATTAAATGTGTTTTTAGTCTTTGTGCTAGTGACACATGGCATTCTAGAATCAATATACCATCTACCAAATGTATGAAATATGTCCAGCTTTGATGTCGCCGTTTGGGTACCCAAATTCCATGCAAAAGTACCATATTTGTGCATGCTACCAGCCAGCTCCTTATGATTGATGATTTAAAGATTAGTAGCAACAATGGTACCTCATATGGGCAAGGCCAAGCTTGCTAGGAGAGGAATGCTCTCTAATTGCTTAACTTGCCCCCATGAGATCATTGAACATGGCAAACGCTTTCTTAGTGTTTGAAATCAGCAAAAGGAAGCTTTTTAGTGGTACAAGAAATGTGTCTGATTTGGAGCTTTTTAGAGGGACAGAGGGAGTACTCAACAGTAAAGGTCACAAAACCTGAGGATGATGTTGAATGGAAGTCAAGTAATCTGAAGTTATAAGAGTAAGGTAACCACATTTTAAAGTGCTCGGTATAGTTACTAGTGTTTTACTGTTCAGATATATGAACACTCTTGCAGTAAGTCGAAGACGATTCTTACAGGAGTTCAGAGCTGTATTGGTAGATGACTCAATGTTGGTAAAATTTATGTTGTTGAGATGTACATATTCTCAAATTCAGTATGTACTCATGGAGGCGAATGTCACAGTTTTCGACCTTGATTGCTTACTGTTTGAAAAGTCTACGAAGGGCATTCATCTCGTGCGTGGTATTGGAAACAGGTGTCAGTATAGGAGACGGTAGTAAGTCGCGAATGGATCTAGAATCTTCTACTTAGTCAGTTTTTTGCAGTTTGCGTAGCTGTCACACGACGGTCACCCGTGTGGAATGTTCTTTAGATTTCCGGACATAGGATTTGGTAGCATCACCTCATGTGGATTCTCTTCGCAATGTTCACAGGACCAGCCAGTGCAATCAACCGGGAGCATCGGCAAGACAGTGATGAGCATTTAGCTACCCTCCCGTCTTCTGCTGGAGTTTCCCCTCCACCTTGCATCCCTAACGGAGCTCCAGCATCTTGGTGTCAAAGAGATACCAGTGCAAATGGTGAGGACTAATCATTTGTCTTTATTAAGTGCAAGCATTTAACATGCTCTTTAGTAGCATTAGACTGTTTCAAATTAATCTGAACATCATAGAGAGTTTGATTGTGGAGAAAGGAAAAATATGTCTGATGTGATATGTAGGAAGATTTGTCTACAGTTCGTACATAGCCTTGCTTCAGATCACCTACTTGCAAGGTGTTTTTGTTACTTTTTATAACATGTAGTGTACAACCTTTCAACAATGAAATGAAATGACTTGGGAAGTGTCCTCCTGAATGATTGACCTACATAGTTGCCATCTCTTCATGGCACATATCCCTATGATTAGCATTCGAAAAGCATTGAAATAGCTAGTTTTACGTGTCATGTGATCTGATTTGATGCCGCACGTGTTTTGCTGTTGTAGTATGATGTGAGTGAGTTGGATATTGAATGGCTTGGATAACACCTTTTTTTGTGAAATTGATTATGCTGGGTTGTCTTTCGAATGTCCAGGTTTAGTGGATCGGCGCTTATCAGCAGGGAAGGTGATTGCAGTGAAGTTAGGAGACTTGACGCGTAGAGTTAGAATCGATGGGCCATTTGAGTCTATCAAGGAATCCATAAAAACCGCATTCGGCTTGCGTACAAAGCGTCCATTCTGGCTGGAAGATGACGAGGGTGTGGTGCAAACATTGAGCCGTGATATGCCACCCGGCCAGTACTCCCTCATTCTGGACCCAGGTATCTTCTGATTGCAGCTTCTCGAAGCTTCTAGATTCTTCCTAAAGTACTCACAAGACGGAGTAACTTACATTATATTACCTATGTTGTTAATAATGTTGTTAATAATGTCAGCAAAAGATTCTCATGACGAGATCGTTTTAGAGCCATATTCCATAAATGAGTTTCTGTGCTTAGAAGCCTTTGGTTAGCCTTGCACGCATTTTGTAGTTTCTTTGTCCAACGTGTGATACCTCTCTCCCTCCGTAATGCGACATCGCTTCTAGGATACTAGCTCAGGACAGTAGTATGGAGGACCCAGCCTCTGTAGGGTTTGCAAGGTGTTGTATCCAACGTATACAAAACCCTAGTAGTTGTATAAAGGGAAACTTTGAAGGATACCCCTAAAGTTTGCAATATTTGTACAGATGCCCCTGGTTTTTCAGAAATTGCACAAATTCCCTTGGACCATAATTTTTAGGCGTTTGTTTTGTTGTGCACATCGCTTCCTTCTCCCTTTGTTTGCACGCTGCTTCTTTCTAATCACAGCGTGCGCACAAAGGGAGAAGGAATTGGTGTGTACAACAAAATAAACGCCTAAAAATTATGGTCCAAGGGCATTTGTGCAATTTCTGGAAAACTAGGGGCATTTTCACGAATATTGCAAACTTCAAGGGTATCCATCAAAGTTTCCCTTGTATAAAACCGAGGGTTAAGGACACCAATCTCTGGAGGACCCTTGTTTGGGTGATTTTTTTCATAAGATTCTTGTCAGATTGTTTCCGCTGCTGCTTTGATGCAAATGATCATCAAACTAACGAGTGTTACTTGGTTGTCTAATTTGAAAAAGCAGGGATTTCAGTGAAGGTCTTCCTGTACGATGACTCGGATCGTGTAACAGGCAGCACAGAGACCAAGATTATTTACACTGAGGAGGATTTCCGAGACTTCCTTACCCGGCGAGGCTGGTCAGGGCTGCGTGAGGTAGGAAGTGTGCGAGAAATTGACTCCATTGAAGATTTACGAACAAACGGGGTATATGAAGGTGTCGTCACCAACAACAACGGTGCCTGAGTGACTGTACATTCGGGGGCCCTCGTCTTCTTTTGCTTCTAGACCGGGGACAATAATATCATTATGTTCTCTCTCATCACCTTTTATTGCCCCCTTTAGAACTGCAAATTGTATACACGTAGGTTAGTGCTCAACTTGAGGAAGATGGGTTCCCTTTCAGTGATTCTAGCATCCAGAGCCAGTCGAAGGACAACCGTTTTAGAGCTGGTTTATCCATTTCTTTTTGTACAGTAATTTTTTTGGTTAAATTTTTGCGCAGATTTTTCCATGCGTTGATAAATCCTGCAACTAGAACTGCCAGAGATGGCAGAAGTTTTATTTGCTATGCAGAAGAACGAAACAATTGCTCAATGGAACAGAGATTTACTGGAGCATAATGGCTAAGTCTCTCTACAGCTCCATGCTATGTAGGTAAGATTGCCTGTAGCTACTTGTACGCAATCATAGCTACATAGAGAGCTGGTTTTCTATGTCATGGTAGATTGGGAACTCTAAGCTACAACTATGCAGTGGAGGTCGAGGGAGTTGCAGCTGCGCCATCGCCAACATCAATCTTCCGAGCCTCAGGTGACTTCGCCTTTCGCTTCGGTACAGTCACCGTCAACGTCTCGTTGCTCACTTCTGCTTTGATCTGCTCCACGTCAGCAGTCTCTGGTAGCTTGAACTTGCGCTTGAAGGTCCGCTCCTCAGGTTGTTGGGAAGTGGTAGCAGCTGTGGCGTCTCCCTCCTTCTCCTTAGCTCCTTCTTCTTTGGGCTGGTTGCTGTAACTGATGTAAAGAACGCGGTCATCTTCAACCTGGATTTGCAGGTCTTCTTTCTTCAATCCTGCAAGTGTAGGTAACTGGTAAGCCCTACTTTGTTGAAACACCACAAATAGCTTCGTTCCTTTCAAGCAGATGATGATTTCAAAAGCAACTTGAATTGAAAGTGAATTCAAAAGTGCAACCAAGTTGAAAGCTTAACTAATCGAAGGAATGAAGGTTGGAGATATGAGTGAGTGAGTACCTGGTAGACGAAGCTTGAAGACGTGTGCATCCGGGGTCTCGGCCCATTGCACCACACGCTCGTTGGACGTGGCAGCTGGTGCACATGATTGCTGCCTTTGCATGGGAACTCTGACGATGACGAGGTCGGTGAACATTGAAGGACTACTGAAGCCGAACCTAGGAGCAGAACGGCGGGCGCATCCTCGGCCAAACCATGGAGACATAACGAGAGCCATAATTTCTTATGCTATGAACTGAAGTAGAGTAACCAATGTAAGATCGGTCGTTGCAGAGAGGTGGAGGATTGAAGGACTGAACTAAAACACTGATGAGCTTGATAAGCTTCAAGTTGACAAACTTGGTAGAAGAGGGATGAGATGAAACTGTGTGATCTCTGGGATGTATATATACAGATTGGTAGAGAGACCAGCCGTGGAAGCCAAGTGGAGAAGAGTAGCACATTCCAGAAAGGTCTCGAAGGGTCTGGAAACCTGTAGATGGTTCCAATTCAGTTGAACTTCCTGAGAGATTTCCCTGAGAGATTTCCCTGTGAGATTTCCGAACAGAGAACCCATTACTTGTATGACATACCATACTAAGTAAATAGGGAAAAATAGCAATTTTGGGACTTTTGGATTTTGTGTTTTTTAAAGTGCATTTAGTGAATATTTTCTAAAAAAACACAGAATCCAAAAGTCCAAAAATTGCATGTTTTCCCAATTTACTTAATATGGTGTTATATTGTCTGTCTGAGGCTGTTTGTGAAGGAAAATCCAACAGAACCATCAGATTAGGCTGGCCTACTCTTGCAAATCACCGCCATTTCGGAATCTAGTTCGACCACCGACCGGGCACGTACCCACTCACCGATGGGGCCAGCGAGGGAAGCTGAATGAATTATGCGGTGGAGTGAGGAGCACGGCGCTGAGAATATTTGAGAGTATTCTACATGTTTCCAGGCCCTTCATTTCTCCTCTTGCATCTCAACAGGAATCCTTAAACGTCCAGGAGGATGTTTTTCGTCCGCGCAACCCCCAGATGTTTAGGGGTTAAGGTAGAAATATCATGAATTGTTACTCCCCTAATAATGGCAGCGTAGACTGTTCTAAAACCAACAAGAGCTAGCTTTGGAAAAGATTTTGAAAAGATGCTATTTCCTTGCACTTGATTGGTTCAAATTTGTTTTGGATTATGGTTCTAGAGGTAAGGTACACCTATGAAACCAAAATTGGTCCAAACCCTAAATCCACATTTATATTACAGAAATATTCATTCTTGAGTTTTTTTTTTTTTTTTTTTTTTTTTTTTTTTTTTTTTTTGCACTTTTCCTTATCCTTGTTTCTCCACAAATTGAGCTTAATTTCTCAAGAAATTCCCCATATCTTACAAGCTAAAGTGGCTTATTTTAATCATTTATGGTATTTCTACCTTAGTCACACCTTCTCCAAGAATGAAACTTCCGTGAAGATTGAGAATTGATTGAGTGAAAATAGGAGCCAATTGCAAAACTTCTTGAAGGAGGTGTGACACTCTTTTTTCATGGGTGGAGAATGGAGAATGATTTACCGATTGTGAGGAACAACTATGAGGAGCGAATGTAAGGGTAAATTACTAATGAGGAGCGGTAAAATCGAGATAGTGCAAGGTGAAAACGAGATAGCGTAAGGTGAAAACGAGATAGCGCAAGGTGAAAACGAGATAGCGCAAGGTGAAAACTTCACAGCTAGAGAAGTTCTCTACCCCATTCTTAGCCCGCGGGAGAGAAGAAAAAAACTTCTCCAACTTTAGAGAATTGAGCTCCCGCCAAATGGGCTCGTGCAGCCACATCAAAATTCTCCAAAGATTGAGAACGCATTGGAGAAGGTGTGACTACCCACGGTAGTCACACCTTCTCCAAGATTGAAATTTTAGTGAAGAATGAGGAGTGGAGTGAAATTAGGAGCCAATAGGAGCACTTCTCCATGGAAAAAGGTGTGACACCCCTTTTGTGGGTGGTGAAGAATGAAGAATGGTTAAAGTAGGAAAAGCTAAAGTGAAAGTAAGAGGAGTAACTTCAAAAAACAAAAAAGTTATTGCAAAAAATGGAAAAATAAGAGCCAGCAAGAATTAACTAGAGTAAAAGTGAGACACAAATAGGTAAAAACTTAGTGTGTGAAAGATTTCTCCACCCCATTCTTCACTTGTGTAGGTGAAGAGAAAAACTTCTCAATCTTCAAAGAATGGGACCTCAACAGATCCCAAACAAGCTACCATAACCCCATTTTTTGAATATTGAGAATGGGGCGGAAAAGCTATGATTACCCCTATTGTAAAAGACACAAGGACTTCTTCATTGTGGCTTTGGAAGACTTCTATTGGGTAAGCAAAAAAGGCTCACACCTAGATTTACTTTAGTCCTTTTTAACTTGTGGGAAAATATCATGGATACCCTTGAAGTTTGCAATATTTACATAGATACCCCTATTTTTTCAGAAATTACACAAATACCCTTGGACTATAAATTTTAGGCATTTATTTGTTGTGCTTGTGCTTCCTTCATGACCAATGTTGAAGAAGGGAATGTAATGAAATAAATAAGAAGCAAAGTGCACACAAAGGAAGAATACAACAAAAGAAACCACTACAAGAAATTGTGTCCTAATTGACATGTCAAAATTGACTAAATGTGTCCAAAATGACAAAAAGATTGTTGAATTTAACAATTTTTATAGATTTAACTATGTTGATTTGGACATATATTTGTCATTTTGGGCAGTTTCCCTTGTAGTGAACACCTAAAAATTTTGGTCCAAGGGTATTTGGGTAATTTCTGAAAAAGCAGGGGTATCTAGGGGTATCCATGAAACTTTCACTTAACTTTATTTTTTTATTTTATTAGAGATGCAACTGGAATGCAGATTTTGTTAGTAATCAGAGGCAGTGCCGATGCACAATTTCCATTTACCAAACTTGAGAGGCCACGGCGTGACATTCAGATTTGGGACAGGACTTCGGCGTCATCTTTCCCTCTTTAATCCAAGTATCCATGGCCCATCCTTATGCCCCTTTTTTAGGTGCGGTTTGCAGTACGTCAATCCTATTGGTTTAGAGTCAAAAGTTGGGAATTGGCAATATTACAACCATGGTTGTTATTTTGGGTAAGATTTGTCCAAAGGATAGAATAATTGTGTTGTACAAGTGGTTTGGATCTCAAAGGTAAGCCGTAGGCATGTTTGTCCAATGTCATGGTTTAGGGTTTTTGACCTAAAAATGGAAGAATCCAATTACTATTTTTTTGTTTTTAATCATGTTACATGGTTTTAAATTTGCATTTTAACTTCATGTTAGTGACCATGTATGTACCTAGCATATACAAGGTAAGTTGTTTTTTTATCATTTTTTGAAATCAACTATGAGTTGACTACATCCAACTAACAAGAGCTCAATTGGGCAAAATGAGAGAATGGATAATTTGTCCAATGTGACAATCATAATTCACACTATATCAAAACCTCACATTTTAGTTCACTATACTTTTCCTATGTGGCAGCATTTTGGAGTGTTGGTGCTCAAAAAATGGGGTTTTTCTTTATTCTTAAATGTTGGGCTAGTAACCTTGGGTGCCTTGTACTGTAGTACAATACTAAAACTAGTGCTAACTCATTATAATGTTGGTTTCAAAAGTTGTAAATGTCAATAGCAAATGCTGCCCTCATGAAAATTGCTAAAAGGGTTGCATGGGATCTCATGCCATGTTTGTGAATCTTCTCACAATTGGTTATCTAAAAACAAGAGTACATTGAGTGAGACTATTTTTGTCTTCCATGATGGACCATGTCTCTATGATCACTTTTATAAAAAAATAGATGAAAAACAACTTTTTCCCATCCTACGAAGCATTTTTTTACCATGTAGCAAATGAAATGCATTTGCTTTGACATTTAAGGATTAAGGTTTGGGTCAACAATTTGATTTATTCAACTTTCAAATTACTCCAAATTTTTTGTACAAAACATTCTCAACCTTCTTTAGAACTCCTTTTGCCCTTAATAACCCAACAAATTTGGAATTTAGTGTTGAGATGAGACGTACGAAGATGAGAAGTGGAACTTAGTGTGTATAGCCCCTTAAAATGACATTGTAACTTTTGAAATGTCTGAGCTTATGAAACGCATCTATTCTATGCTCCATATGATAAGACATAAATTTCTAAGTTCTATTTAGAAAGACCTAAAAGTATTGGTGATTTTTTTTGAAGAGTTGGGAAAAAAGTTCACGTTTTTTTTAATGATTGTTGTACGTTATAACATAGAGAATCTTTATGTAGACCAGTTTTCTAAATCATTCAGATTTAGCAGCGCAATTGTAGGCTCTCATTGTCAAATAGAAAGTCCAGTGGATAATTAAATAAAGTAAAGTTTTGAACAACAATAAAGGGGATATATTTATGGGTTGGGGCTGCATGGTTGAAACAATTTAAAATATTGTACATTCATACAGTTTCAACCAATACAGAAAAAAAAAATTTGAATTTCAAACTGTTCTTGTCATAAAAAAATGGGGAAATTACAAATAGGGCACAAAAATGAAAAATATCGCAAATAGGGGGGCAGTTTCAAAATATTTACAAATAGAGGCACAATTTCAAAAAAATAATTGTAAATTTTAGTAAAATTTTTGTTTTACCACTGGTTGATTTAGATACTTCACATTAAGTGTTAGCTAACTTCCAAGAAAATCATATTGATGCCTCTCCAAATCAATAGAATGAGGAAATTTTAGTAAAGGGGTCTTGAAACGATGCCCCTATTTGTAAATATTTTGAAATTGTGCCACTGTCTATAATATTTTTCAATTTTGTGCCCCTATTTGTAATTTCGCCTAAAAAAGTTATAAACCATAAGAAAACTTAGAAACATCAAGAACAAAGAACAAAGTAACACAAGTTACATCATGAATTTGACAACGGTGTTTTAGATACTCGTCAAAACTCCCAAGAACCTCATAAAATGGAGAATGGCAAAACTTTAAAGTTTTTTTCCATCAATGATTACAAGTGAAAAGAGTTTCTTAGGAATTTGAATTGGCATTTCAGGTTTGGTTTTTACGATTGTTACAAAACATAAAACTTAAATTAGTTCATATTTGAAACAATTTGCTTGTTCCACCGGTAGTTGAAATTTTTGTACTTTACAACAATAGTTGAAATTCGAGTTTGTAATGATGTATCAAGTTTTTTAAAACGTCAGATTGTGTATAGATTAATGATGACTACTTTTGGATCATTGTAAACGCTAGTAGAAATCCGCATTTTTTTAATGTGTGCACCAAAATACATACATTTATCAAAAAAAAAGCCCAAAATTGTCATGTCAGATGTGATGAACTTGTGATTAATGTGCAATTGTCAAAATAAAACATTGCAATGTTTTTAAAGACATAGATATCCTGCAAGACATCTCATGAGAAATCAGAAGACATGACAATGCTACATTATTAGGGAGGTTTGATTTCAATGTAAGTTAGGTAACATTTTGGATGTTATTGTGTGGTTGAAAGGAAAATGTTGCCCACATGTAAAAAACACAGTAGGAACGGCAAGGATACTTGTGCACTAAAAACTACCATAATATACAAATCCAAATGTTTTGAGCTTTTGGGAATTTGTTGATAAGTTGATTTAAATATGACAACTTGCTAGTATATCCTAATTATGTATCATATTGTGGTCACTCAAGAAAATAGTCTTTATGTCCCTTTGCAATTTCTCATACATTGTGTAAATAAACATAGTAAATTGTTCATGTTGACAATAATTTTTTGTCCAGTATTGCACAATGGATTTTTTTTTGCTTGTTTGTAATATCAAATGCATGCACGTTCGAATTGTTACAAATAAAATCTTTACATATATTGTGCAATTATTTTTAATTCTTAATTGATCAAGCATTCTTTGCTTGAACATTTACCACGTTTTTCCGTGTTGTTCTTGTTTGTCATGCTATTTTGGTGCTGCAACTTACCATTTTTTCAAGGAGAATGCCTTTGAGCAAATTTGCTCCAATTATAAAAATCTTATATTTACATAATGAAATTTAAACACCTCCTTTATTACATATTATTAATCCGAGAACAAGCTTAAAATTCCTCATCACATACGTGGGCTTGAAAAAATCAATTTGGTTCATTGAACACCTTGAAATTCTCCCAAAGTCCCTGAATTTCTGATTTTTCATTTCAACCCATCTCACCAAATTCTACTCACCAACTTTTGTTATTTTCTATATCATACAAATCCATGACAAAAGTATCTATTATTTTGGCTGCAAATAATTCAAAAATGTACAACTCTTGCACCATATGTCCAAATGCTACAAACTTTAGTTTGTGCATCTTGTTGGTTTAGGACTTTCCAACAATACCTAGCATGCCCCTAGGATACTAGTTATTGTACTTTATGGATATAGAAATAACATCAGTGTGCCTTTAAAATTACTACCATATCATTATGTGTATAATTAAATTAAATTAAATGAACCAAATGCATTTAAAGGTTTTAAAAATTAAGAAGTATAAATATTGATTTTTCATAAATGAAAATGTGTAATAAGGTGCAATTGACTACATAATCAATTCCAAGATTCAATTTAGAGTGTGAAGGTTTGTAATATAAAATAAGGAAAACTAGAGCATTGAACAACTTTATGATGTAAAGAAATAAACTAGAAACAATGTGTTTCAATCAGTAAAAAGAAACCCATATTGTGTTAGATGCAATATAGACAACAAACACATGCAATATCCGTTAAATATCAATAATTTAAACACAAAATTTACAGTTTTATATTAGATTTTTATTTTATTTTAAGTTCAAAGTTTTAGGTGAAATGTAGTTAAATCATGAAAAATCTCAAATTAAATGAGGAAGAGAAGTCTTTGAGAAAGATTTTTAAATCCATTCTTTTCTTTTTGTACCACCTTTTTTTATTCATGTGATTATTATTTTTTAATTCTCAAACTTTTGCATTTATTTGGTCAAGGCGTCTTTTATTTTTGCTCATTTTTTTTTAATTGGTAAATTGAAAGAAATGGAATTCCTTTCAGAGCTTGTACCTTACTATCCCCTGAAAAGACCAACCACCCAACTTTGAGAACTTTAAAATAAAAAAAACCAACTAAGCTTCAAGGGCAACCAAAACCCCGCCTTGCCAATTCCCCACCCCACCCCCTATTGTAGTAGGTTGACAAAAATTAAACGAATAAAAGACCCCCGAGTAGTAGATTTCAATTATCCCTATCATTTGGCTTGCAAACTGATGTCACATAAATACAAGTAACTTATGGAGCAGGTAAGCTGGTAAGGGTTTTCTCCATATCACTAGTCCCATTCCTTTGAACCAACGAAATTGTGCCACATGTACCCCTTTCAGTTTTGTTTGAATGTGTACCCTAATTAATTTATCATGTGCACGTAATGCTACTTGATTTCTCCTTCAAATTGTAGCAATGCTGTTAATGAAAGTTCTCCAATTTTATGTTTTTGTTTTCACACAAGTTCCTTGTGTAAAAATTTCGTTTAAAAAAGTTTTATAAAACCGTGACATGCAACATTGTGGTATGAGTTTAGTATGTGTTATCTTAATGAGTTATGTTTATTTGTGACTAATTAGAAAGTTTCAACAATATAAATATAACTACCAAAATTAACAAGCACAATTGATTAATTTAAAGGGCCATTAACATCAGAACGCAATATATAACCTCTTTATTTAACCCCTAAAGGCCTAAGCCCTTTTTTTGTGAAAATCACTCAAAATTGTCACTTTTGGGGGAGTGAGGAGAAAAGTAACTTTTTTTTTTTGGAAATCCAACTAGAAGATCTTGCCCTAGAATATGGGAGGTACTTGTGGGAAAAAAATCAGCTCATTCTAGTTGTAGAGGAGTAAGATATTGACATTTGAAGTGAAAACAAAAGTTTTTTTTGTGCTGCCCAAAAATTTTAGAAGCCTTTGATGACTCCTATATCAAAAAAATTGCTCTACACAAAGTTGAGGCTTGTTTTTCCCATGTAGAAGACCAAGTTTGGTAAATGTGGGAGAATTTTCAAATGAAATGGAGGTGTGGATCATACTTTGTAAAATCCTGCAATGCCGTAAGGTCATGAAATTTACACATACACAAGGCAATATTGGAGGATTTATGTAAAATTCAAAAACCCAAATTACTTTGATCTAAATGGTGACAACCAAGGAATCTTAGTCTACTACAACTTGCAAAAAAAAATTTGAAAAACAAATACACAAAGAGCTCAAAAAAGTAAAGCAACAAGTTTTACAAGGGGGAAAAGGAATGGAGGTTTGGGAGTCCCATACCTACCCGCAAACTAAAACTTCTCATAACTTTCATTTCATCTATCAAAATTGAGTGATTCAAAGCCTCCCAAAAATATAAAAATTTAAAGAACCAATTTCAAGATTTTATTTAAAAAAGTTGCAATTTTTTTTGCAGCCCGCTTCTCCCCTATTTTTCAATTATTCATGCATAACTTCTTCAATAAATGTTAGAATGAAGGAAAAATTAGATTCCCACATAGATCTTATAATTCCCCGTCTTCAATAAAAGTTTCAAAAAATCACGCAAAGTAGTTTAGCCATAGGTACTTGCCCAAAATCCCATTTGTCCCCGAGGGGACAATGGGTCTTTAGGGGTTAATTCAATTTTTTTTTTCATATGTAGAAAACCTCAAAGTAAAGGCTAAAAACTCTTGTTCACTTAATACTTTTGTTAAAAGAACAATTTATACTTAAATTACTTGTGTTTCGTGTTACATTGAGTAACTAGCAGTAAATTAAGTATGCAAATTAAGCAAATTATAGTACAGGGTGAATGCATGGTTGAGTGGCTCAAAATCATGTCACACTATAAAAAACTGCACTTATCCAATTTTCAAATGCCTAAAAGGTACATTGGAAATTTTCAAAAAAGATAAAAAAAAAAGTCCATTTTAGAGATTTAAACTTCATTGTAACTATAATAACGTTGTTCAGTTTCTTTTTTGGCATTTTATGGAAGTGTAAAGGACTTTTGAAAAAACACAAGTGTGACATTTCCGCTGGTAGCAAGTTTTTCAAGGACTTTTTAAAGATAACATAGTTACTCAAGAGAATACAAAGGACTAGGATTCTAGTGGGTATTTTGATAAACTTTTAAGAAATTATAATCTTGTTTTGTAAATGTGTATAGAATGTTTGCAAAGGACTTTTTAAGGCCTTTTTAAACCTTCAATCTTACGAGTTCTTTTTCTCCTTCATTTTTTTTTGTTTTTCCAATTTTTCTTTTTGCAACTTGAGTATTTTTCTAAGTTCTAGAAGTGCTTCTAGCAATAAGGACTTTTAAAATAACTTTGATTGATTTAAGTCTAAGCCCTAAAACACAGTTTATAGTGGGTAATTCAAAAAGAACAGATCCGGAGACATTGGACCGTTGAATTGAGTTTATAAGTCCATTGTAGACATGAAGAGGCTACTTAGCTGCAAGGACACTTGATGCAACTACAAACTTATACTTAAATCAAAATCCTTAAACCCACTTAAGGGACTTTGAAGATAGGGACTTTTGCCAAAATTGAGCCACTCAACCTTGCATTCACCCTATACTTGAATATGTTGATTGGAATGACCAGTAGCTCAATAGTTAAAATTTGTATCAAATCTTAAACCCTTTCAGAGAAAAGGCGTGATGAGCATCTAAAATTGAGGTTAAGAATCAAAACACTGAAATTGAGACAGCCTAAAGTTAAGATTTTTTATCAAATTTGGTGTTTGACAAGTGGTGGAATGTATAACTAGGTCAATGAGAAGGCAAAACTCCATTTTTGAGTTAACTAGGTTAACTTTTAAAACAATGATTTTCCATTTTTTCTACAAGCTATAAAGGTTATTAGCCAAATTAGGCTCCCATAACCAAAAGCTGAGTGAATTTTAATAATATAAATAAATATTACAAAAAATTGATCAAAACAACATATGTAATTTTTTTATTATATAGCATTTAAATTAAATAACTAAATAGGAATAAATGGGCTTCAAGTGAAGATATGGTATAGTGTTTAGTTGTATTGCAAACATGGCATGTAAACTTGTTAAAAGTTAATTGTTGTTGCTATTGAACTAGCATGTGCAAAGCAATATTTGTTAACATTACAGTCATTGATACTAAAATAAAATTAGGGAATTGCCAACGCAACACCCTAAATTGCTAATGGGACACCCCTTGCGAGCATGAAATGTGTTTTTTAATGCAGATTTTTTTATTTGGATAAAAATATTTGTTTCATCTTTATCATTCTAAAGCTTGCAATAAACATGAATGCATTCAAAAAGTAATTAGAGACTATGTTCAATATAATGACGTATTATGAGGTCAAAAACAATAAAAATATCAATGTCAACAATAAAAATTTATTAATGGTGATAACTAGGATAAAAACATGGAATATATTACATCTAAAACCACAAAAATTTACAAGATTCAGCTATATATGACCACAAGACTCAGTTTTGTTGTTATCAATTTAAAATAAAATTGACCTCTATTTATGAAATGTAATGAATAAATAATATGAATTTTTTTAATATTCTTTTAACATATATAAAGATTGTACAAAAGACACGGTGCAATTTGATATTCTATCTAACAAATAATGACAAAAAAAAACTTAAAGCCTTTAAAAAATAAAAAAGTGGCAACTGGCAAATAGTATTACGCACTATATTTTTCTGTATTTTATCTTTCAAAACTTGTTTATAAAAACATTACAAACTTTGAAACTCAATATTTCCATTCTCTTTTTGTTGTTATGATTTGTAAAGCTAGAAACAACAAAATAAATAAAAATTGCATAACTTAGACAATTAATGTATATTTAGTGTTTTTATGTCATTGTGAACCAACTAGTGCGTATAGCATAAAGAAATTAAGATATATAATTGTTATTTTTTATTTGCAAAAAAAATATTCAAATAAAATAAGGTAAAAGAAAAAAATTGGTATACATTTTAAATTTCAAGTTTTGTTCACCAAATTTGTTTCAAAATTTACATTTCATTTTTTGTTTGTTCAGCCAAACACTATTTTGCTCAAAATTTTACTTTATATTTTCAATTATTCAAAAATTTAAATGGTTTATACATTTGAATAACATTTTAATAATTAGATATTAATTGAAGAAAAATTATATTCTTTTATTCAATTTTGACATTTAATTAAAAAAATGTAATTATTATAAATAATAGCATCTATGTTAATTTTCATATTATATAATTAGTTGAGCTAATGAACTTGTAATTTGTAAAAATAATTGAAAAAATGTATTGTTAACTATTTTTGTAAATGTATAAATTTCATTTTTAGATTTTGTGTATTGTTTAGGAACACTTATGCTTTCATAAAAATTACAGTGAATTCTATGTGTATTTTATGACAAACTTTCTATCCTAATTTTCTTGTGTATAAATTTTATATATAATTATATTGAATATTTTTATATTGACATTTCATTAAAATATAATTTTAATATTGTACATTGGTTAGTATTGTTAGTTGTCATAAATTAATGTATTGATTTTCAATCTATAAATATGTGTTAATTAATGCATGTACATCTATTTTATATTTATTAAATATTTTGAAAATCTTTGGAGTGTTTGGGCAAGCTTTTGGATTGCCACCAAAGTCTCTTAGCATAAAATTATATGAATTTTGTTACTTTTTTGTTATTTTTAAAGAAAAAAGATTATAAAAGTTATTAAAATGAATTTTGCTAGATAGTTTGCGATACGCAAAATTCTCTAGGCTATTTTTCACTAAATAGCATAAATTTAATACATTATAAAATATCTTTCATTTTTATCAATACACTATTATAAATTGAGTCTCTAATTGCAAATCTAAAAATAAAATATCAAAATTTTAATAACTAATTTTCAAAAATTGAGAAATTCAAAATGCATTCATTTTTCCGATCAGTTTAAGTAAGAAGTAAATTTTATAAGTGAGCTTTGATTATGAATTTTGAAGATTTATGATTGACTTTTTGTGGTTTTTAATGATTTAACATAGCTAATTTTTGTAATATCGGTTTGGTGATATGTTCAAAAGCTTTTGTGAACTATATAGGGTGGTTTTCATTGATATGCAAAGGTGGATTTTTTAAATGAGAACAAACTAAAAACATTGTCTGTCACTAAGAGTGCACAAATCTAACTAGACTACACTAATCAATAATCAAAGGCCCAAAAAAGACCCAGCGCAACTAGTTATCACGGCGCTAGTCATCATTATAGATGATTGCTCTACCGTTCGCCGTTTGCTGTTGCACCATCGCCATTTGCCACAGTGCCGTCATCACCATTTGCCGCCCTGCCGCCATTTGCCATAGGGTGTGTTTGCCACTATGTAGCCTTGTCACCATTGTCGTGCCCCCGTTCACCGTTTGGCATCAAAGGTGGGGGTGGGGCACTACCATTTGGATTGGTGGTATATGTATGATAACTCCAGCATAACGTTGTGATAGATGGGGCGTGCCATGTACTCATCCTAGGTCCTGTAATTTGCACTTGGCGTTGTAATAGTAGCTGCATAACACCTCCTCTATATCCCTCAACCATGGCGGCGAGAGCTCTATCAACCATGAGGGATTGAAGGCCAGACTATTCTCGTGATTACTCTCCTACATCTTGCACCCTCACGGGCATGGGCATAGGCATCTTCCCTTTCTCACTTCCTTTGTCACCCTTCATCTCTTGAAATCTTAAAATGAATTGCATTAAGATTTTTATTGCATAAATTAATTACCAAAATTAAAAATTATCAAAATTAAGATCATATTCAAATGAATGTGTAAATTTTAAGATCTTTTAAGACTTCATATATTGGTACATAATTCATATCTACATAATATTAAATTTTTTGTTTTGCATTACTAAAGTGGAAAGGCTGTCTGTGGTACAAACTCATTTTCATTATGGTCCATTTAAGCACCTCACCGGTAGCAATAGCTATAAATTGGAAGATGGACTTAATAAAGACAGATTTCTGAAACGCTGGCTCCTTCTTTCGAGTAGCCAACTCCTTCTTGACAATTGATAATTGCGTTGATGAATGCTCTTTTTGAGATACCACCTCCTCTTCAAGATTTGTAAGTCTCTTTATAATAATATCTAGAGTTTCATTCATGGCTAGAGGAATCTCTAAAAGAGATTGTAGCCCTTCATACATGGCTTTTAGAGCATTATGGATCAATGGAGGAGAATATGGATAAGAACTCAAAAGTATTGCCAAACCTACATAATTAAATTTATATATAGGTATGGAGCTTTGAATCATTCAATATTGATTGATGAGATGAAAATTATGAGAAGTTTTTGTTTGCAAGTATGATTGGTTTCATTTTATTCTAAAAATTATTCTTATTTAATGCAATATTATTTTGCAAGGTATCAATTTTATATAAAATATAAACTTACAACTAAAATAAAATAACTTATATAATCAAATAATGCCAAACCAATACTATAGAATTGGTATTACATTAAAATATACGTTGATACAAATTCATTTTAATGTAAATTTGTATTAAAAATTTGTTCATAACATGAATTAATATGTTTTAGCAATGAAATTATTACAAATTTTAGGACATTTTGAAAATTATAAATGTCAATGCAGAAATTATATAAAGAATCTTTAAAACTTATATAAAATGGTTTTCATGTAATTATCGTCTACAATACATAAGTACTTGCAAAATATAATCAACCTAACTAGATTAAATTTATTTAGTTGAATTGATTATTGGATAAGATTGCTTATGATTATTGAATATGTGGATGCATGCAAAAATTTAAATGTATTATAGTGCAAATACAAATATTAATGAATAAGCGTTTAACGTGTTGCAAAATAAAATTATGAGTAGGAAGAGAAGACTAGTCTTGTGCTAATGGAAAAGACTAGTCTTGTGCTCATAGAAAAGATTGATCTTGTGAAAATGGAGAATATTGATTTTATTTTTGTAAAATGAATTAATAAGACGGTAGTTTATTTAGTACGTGGAGGAAAGTATAAAGGAAATGCCTCGAACAAATTGTATAATTAGAAATCACGTTCAAAAAACATAATGCAAAATCAAGAATTCCTTCCAAAAAATGTTTGTGATAAATTGTCCATAAAAAAATATTAAAGATCTTGAACTACTTGATACTCAAGTGAAATCAATCAAAGAAAGACACCTACAAAACCCTACTACCTTGACAATACAAATGAGTGAGAGAGAAGAAGGTGAGTATATATTGGATAAGAGAAGAATGCAATAAGGCATTTACGTAAAATATGATTGTTGACTTTCCATTTTGTTTTGCCATCACAAACACCCATTCCATGATGTCATGCTTTATTGACTATGCTAGCTAAAGGGTAAGGAGTGCTTACGTCTTTTTGCTATTAGAAACAACAAGATTGTCATGCTTTATTGACTATTGGCTTTATGAAATTAATCACAACACAACGAAAACTTATCATATAAAATGAATGATCTAATAAAAAAAATTACAAAGAAATGGTATAAGACAAGAGAGGATGTAAGAAGAGAGAGGGGAAAAGTTAAAGTAAGACACAAGGAACTTATTAAATGATTCGACCTACACTATTGGCGATGGAGGTAGCACTTGACTCCAACAAAAGCTACGCACTCCCCATCGACGAGGTATGGTGAACCAACCCTCCTATTTTTATCTACTTTTTTCTCGCTTTGACAAACTAAACTCTATTTGTAAAACATCCACTTGAGCACTTTTTACTTCTCCCTTCTATCTAGTATGTTTAAAAACAAACAAATAAAAACCTAAAACCTAAAAAGTGATTCATTGCTTAGAATGCATTTTAAATTGGATTTGTTACAATACATCTTTTCCATTTTGTTTTCATTACTTCTAAAACCCAGTTATGCTTTGCAATTACTTTGGGACTTATTGAAAACTTTCACGCTCTGGTCTATGTATGTAGCCAGATGCAAAAAGATATTCTAGTACCATTCAATTAGTGGAGATGAAATACTAGCAAGAGCGTGGATTTCCACACTTCTTGCCAACATTGTAGTGTGGAATTTTTTTCATGATTTAGTTAAAGATACAAATGCATTAGCTGCATTAAGCTTACAAAACACCAAATTTGTTATAATGAGAGTATTTCAGTGAAAAAAGAGGTGAAATACCCAAAATTTTAAAAAAAAAATAGGTCATTTTGACAAAAGGTTTTATTTTAATTTAGCTTGATTTGAGCTGAAATCTCCCAATTTAATGGAAATTAGTGATTTTGGATGATAATTGGTGATTTTGGTCATAATCTAACAAATTTATTTTGAGAACATTCTCTCATTATAACAAATATGGTGTTACAAGATCTTTTTTACATGGAGTGGTTGCTTTGTTTTTGCATTTTGGAAACTAGAGTATATCATTATTCTACCCTTATTGTATTCACAAATTTCCATTACTAATTTAAACCGCCGCATGGCAGGTCTAGGAACCTGGCCCCAAAGGTCCTAAAAGGCATTAACTTCTAACACCTTAGCTAGTAATAATATTCTTAACCCCTAAAAGACCAATTGTATGTTCAACGGACAAATGGGATTTTGGGCATGTACCTATGGCCAAACTAGTTTGCATGATTTTTTGAAACTTTTATTGAAGATGGAGAATTCAAAGATCTGCGTGGGCATCTTATTTTTATTCCAATTGATGCTAGGGAGCAAAAGTTATGCCCAAATAAGCACAAATTTGGGGACTCCCGGCAGCAAAAAAAATTCTTATAAAAACTTGAAATTTTTTTTTTTTTTTTTTCTCTCATAGATTATGTCTTTGTCTACATTTGAAGCTTTGATTCATTCCATTTGGACTAGTTATGAGAAAGTTATGGACAATCTTGTTTTTTGGGCAATTCAAGCATCTTCTTGAAAAAATAACTTATAAACTTCAATTTTTTGAATGCAATTTTAACATTTTTTCAAAAAAAATTGTTGGAGAGGGTGAAGTTTGCTTTCTAGAACAATCTCACTGTTGGGATCATTGCATTTAAATTCCATTTCAAGGTTATTAGCAATTTAAGTTTTTTTTCAATCTCATACCTTCTTCTGCCTAATGTTTTTTTTTTAAGAAAGAAAATTAATTATTTTTTGTTTTTGTTTTTTTTCCAAGATTACCAACTCAACTTCCTACCATGCAAAAATAGAATTCCAAACTCTATGGTGCAGAAATATTAAGTTAAAAAAGTTCAAAGTTAAATAATCTAATCAGGCAAGGTGCAAAAAAAGCTATTTTTATTTTTTAAATGCAAATATCTTCCAACATGTACTGTCAAAGTTTTTGAGTTTTGTATGACACATTCTTATAGTAGTCTAGTATAAAATCCTAATGTTAGATATGCAAAAAGACTCATTTTCAAACTTTTTTACTCTTTACCATAGAGGTGACAGTTTTGCCTGTCTTTTAACAAAATAAAGACCATGATCCTTTAGGGGTTAATTGGATCAATAATTAGGCCCAATATTATATAGAAATAGGATCATGAGAAGTTTTGAACTAATTCAACTTACCAAAAAAAATTGGAACAATAATTACTAGTTCTTGTTAATTAAATTACAATTTGACAATCAACGATTCTTTTGGTGATTGATAAAATGATTATTTATAACTTGTAAGACGTATTAGATGAGCAAAGGTAAGAAGTAAGAACTGTAAGGACTTTTTAACAATGATTCAATGTTAATTTTGAGCTACTTGAAGCAGCAAAATTGTAAATGCCCGAATAGTTATACTTTTGCGAATTTGAAGAATATGAGGATAAACAATACAAAAGCTGTTAGACAAAGTTGAATAAAACAACTACATATTAGCTACAAATTACTATTTAGCTATAAATTTTGATTTTTCAAATCTGCAGATGCCTATTAGTTTTATTATTTTGATCACTCTTTACTAATTTTGTTGATTTTACAAGAGTATTTATATATACAAGACAAAGCATTTTTTAAGGCCCAAGCTCTTTTCTACAAATTCATTGAAAACTGCTACTTTTAGAAGAATGAGTAGAAAAGTAGGAAAAATAGTTTAAAACAAAAATTCAACCATGGGATTTTGCTCTAGACTACATGAGGTACATGTGGGGAATATAACCAACTTATCTCAAATTAAAAGGAGTGAGATATTGACATCTGAAGTGAAGAGAAAAAGTGTTTTTCCTTGCTACTCAAAATTTTTAGAGGCCTTTGACCACTCTTATAGCAAAAAAATTGCTCTACACAAAGTTGAGGTTTAATTCTTTCATGTAGAGGTCCAAGTTAGGTATGTGTGGGAGAGTTTTGATATCAATTGGAGGTTTATGAAATATTTCAAAAAATCTTTGAATGCTAGAAGGTCATGAAATTTGCAAATACACTAGGCAAAATTGGGAAATTTTGTGTTAAATTCAAAATTTTGAATTACATTGATCAAAATGGTGAAAACCAAGGAATATTAGCTTACTACAACTTGGAAAAAATAAAAAAAACTCAAATTGCTCAAAGAAATAGAAATATGTTTTTTGAGCAAAGGACAGTGGAAATGGAGGTTGCAAAGGCCCATGGGCTGAGTCCTCTCCCTCCATCTCCCACCTCTCTAGCCCACAACCCGACCTACTATGGGCCAACTAAGGGGCAGGTGCTGCAGGTCTTGGCTCAACTAATGGCAAGGTCGTGGGGGATCTTTGCTGCCAATTTCCGAGTCTCTTCTAGATTTACAATTCCAACTCTACATCCCACGGCTAGACAAGCCATGTTCTCATAAATGGCCCCTGACCGCAGCTCCCAAATTGCATCATTGGGTGTTGCATTTGCCACTTATCACTCCATGACCCTCTGAAGCGCCCCCGCTCACCCTTATTTGTGTTAGAGCAAAGAGTAATAGGTTAGGCTAGGTGTAGACTTGGCCTATCAACAAAAATTTATTTGTCCTAGCTTCTAAAGTGTTATTCATTAAATTGGAAAAAGGTAACATTTTGGGACTTTTGGGTTTTATATTTTTTAAAGAGTATTCATTGAACACTCTTTAAAAAATCCAAAAGCCCCAAAATGTTACTTTTCTCAATTTAATGAATGACACATATACTGCTTACTTTGCCCTTTGTGAGCTGCCTCTTTCAAGAGTCAACCTCCACATACAAAGGAGAGGAGCTGCTTATACTATCCCTCCTCCCCTTTTTAAAAATAAAACTCTCATAACTTCTAAGTTGTTGAAAGTCAAAATAAATAAAAAATTAGATGCCCACGTAAGATTGTGAATTCCCCACCTTCCATAACAATTCCAAGAAATCACACAAACTAGTTTAGTTGTAGGTACATGCCCATTACCTCACTTGGCCCCTTGGGGGGCCAATTGAGCCTTTAGAGGTTAATGTCAAATCTCAGTACCAAAAAAGTAAAGCAAATGTCAAAAACATATTCATTTTGAAGCTAATAGTAGTGTTTGATTAGTGCATTGTATTTCACTCAAACAATTAGGATTACAATCATATATGATTGACCAAATCAGTTTCACAGAACATTTTATAATTAATATGTATTTTTTCAGCTAATATCAATCTTTCATATCAATTATCAAACTCTATCAAAGTCAAAAATCTTAAAACATAAATAAATAAAAATAGTAGCATTTTTTTAAAAATATAGAAGAGGTGAAGCTGTAGGATTGAAGCTTCTGTGACAAAATCATTTACAATCTCAAAAGTTTCCAAGATCAAGCACCTCATTTTTGCAAACTTGTTTCTCTTTCTACTTCTAATGAAATTATTCAAAGCCTAGCACAAGTTTTTCAAAGCACCCAATAATTAATTTAATCAGATGATTGAATAATAAACTAAAAGCGCTTTCCAAGTATATTTGAATGCACTTCATTTGTTACATACAACCTCTATAGTAAGAGCATAAAGATATTCATAGTCTACCCAATAAGGGTGCATGTTGTTTTTGATCACATTCATACCACGGTGGAAAATTTGAACCTTTGAAGGTTAAGATTCAAACTCAAGCAAAGTTGTTTACACCAAAAAGGCAAATCTTCACCCTCATCCCTTATGATGCACAACATGCCATGTGGATTACATCGTCAATTCTTGAGAGTTGGAATTTGCTTCCATGAGATTTATAATTTTCAAAGTGTTTAGATTTTCAAAAGAAATACTAAAGCTTTTTGAACCCCACAAAAAGGCTAAAATTAATTGTTGTATGCTCACTCTTTGTAATGTATTATTATTATTATTTTTGTGAAAATAAGCTTTTAACCATAGGTTATATTTTGAACTTGTTCTCTAAAACTTGCAATGTTTTGTTTTATGTTTTCTACCTCAAGTTTTTATCATCCTTATTGTGAACTAAGGTAGGGGTCCATAAACCAACCATGTTCTAAGTGTGTTCCCTATCTAAGAATGAATGCATGTTCCTTCAAATATCTATTACTATTATTAATGAGTTATGTAGGCTTAAATGGTTAGTTTATGGACCTCCTACCTTAGTATATAAGCACACACTTTGAACAAGTTGGTTGTTCATGAATATTGCAACATTCCAAAATTTGTTCTATGGTCACTTTAGTATGTCAATATTTTGTTAATTTTCTCGCACATGGAAACACTTGACGTTCTATATCCACAATGTGCTTTATGGCTTTGATCTACATCCAAAAATTCTAGAAGATTCTAAAAAAGAGCACAAAGTGAGAGAGGGAAATCCTCCTACTTATCATCCTCCCACTCTTATCATCCTCCCCCCTTCTCATCCTCCCACCCTTCTCATCAGTGGTAATATTTGTGGCTAAATTTTGCAATTTTTTAGCTCAACTTTGATTGTGCTAAAAGCATATTGTAAAAAAAAACAAAAAGATAAAAAGATAGCCAAAATCTCAAGATGTCAAATTGTTTCTGAGATGAAGTGCAATTTGAGGTGTGACCTAGGAGTTAATGAGATCTCAAATTCAGACAACTTGAGTAGCCAAGAATCATATTTGATTTCCCCCACTTTGCATTCAAGTTAGAAGTTGGGAGCCACTTTGTCCTTGGTAGGATCAAAAGAGTAAAATGCGGGTACTCATTTTGGTAACTCTTGATAGCAATTGCAATTGTCAATTTCATCAAAATTGCAAATTTAATTGGACCTTGTTACTTGATGAGTTTTTGCCCTACTTGCTCCGCAAAGGCAAGGGAATTGCAAATTTGGCATCATATTATTTGTGTTCACAAACATTGGGGATGTGAGATGAAATTGACCCTTGGAAAACTACTTGTGTTAGAAGCTATCATTTGTATGACAAATTTACTCTTGCTTTCATTTTTGTTGTATTGCCATTGTAGAGCTATCTATTTTCAATTTGCATTGTTAATTTACACTTTGCAAATGTCTAAGTTCAGCATGATAAGTAACAAAATAAAACAACTATGGAAGATTGATTTTAGACATCACCAATTTACATAGTTGAAGAATATGTAGAAAAAAACTTGAAAGTTGCCATTTATATCTCAATAAGTTGCAAGACATGTAACTAAAAGTTTCTAACCATGGAAAAAAAATTAGCCAAAATACTAAAAAAAAACCAAACTATTTCAACTTGCCCTCTACAAAATACAAGGTAGGTAGCAAGTTTTTGGACCTACAATCCACAATTTTTACAAGTGGAGCTAAAAATGAAAAATGAAATTAAGAGCCTTGTTCTCATCCCCAGTGCAAATTCACCTTTCAGAGTAAAAAGAACCAGGGGTTTTTCTTGGCACTGTGCATGAACAGAAACAAGCCTGCGTGCCACACGGATGGTGGGTTTTGAGAGGGAGGGAGGATCTATTGGTCGAAATCGAATAAAACTTTATCGAATCTGGCTGCAAAGAGCCAGAAAAAATAAACCCTGAAAAGAAACGAATTTTAGAAAGAAACTCCCAGAAAGACAAAGACAAGAATTACACGGGCGGTACGTTTTCTTTCGAAGCGCGGGGTGGGTGAAGCATGCTCGAGCTCCTCCTTGTCGTCTATTGCTCGAGTACAAGCTCAGCGACGCGATTTGCTGCATTGTTCACACAAAACCCAAACACCCTCGCCATCGCCATCGCCCCCTTTTTCATTACACAACAAGCCCCGCCTCGACAATCACAAACTGTAAACAATGCCCGGGGAGGAGGAATCAATGGAGGCTGACAGATCGAAGGTGGTGCTGTTCCTCGGATCGCTGGCAGTGGCGATGCTCCTGGGATACGTGCTTGTGAACCTCACTCGCAAGAAGCGCAACTTGCCTCCGTTCGTCAGCTCCGCGGTGCCGTTCGTCGGCGGTTTGTTGAAGTTCGTGAAAGGGCCCATTCCGTTGCTGAGAGAGCAGTACGGGCAACTGGGAAGCGTCTTCACGGTCAAGATCCTCACTCGGAACATTACTTTCTTGCTCGGACCCGAGGTCTCCGCGCATTTCTTCAAAGCTCAAGAGGCCGATTTGAGCCAACGCGAGGTATGTGTGGACCAATGCAGTGCTCTCCGCATCGTCAGTGTGCGTGAATTTTTATATGCATTAGATTAGGGTTTATCTGTTCAACATGCTCCGCATTTGCAATGCTATGGCTGGTCTACTATGTTTGAGTTTTACGACATAACTCGATTAAGGTAGGAGGCTAATGAATGGAGCGTCTAAGGGCTGAAACTGAATTTTGGGTAGGTGAAACTTCTTGAAATAATTTTCAGTAAATTTTCTTTGAAAGACAAAAAGAATTGGCATCTAACCCAAGTTGTTTCATATTTTTTGGATCTTTGTGGAATTAGTTATGAAATTTTGAAGTGGGCTCTAAAATGGAGCACCTCCTCCTCAAATGTTCATTGCATGTACATTGTTGAAATGCTATGAAAAACAACATGTACAAACAGAATACAGATTTGAGGAGGTGTTCCATTTTAGAGCTTGCTCCGAATTAGAGCCTCCTACCTTAGGACAGTTTTTATGTTGTGTTTTCTGATCACTTTGCTATTAAAATGACAGGTTTATCAATTCAACGTGCCTACGTTTGGACCCGGGGTTGTTTTCGATGTGGATTACTCGGTTCGCATGGAGCAGTTCCGCTTCTTCACGGAAGCGCTGACGGTGAAGCGCTTGAAGAGCTATGTGGAAATGATGGTCGAAGAAGCTGAGGTATGTCTCCATTTTTATCCAAGGTTTTTGAAAGGTTCAAAATGGTACATATATTGCACTTTAACTCCTGAAGGCTTAATTAGTTAAACACTTTTTAAAAGCAGGTTTTAATGTCTCTTATGAAGACTATCTTATATGCTTGATACTGTTGTTTGATTTTACCTCCACGTTCTTCGCAGTATGTTTGTTTTAAAACCACGAGTTCTTGGGATTTTAGGGTTTGAAGTGCATAGTAAGGTAGTATGCTCTAAAACTGTCACTTTAAAGGTTGGTATGCCTTTTCATGGGCTTTCAAGACAAGAAGATTCTTGTCTAATTTTCAGATGAAGAGAAATGGATGTCAAATGTAACACAATTTTTTTCATATTTTTCTAAAGCAATGTTGAATTGTTGATGAATTTTTAAAGTTTTCTATAGTAAGCACCTATTTGTGACTCGAGTGGTCTCCCATAAATTGTTCCCCTACAACTTGTAAAGAGATGAGGTGAATCCAAGGAGTATGGTTGGCTCTTACAATAGAATACATGTTTTCTTCTATGACTTAAAGAGGTCCATGCAAGGACCACTTCATTACCATTCTTAAGATACTTATGTTACCATTCTTGAGCTACCTATGGGGCGCTTTATGTGAGAGGGGTTGCAAATCAAGCTACCTACCTTACATGGAAGGAGCTTTTCAGGTGTTGTTCTTTTGAGTTATTTGGTTGTTTTGAGATCTTCTTTCTTTAGAGTTTGAAGAGAATGACGGTGGACTATACCTACCTAGACTATCTTATATGCCTGATACTGTCTATTTGATTTTACCTCCACGTTCTTCACAGTATGATCGTTTCAAAACCATGAATTCTTGGGTTTTTAGGGTTCGAAGTGCATAGTACATGTAAGGAGCTTTTCAGGTGTTGTTCTTTGAGTTATTTGGTTGTTTTGAGACCTTAGAGTGTGAGGAGAATGACGATGGACTATATCTCGTGATGCAGATGTTTTTCTCGAAGTGGGGAGAGGAAGGCGAAGTGGACTTGAAGGAGGAGTTGGAGCAGCTGATTGTCAACACGGCCAGCCGGTGTTTGCTAGGTCAGGAGATTCGCAATAGTCACCTTGAGAAAGTCACGTCTTTATTCCACGACCTCGACAACGGAATGCTTCCCATCAGTGTCATGTTCCCGTATCTCCCAATCCCCGCTCACAAGCGTCGTGACAGGTGAGTGATTCCATATTCTCTTCATGTTTTTTACTCCTCCCTCTATCTCTCTAAAAATGTCCAAAAAGCTTCCTTGCAAAGGATTAACTGTATTTTTAGTCTTTGTGCTAGTGACACATGCATTCTAGAATCAATATACCATCTACCAAATATATGCAAAATCTCTATCTTTGATGTCGTTGTTTGGGCACTCAAATTCCATGCAAAAAGTACCATATTTGTGCATGCTACCAGCCAGCTCCTCGTTATTGATGATTTTAAAGATTAGTAGCAACAATGGTACCTCATATGGGCAAGGCCAAGCTTGCTAGGAGAGGAATGCTCTCTAATTGCTTAACTTGCCCCCATGAGATCATTGGACATGACAAACGCTTTCTCAATGTTTGAAATCAGCAAAAGGGAGCTTTTTAGTGGGAGAAGAAATGTGTCTGATTTGGAGCGTGTATAGAAGGACAGAGGGAGTAGTATTTTAGAGTGCAACTTTTTGATCTTCCGGTATGGAACTCTTGACTCACAGACACTTGATCATTCTCTCTTTTGTAGTCATATGCTTATTAATATGTTTATGTCTCCGTGTTAGGGCTCGGAAGGAGATTGCTGAGCTTTTTGCCAAAGTCATCAAAGAACGAAAAGCTTCGGGGAAATCCGAACCGGACATGCTACAGGCTTTCATGGACTCCAAATACCGATCTCTGGGACGTGGCACTACTGAAGAAGAATGCACTGGATTGTTGATTGCTGCCCTCTTTGCTGGACAGCACACCAGCTCCATCACCTCTACCTGGACTGGCGCCTACCTGATGAAGTAAGCAACTGCCACAACTATTCTTTTCTTTAACAAATACATAACTAACTCGTAGATGGCAAACCTCTAAAGAACCAAAAAGCCAGACTGAGCATCATTTTGTACTTGGGGAAGATTTCATGAATACCCCTGAAGTTTGCCATATTTACGTAGATACCCCTGCTTTTTCAGAAATTACACAAATATCCTTGGACCAAATATTTTCAAGCGTTTGTTTTGTTGTGCATGCCACTTCCCTTCTTCCTTTGAGCGCATGTTGCTTCTTTTTTGTTTCATTACATTCCCTTCTTCAACATTGGGTCATCAAGGAAGTACAAGTACAACAAATAAATGTCTAAAAAATTATGGTCCAAGGGTATTTATGTAATTTCTGAAAAAGCAGGGGTATCTATGCAAATGTTGCAAACCTCAGGGGTATCCATGAAATTTTCTCTTTCTTTAATAAACGCATAATCAGCTCGTAGATAGCAAACCCCTAAAAAACCAAAATACCAAACTGAGCATCATTTTGTACTTACTAGGTTTTAGTAAGTCATACTCAAAACTTGCTTCTCTTCTGTTTTCTCATTTATTTTCTCACCAACACATGCAACGTTCCTTCGCTAATTCTAATGACGTAAAACTTTGACCTGTTTTTTTCACAAGAAAGCCATGAATCCGTAGTCTTTGGACAAACTTACAAAAGTTCTGTTTTTCAGATATAAGCAGTTCATGCCAGCAGTGATTGAGGAGCAGAAAGAGATCATGCGTCGTCATGGCAGCCATTTGGACTACGACGTTCTCACGGAGATGAACGCACTCCATCGAGCAATGAAGGAAGCCTTACGCCTCCATCCCCCGCTTATAATGCTTCTCAGACAGAACCACCGTGATTTCCAAGTGACGTCCAGGGAAGGGAAAACTTACACCGTTCCCAAGGGGCACATTGTGGGAACTTCACCGGCATTCTCCAACCGTTTGCCTTACGTTTACAAGGACCCAGACACGTACAATCCTGACAGATTCGCCCCTGGACACGAAGAGGACGTGAAAGCAGGCCAGTTCTCTTACATCTCCTTCGGTGGAGGTCGCCATGGCTGCCTTGGCGAAACCTTTGCTTACATGCAGGTGAGTGGTCCATGTTTCAGTTCATCAGTTTGATGTTTGCATTTCTTGGTTTAGTGTGGAGAGAGAATGTACTTGGGGTGTGCGTGGGGAATGCTATTTTAAACTAGAAGAAACGATTGTTTTTTTTGGTGGATTTTTTTGGACATCCACTTGTTTTTATGTTACAATTGATGTTAGAATTAACATTGTAATGTTATGTTTAACATAAAGACTAGTGGATGTCCAAAAAAGTTTGTCAGATAAATCACAGGTTTCTTCTAGTGTCATGAGCTGGTATTTGTGAGCCTTGAACTTGAATTATCTGGCAAAATATTAAATTATCAGTTTGATTGTTTGCAGTTCTTGGTCTAGTATGGAGAGAGAATGTACTTGGGGTGTGCATGGGGAATGTTGTATCACACTACACCAAATAGTGCATTTAGGTTGTCTTAACAACTAACAATTAAGTTGCCTTACCTTGGCAAAGTTACCTCTATCATGACACACCCTTAGCCACGTAGATGGACATTCAACTCTCTTTATGCTACAGTAATTGTTGATTTTGTCTAAAGTTCTAGATTCCTTACTCCTTGACTTTGGCGCTTGTAGCTGTGCCCAACCTCTGTTTGCTTCCTCCATTGTTTATTGGGGAAATTACATATAGGGGCATGAAAATGTAAAATATTACAGATAGGGGCGCAGTTTCAAAATAATTACAAATAGGGGCATGATTTCAAAAAAAGTTGTAGTTTTCTGTTTTTTTTTTGGTTTGGACATTGGTTGATTTAGATATATCACATTAAATGTTAGCTAACTTCCAAAAAAATTAAAATTCTTCAAAAATTGCCATCCCCTTTACTAAAATTTCTTTCTAAATGCTAGATTTGGAAAGACTTTAATTTTTTTGAAAATAAGCTAACATTTAACATGATGTATCTAAATCAACCAATGTCCAAACCAAAAAAATTACAAAAAATTTCAATTTTTTTGAAATCATGCCCCTATTTGTAATTATTTTGAAATTGCTCCCCTATATGTAATATTTTACATTTTCATGCCCCTATTTGTAATTTCCCCTTGTTTATTACATTATTGAAAAAAGTTACTATAGTCTTTGTAAATATTTAAATAGTATGAAATGTTGAGAAATTAGTATGGGGCAGCCTAAATGCACTATTGGGTGTAGAAGAAACTAGTGTTTTTTTTGGCAGATTTTTGTACATCCACTTGTTTTTATGTTACAATTGGTGTTAGAACTAACATTTTAACATTATGTTTAACATAAAAACTAGTGAACGTCCAAAAAAATCTGTCAAAGAAAATACAGGTTTCTTCTAGTGTCATGAGCGGGGATTTGTGAGCCGTGAGCTTGAATTATTTGCCAAAATGCTAAATTTCATTTCAACTATAACTGTGTACATAGTACCGTATAATTGTGCGCTTCCAACTTTCTTCTCTTGAAAAACTTGCTGTTTTTTTAGTTTTTCATTGATTTTGAGCTCAAATTTTTTCTTATTCACACAAATCTTGGCTCACTGTTTTACGCTCACAAAAATAGCGTCGTCCTGGTGTGCATTTTAGGCGGTGGTGGCAACACTCGTTTTCTAGGTTTATATTCTTACATGAAATGTACGAAAAATGCACCTTTCAATGCTGAATTCTGATTTGATTGTTTGGTGTGCAGGTTAAAACTTTGTGGAGCTATTTGCTGCAACATTTTGAATTAGAAATGGCAGGTCCGTTTCCGGAGGTGGACTGGAATGCCATGGTGGTGGGGATCAAAGGCAACGTTATGGTGCGTTACAAGCGACGTGAACTAAAATGCGAGTGAGCTCTGCAAACAACGGTGGCTTGATTTTTTGGCCTTTTATATTTTATAACTTTTGGGGACAGCGATAGACAGTTCAATGACAAACTCATCCCCCTTTCTTATGATGTAATGTGATTTAGCTCCTTTATTTATTACACAAATGTTCAGAGAGATCAAATTTGAAATGGTATGTAGAGTAAAAATCTGATTAGAACGGGAGATTATCTCACCTAGAAAAATGCCGATTATTCTACAGAAAGTTAATGGTATATTTCTATAGTGATGTGGTTATTTATTTTCTCTTGAAAGCACATTTTTTTTTACTTTGATTGTTTGCGTTGATATGTCAAAGTAAGAATCTGGAGGGGTTGCTTTTGGATTTAGGTTGCGTTTGTTGTTGAACCATTGTATGTTTTTGGCAGGGACGTATAGTGGGGTGTCAATAAGAAAGGGCAAATATCATACAGACCTACTAACTCTTATAATACCTCCAACTATTTAGTACCTCCAAAGACATCCTTTTTGGATAGTGTCCCGCTCTTTTTTGTGTTTTTGTGTTCTAGGCCCAGTCAAATGGAATGTTTTGTTTCTGGTCAATGCTTGGATATGGTCCACTTTTTGTACCTTATCCAAGCATCACTGTACCATGGCTCCAAGTACAGAAGAAAAGGATATAACAGTTGGTATGCACAAAGCTGGGAATAAAATTAGTTGAGATTGCGGGTGCGTGTAACTGGAATTCATTCATTCTTTTTGGTACTCCACTTGTCCTTTTTTGGTTGCCTTCTCTACAATTCTCATTTTGGTCCCAGCACCTATGTTTTCACTAAGAAATATGCATGCCTTCAATTGTAACTCTTATTTTATTGTTCTGAATGTAAATGAACTTTCCAAGGTCTCAAATCAAAACATCTTTCATAAAAACAAAAGTAGCAAACTGAGATGTTTGAAAAGGTTATGATAATATTTTTGGAGCAATGAGAAGCTCCTTCTAGTTAGCTCAATTTTGAAGAATCACTCTTCTCCAAGATGCTTAGTATCACTTCCTTCTAAATGCTTGTGACATATACTTTATGCTCGAGTATTGTATAATGATATAAATTACAAAATAGTAGAATTTTCCCAGGACTAAAGGAACTATTTAAAATAGCTATAAGATATTTATGTCTGGTTATAGCTAAAGGATAGACAATACATTTATGCTTCAACTTCTTACCATTCTCTTAGTGCAAAATTTGATTTGGTTGAAATCAGTACGGTTTGGTATTTAACTCTTTAATGCTTTTTTTTTAATTTTAATGTTGCATATGTTCTTTTGTGTTATATGATGTATATATTGCTTGTCATGGTTTCATAAAAATATTTACAAAAAACGGTTTTTTTTTTGTAAAAGTTCACTTGTATTCTTGACAACATCCAAAGCTACTCTGTCTCCTCAACTATGTGCTTTAGAGCACTAAGCAGTTTGGGCTAATCACCTACTCAACAAAATTCTTTTAACAATCAAAGGTATGTATTAGTTGGACCAAAATGTCCTTAACCCTTAAAAAGCCTTTGAGCTTTGGAGCTATGGTACCAAATATGGTTGCAACCAATATTCAAAAGTTTGAATCAGCTCAAAATTAAATATTACAACCATACATATTGAAGGATTGTATGATAGATGCATAAAAAAAATTGAAAAGCCCTGAAAGTAATTCAAATATAGCTGTACATATGGCCATATATATGGCCGCAAAGAGCTTTCGTGACGTTCAGGGGTTAACCCCTCACAACCCAGGGACGTAATATGTACCCCTTATCAAAAAAAACATTAGTACTACTAATGATTTTGGGTGAAACAACAAAACCAAAAATGAATGAATTAGAATTGCGAATTGAAAGGTGGTTGAGTTGGATTGAAGAATATACCTTGTAAATCACAATTTGATCCAAATCCAAGTTGTCAAACATTGAACATGGCAGCTGGACCTTATGTCCATATTTTGACTTGTTACAGCCGGTTACAAATTGTTGCGCTTTGAATATCCAAAACTAATCACTATTCCCTTATTGTGCAGTAAGTGGCTCAGATAAAACCTCATGTTTTTTTTCCATAGTTTTGAGTAGGTTGTATGGAGGCTCATTGGGCCCAATTTTTGTAGGTTAGAAGGAACACATGCAGTGGTTATCATTGTTTGTGGTGATAAAGAACTTGGACCTTCATGAGTAATGTATTTTTCAATATGATCAATGAAATTTGACTAAGAAAAACATGAGGTTCCAATGGGCCACTTATTGCAAGATAGAGGGTGCATCATCTCTTCCACTAAATGATTGAGTGAGGGTGCACAATTAAGTGACAAATTAGTTTTTGTGAGGACACTTGTTTTAGTGTAACAAAGGAGTCAAATGGTAATAATAACCCCATATTAGATAAAGTGGGAAAAAGGGTATAATTTGGGACTTTTAGACTTGTTTTCAAAAGTTTGAGATGATCTCCTCAAATCGAGCTCAGCATTTTTTTTTTGCACATGTGTCCTCACTTGAGAGGAGGGATTTGCAAGGGAAAATATCTTAGTGGCTCAGATTGAATCTGATACCTTCAAATCTAACTTTTTTGGTTTGGGGGGAAAACAAATTGGGACACCCTAATTTCCCAATTTACCTAATATGGTGTTTAATGCCAATGTTTGCATGATGGCATTTTCTTGTGGAGATATTTGTAAGGCTTTAAACACAAGCTATGCATGATTTTAGTTGCTTTGTTTGCTAGGGCTTAGTTGAAATTTTGGCTAGGAAGGCTGGACTTTGATGCATGTGTGTGCCATCCTTGTATTTTTGTAAATAGGAGTATGGATTGTTGTGGTGTCAGCTAGAAAATTTGATAATTTTGTTATATACTCCAAGCGCTATTGGAGGCAATAATCTCCAAATTGTAGATACCTTCATGCTATGCAAATCACCAATGATGCAAGCAATCACATATTGTTACATGGTTAAAAAATATTGTGCAAGCCCAAACATATTGTTAGATGGAACGCGTTATTTGTTAAATTGGGAAAAATAGTACAAAGTGGGACTTTCAAGAATTCAGGTGATCACTTGAATTCCAGCTCACAGCGTTTTTTTTTTGTACACGTGCCCTCACCTGAGAGGAGGAATTTGCGAGGGAAAAAATCTTAGTGGCTCAGATTGAATTTGATACCTTTTAAATCTGGTTTAAAGTAACTTTTTGGGTTTCAAGTGAAATACAAAATGGTACCTACATTTTTACCAATTTAACAAATAACACGTTATGGTTAAAAAATATTATGGAAGCCCAAAGTTAAAAGACTTTAATGTAAGTAGCAAAAAAAATATAATTCATTGATGCTTGGATAAGGTTAACTTTTGTAAGAGGAACATTTGGATAGTGTCAAGGTCCAACTCTCTTCTTTGTGTTCTGAGATCAATTCAATGCAGTGTATGTTTATGGTCAATGCTTGGATATGATTAACATTTTTTTCTCGCCTGTGGCTTTGACCTTATCCAAGAATCACTGTTCAACTTCAAAATATACATAATTCAATCTCTAATCCCTATACTAACTCATCTGTCCATACAGAGTCCAAACTTCTTGACAAATGGTGAAAGCATAAGTTGTCTCAAAGATCACTAATCTTTATAAGGAAACGGGGGGCTGCCGACCTTCACAAGTGCTCTACAACCCCCATTTTGAAATTAGGTAAGATTTTTCATGTACATAGTGAAAAGAATTTAATCTCAACAGATAAAGGCTCTTGTACCAAAGACCTCTCTACACAGCTCTATACATGTCCGAAAAAATCTCATTCCTATACACCGTAGTAAATGCATAAAAAATGATGCGAACAGGATTCTCTACTTGATTACAATGGTTTCGATTCACACCTATCTACTAGACACATGAGGCTTTATCAGAACTTGCTATGTATCAGAAACATTTTTTATTCTGGATCACCTAAGAATCGACGAAATGGTTACTCTCTTCGAGGATAATACACAAGACTACCCTGAAGAAGAGCTTGATTATGAGTTAATTAGTTAGCAGGATCAGATGAATTTATTCTTTACAATGCAGAGTAAGAATAGTCTCACCCAAGTTTATGAGGATTTGGTTCCGGATCCAGAGCCTCGTTCTTCCTTCACTGACGAACAAGCTTTCACTGAACCACCACATTCAAAAATAACTATCGCCTTGGAACCTCCGCTGGCCAGCACGCCATCTGTGGTGTCGTTGCTGACAGGATCTGGGATGGAATTAAAAGCAGAGGTTCTGGCAACGTTGTCATCAGCATCAACGACATCATTCTCCACTTCAGCGTCAGGCCCTTGCACACTCTTTGTCACTGGCTCCAAAGCTTCCTCTTCAGATTGCTGCAACCTTTTGCGGTACTCCTGCAATTCTCTTGTGTATCTCGCTTTGTCCTGCATTCCCTGCTCTTGGTACGGCTGCAGAATTGTCATGATGCCTCAGAAAGTTAATACTCCAATACTAACATCAATAGTGTGATGTCATCATCCTCTACAAAGTTTAAATGGGCAGAAAAAAGTAAAGAAAGTTGCGCCATTAGCAGCTCCAAGACCAACCACCTCTAACACAATTTTCAATAAAAATTAGCCCATTCCAGAAATTTTTAGATAAGCTTCATCAAGAGAACCTTCTCCATGACTCATACAAAATATCTCCAATTCCTCATAGTGATCATACGGAGGATCTCCGTATGATCAGTTTGACCATACGGAGATATTTTGTATGAGTCATGGAGAAGGTTCTCTTGATGAAGCTTATCTAAAAATTTCTGGAATGGGCTAATTTTTATTGAAAATTGTGTTAGAGGTGGTTGGTCTTGGAGCTGCTAATGGCGCAACTTTCTTTACTTTTTTCTGCCCATTTAAACTTTGTAGAGGATGGTTCCTGAAACAATCTAAGTTTACATAACAAACAGAGTTCCTCAATAACAGTATATTCGTTAAATTGGGAAAAAGGATACATCTTGGGACTCCTGAATTCTGCATTTGTGGGATTCTTTTTGTGATTTAGAGTGACTTTTATGATCATGATACTTCAAGATCTTATATCAATGATTTAGGGTCTTGAAGGAATTATCATGAAACTCACTTTAAATTGCCAATATATCTAACAAGTCCCAAAATGTATCCTTTTTCCCAATTTAAACATTGACAAGACTTCTTAAAGCAACCACACAGCACTCACCACTTTCTCGTGTTCTGTGAGAGAATTCCAAGCGTGTCCAACAATCCGGCTGAGCTCAAGACCAGCCACGGCAGGATGCAAGGCTTTATATTTGGGAGATTGCTCAGCAAAGAAGAAGTTGTAGCCTGTTCGATTAGGCCGGGGTGCATTCGGGTCCCGTTTCAGAATCTCTTCTTTGCGAGGACGCTTGCGCCATGAGCCACCAGCCTTGGAGTCTGCAGCTTTCTTTTCTGCACCAACCGTCTGGCCATAGTTCGCCACATCAGCATGCTGGGGCGAGGGCCTCTGTGCAGGTGCCACATGGTAGAGCACCCCTTGCATCTTTTCTGTACCGACAGTGACGGTCACAAGGTAGCCTTGGTCGAACTTGCCCTTGATAGCTCCTTGGGCCACCAGACCTATAGACGAACCCGGATCTAAAACTGCTGAAAAAACAAAATCAAAAAAACCAATCCATGCAGCATCTAGTTAGGGAACAAAATGAAAGTGGAGATTTGAACATGTTTTTCATAAAATTGGGAAAAAACTTACATAGTGGGATTTTTGAATTTTTCATTTTTAAGAGTTTTCAGGTGATTTAGAGTGAATATTATGACGATTTCTTCTATACCTTACATCAACCATGACAGGAATTTATCAAAAAAACTCACTTCAAATCACCAAAATCTTCTCACAAATGCAAAATCTGGTATTCTCAAAATATGTTTTGGGAAAGTGCTTTTTCCCAATTTAATAAATTACGCGTTTTTGTTTCCAAGGCACACAACTCTTCTTATAATAACCTCAGCTTTAATAACATATGATGAAATTTCAATACAACACTAAGTACTATGATTTATTCTAGCGAAATTTTTTATGGATACCCCTGAAGTTTGTGATATTTGTGTAGAATGATACCCTTGGTTTTTCAGAAATTGCACAAATACTCTTGGACTAAAATTTTCAGGCGTTTGTTTTGCTGTGCAAGCTACTTTTATTTATGACTAATGTCAAAGCAAGAAGTGCAATAGAACAAAAAAGAAATAACATGCGTACAAAGGGAGAAGGAAGTGGCATGTACAATTGAACAAACGCTTGAAAATTATGATCCAAGGGTATTTGTGCAATTTCTGAAAAACCACGGGTATCTATACAAATATCACAAACTTCAAGGGTATCCATAAAATTTTCTTTTCATTCTAGTCCACAAACCTCTTATAATCCTTTAGAAAAATGGAATCCAAAAGTTTAACTTTTGAAAGGAAGTGAACAACATAAAGTACAAAGGCATAGCTACCTCCCAAAATACAGCTTGTGCACTTTTAGACAACTCCAACCTTCTGATCAATGTAAACCTCCGGAAAAAAATGCAAAGAAATCAAAAAGTGAGCTTAAAAGAACCTGGCATTAATTGCACTGGCAAAATATTTCGTTTCCTTATTGTCGGTAAAGCTGGGTCTCCATCCGAAAGCGGGTATGCTTTGGTTGCTGAATAAACGCTTTTTTTTAATGGTCCAGGCATCCAAACTGCAAAAACCAGAAAATACCATTATAAAAAAAAAAGAAGTAGAGTTATTTGCGAACGTTGTCACTAACAAAACATTAAGAAAGTTCAGCATGTACAATGCGAAAAAGAAAAAAGCGAAATTTGAGGTTTGTTACCATAAGGTGGAACCAAGGGGCCCTGTTTCCCAAAATAACATGCTTGTTCGAAGTAATAAAGAAGCCCCACGTAGTATTTGCGAATCATGTATGAACCGCTTGTAACAGCATCAGGGAAATTAAAAATGCTTGTCACTTCTCTCCACTTTCTGTCCTTGATAACCTGCTCCCACCATTCAAAAGCCACGTCCACAATTGGACCATATTTACCAGTATTAAAAATAGGTCATATATATGCAAACCCCTTTTTATTTCAGTTTTTTTAATCTTATCTCACCAGCACATACAACGTTCTTCGCTGATTCTAACAACAACACAAATTCTAACCCCATCTAAATTACAGTATTTTCGCAATATGATCAATCAAAGTGCTCAATTTCAAACCATGAATCTGGTGCAAATCTCGACGTTAGGAAACACGTTACTTTGACGGTGTAATTAACCAATTAAAACACTCAGTGCGGAACACGTGTTATTTAGTAATACCTTTTCTAAACCTCCTCGATTGGTGACTTCTATGTACAGAAGGTGAAGATCAATGGACACTCCCCCCAGAGTTGGAATTCTGCGAGAAAGCCAGGTTAATACAAGATGACAGAGCAACTCATTCATGAAAGCAAAACAAGGAAATACGGCAGAAGGCACAACAACTGAATAACAAAACAGAAGCAGGGGTACAGAATTTACCAAAACTAAGAAGAAACTACAATGCTTTTACAAAAATCACAAAGATTCCACAAACAAACTGATGAAGAATGTGCCAGTTTTCCAAGAAGAGAAAACCTTACCCTTCTAAGCTTTCTTGAAAGCTCTTCACCTCAGCAGCCCTTTCTTTGCCTTTTCTCCCCTTCTTCCTGCACCACCAAGGAATTTTTTTTGTTCATGTAACATGCTCGCCAACATGAAAAACCAAATACCGAAAACTCGGTAACCATCTACTATTACACAAAAAATCTTGTTAATATGATCTCCTCTAAAATGACAGATTTGATTTTTCTGCACACTTGCACCACGCATGTGTCACATATTCAAACTATGGCTAGTTATGGTTGTGAGACCTCTGAAAGTTAGAGTAGAGAACACCATATTCATAAAATTGGAAAATAGGATACATATTGGGACTTCTGAATTTTTATTTTGATGATTTTAGAGTAAATTTTATGATGATTTCTTCAAGATCTTACATCAATAATGTAGGTTTTAAGGATTTATCATAAAACCCTCGGCTAAAATTCTCTTAAAAAAGCATAATTCAAAAGTCCCAAAATGTATCATTTTTCTCAATTTATTGAATATGGTGTTAGAGAGTTTAGGGAGTATACAAACTCACTGTTTTTCTTAAGATGATTACTTAAGGATCTGCAAGCAAGTCTTGCCTTATTCATTAAATTGGGGAAAAACACTTTCCCAAAACATATTTTGGAAATACTTAATTTTGCATTTGTGAGAATATTTTGGTGATTTGAAATGATTTTTTTATATAATTGCTGTAAGGTTTTCATCATCGATGTAAGGTCTTGAAGAAATCAACATAATATTCACACTAAATCACCCAAAAACTCTTAAAAATGAAAAATTCAAAAGTCCCAATATGTGAGCTTTTTCCCAATAACACCATATTCAATAAATTAGGAAAATGGATACATTTTGGGACTTCTAAATTTTGCATTTGTGAGAGTATTTCAACAATGTAAAGTGAGTTTTATGATAAATTCTTCAAGATTCTACATCATTGATGTAAGATCTTGAAAAATTCATCATAAAATTCACTTTAAATCACCAAAATACTCTCAACAATGCAAAATTTAGAAATCCCAAAATGAATCCATTTTCTCAATTTATTGAATATGGTGTTCAAGTTAATGACTAACGTTCTTAGAGCGAAGTGAGTATGATCAGGAGCTTACGTGAGCCTAGTTCCAAGAGTAGTGTGAAATTTGTTGAGCTCTTCCAAGAACAACTCCTTGCTAGCAACCAGCTCCTCATGCTTGAAAAACATGCAAGGGAAGCGCTGGCGTGCATACATGGACACCCCAGGAATGCTGTGAGTGTCTCTGGGGACAACCACACCACCACTGGGCTGCGCTTCACCAGATCCACCATTTTGATGATCCGCTTTCCACTGGCCCTCGCCAGCAGCCAAAATAGCAGACATGCCAAACCAAAACTCTTCACAAAAAACACCTTATTTCAATAAATCAATATCCTCTTTCCATCTGCATGCCTCCTGCAACTCAAACCATCCCACAACGCCATGTCACACCATGCAAATCAGTTAAAACACCATATTAAGTAAATTGGGAAAATAGGAGGTACCATTTTGTACTCCACCTTAATCTTACATACAATAAATGTAGGCATAGCTATAGCTCAAAGTTAAAAATTATTTGAAATTCTTGTAGGCAATCACTAAGACGCCAATATTGTACAAGAAATTGCATGCTTTTTTTTATAATATGCTAAATTTTACATAATGATAGAAATAGTGAAAGTCCCAAAAAGTACTCTTTTTCCCAATTTATCTAATATGGTGTTTTAAGCTTTTTTTACTTTTAACACAATATTTGCTAATTTGGGATTAAACCCTAATTTGGGGACCTTTTGATTTTTTTTCATTTTTAAGAGTTTTTAGGTGATTTTGAGTGAACTTTATGATGATTTTTTCAAGACTTTATATCACTGATAAGATATCTTGAAAGAATTATCTAAAAAATCACTTTAAATTATCAATATATTCTCACAAATTAAAAATTTCAAGATCCCAAAATCCGTTAAACTTGGGAATGGTCTTTTTCCCAAATTAACAAATAATTTTTGTGTTTTTTACTCATCTCGTGTCAAACATATCTTAACCCTGCTGCCAAGGCCGACTTGCCTTGAAAAAAAACACAGTCTGTGGTTACTTACTTACAGAATGTTCTTGCGAAAAGCAGTTAGGTGCGTAAGGATTTAAACAGAGGATATAGCAAGAAAGACCCTGCATGTATGTAACTATATGCTAAATTTTAATAGCACTACTTTCAAGAGATTAATGATATACCATGTGGAGCTTGTGTTTTCAATCCCTCAATGCACATACCCTTGTGTTTTTATGTTAACAGGTTCAGTGACTTTGTTCTATCAGATCTCATGAAAAGCCTGGAGTGTAACCCAACATGTAACCGAGAAAGACCTTACCGAAGACATACACGATGACAAATCATGACTCATACAGTAAAAGGCATGATGCAACAAAAACAAACATCAAAAGTGCCAGTTTCTAATACAAACTATTCGATATTCCCAAACAGATGTCATCTCAAGAAAACTTCGCTATAGAAGCAAAGAAAAAGTGCGACTTTTTGACAGAATTGGCAATATCAAAATCTTGCAAAATTGATGAAAAAGCAAAGATCTTTAGGTACTCACGCTCATGTTTTCGCTTCTACGATCAGAGTAAGAAAAGATAAAATATAATTCAGGGTTGGAGTGGATGCTTACTGATTCAGGATAGGATGATATGACCCTCTCAAACACTTGAGAAAACCGCTTTATAGTAGAACTCCTGGAGAGTAACGACCACTTATACCAAATAAGCTCCAAGTCTAACTCCGGAATTGCAAAATTTTGAAACCTAAAGGTTATCCTTGGAAGCCACGCCTGCTTAACATAGTGCAGCAACAGCTATAGGGGTGATTGGGATTGTTGTTGCTGTTGTTTGACTGCTTGTTTCGGCAACGACACTTGTTGCATGCACAAAGTCACAGAGCCAGAGAGAGAGAGAGATGACTACTATTCATCCATTTATGGCAGGTGATTGCACTGGGTGAGGTCACATGGGTGGCTCAAGAATCGTTCCTGGGATGAGAATCATCCATCCTATCGTTCTCTTCTTCCAGGTCACTTGCAGTGGTTCTTGCAGTGGTTCTTGCAGTGGTATTTTTGTTGTAAAGATTTGGTGGGTATTGGTGCTGTTTCGGCAATGACACTTTTTATATGCGCAAAGTCACAGAGCCAGAGAGAAAGAGAGAGACGACTACTATTCATCCATTTATGGCTGGTGGTTGCACTGGGTGAGGTCACATGGGTGGGTCAAGAATCGTTTAGAGGATGAGAATCATCCATCCCATCGTTTCTTTCACGTTACTACAGTGGTTCTTGCAGTGATTTTTTTAGGGGATGACTAGGGAGACACTCCCAGTTGCTACGTGGATATCTCTATAGCCCAACCTACTAAATTTGAGATTATTATTTGAGATTATTATTACGTTGAAGAAATATGAAATAAAATTTTAACGCATATTTGCATCTACAAGCATTGTAAACATAATTCAACCATATTTTTTGGGGGAAATTACAAATAGGGGCATGAAAACGTAAAATATTATAAATAGGGGCACAATTTTAAAAAAAGTTGTAAATTCTTGTAAATTTTTTTGGTTTGGACATTGGTTGGTTTAGATACGTCACATTAAATGCTAGTTAAATTTCAAAAAAATTAAAAGTTTTCAAAAATTGCCATCCCTTTCACTAAAATTCCTTTATTTAGGCTTAACTTGGAGAGACCTTTAAGTTTTTTAGAAATTAGCTAACATTTAATGTAATGTATTTAAATCAACCAATGTCCAAACCAAAAAAAATTACAAAAAACTACAATTTTTCTGAAATTGTGCCCTTATTTGTAATTATTTTAAAACTACGCCCCTATTTGTAATATTTTGCATTTTCATGCCCCTATTTGTAATTTTCCCTTTTTTTTATTTGTGACATGGCTAAGAGTTAAATTGATCAGTGCAGGGAGCGACTAGTTTATCTCTTGATCATGTCACAAATGAGACATATGTGTTATATGTTTGCAATGCTTGTAAACGCAAATGTGTGCAAAAATATTGTTTTGATTATATTTCATATTTCAACATTATAATAATCTCAAATTTAGTAGGTTGGGCTATAGGGGGTGTCCACGTAGCAACTACAAGGGTTTCTCCCTAGTCATTCCTTTTTTTGATTGCAGAGATTTGGTGAGTATTGGTGAAGGTAGAGCATAAAAGAGAGGAATTCTATGTGAGTTTTGAATTCTTTTGGATTATGTATTAGGTAATCATTTTCTTAGAACCGGTTATTAGTGCACAACCGGTTTGACTGAAGGCCAATTTAGCAAAATTGCTTGTACACTAATGGCCAGTCTAAGAAAACGATTACTTGACATAATTGGTTTCAATAGAAAAAAAAAACCAATTATTAAATTCATCTTTGAAAATGTCATGTTATTGCCTAGTCGGCATCTCATAACCAATTTTTGAATTTGAATTGTTCATTTGTATATCTGTGTTGGTTATTGATTGTGGATTGTTCTTCTATGAGCCAATCTCTTAGCAACACGTCAGAAGAACTCATAAAGAAATCATTTAAGAAGTAGGCATAACTTGTAAGTCTTCTTGTTCTGAACTCCCAAACCTCTTTCCATTTTTTTATTTTTTTTGAATTATACAATCCCCCTTGGGTTCTTCTTGCTATAAACACTCAAACCTCCACCTTGTGTTTGAAACCTTATTATGCAAATAGTGAATTTTGGTTGCATTAACAATTAGGTGGCTGGCTTACCTTAGCAAAGTTACCTCATGACTCACACTAGGTAATTTGGAGGCAAATGCAACTCTCTTTGTGCTAGTTCTGTCTTAATTCTTTAGTGCCCGTCAACCATTTGGGGGGGCACCTCAAATTTTCACTATACGGTCTGCAAAATGCATTCAAGTCCAAAATTTGTGTTCTAAAATTAGATTGGATAGGACATATCAAAGCTATAAACTTTGGCAACATGAATATAAAAAAAAAAGTTTGATCTATTGGAACAATTCCACATGAGGATTGTGAGAAGCTTCATGATCCAAAAAAACTTGTTGTGCAAAAACGTGAGACACTCTAACTAATTAGTGTCAATTGTGCAATTGAAACTTTTGATAGTGGTGAAATTTGTAGAGGCTATTGCCCCATTCTAGGTTACTACACTTCTAAAAAAAATACAAAATTTGAGTCAATCTGTGCATTTCACGGCATGATTTGTGAAATTGAGCATTGGAAGAATACGAATGTGGCCACATATGTACGGTTGAATATAGCATGCATGGAACATGTTTTCACAAAATCCGATTGGTCAATATCATCTACATTGGGTGTCATTTGAGGTACAAGGTCCCACATTTAGCATTGCAAACCTTTGGAGCCTAAGATTTCATGGAATACGCAATGTTGTAGCTGAAATATGCCACAAGAATAACTTCTAAATAAACCATGCATCTTTTGCACAACTACTAGAGAGTTAGCACCGGATACTTTGGGTGCAATATGTGGGCTTTGGGGTCACGTCACGGTTGCATTGAATTAGTATTTCATTTGTTATACCCATATGAGATTCCCAGCTTCATATGTAAAACACACATAATTAGCTACCGTGTTTCTTTATGCCTTGCTTTGAAATTTGTTCCAATAGGAGCACAAACTAAACCCCCAACTCCGTTACGTTTTGTGTTTTTGCAAATTAAATAGAACAAAGATGATAAGAACCACAGAGTACCAAAATCAACCCAATCGTGGTCAACCAGGCACTAAAGGGTTAAGCTCCAACGTCCTTGCTCCTTAATTTTGACTCTTGTGGATACGCCCAACCTTTGCTTGCTTCCTACAGTAATTATTGACAAAAGTCATTGTAATCTTGGTGAGTATTTAGACAGTGTAAATTATTGAGAACTTAGTATGGGGCAACCTAAATGCACTATTTGGCATTGAAAGCTGTGCTACAATCTAAAAAAAATAGGGCGGCAAGTTTACTAGATATTTCAAAATAACCGTGTAGAGAATGTGTTTTGTAAGTGTAGATCTGAGAGTGTTATGAGTATGATAGACTCTGTTGGTTTTGGGGTCTTTTTGTTGACAATTTCAAAGTTGTAGAAGCTTTGCGTTGTGTTTTGTGCTTGTGCTTGTGTTGTAAGCCAACTGCTTGGAAAGGTCTTTGACAATGGGGTAACCGATGCATCGACTCTTCTTTTTTTGTTTTTTTTTCAATTTCTACCAAAAAGCTCTCGTTAGTTTGAATGGATTTCAGTGTTGCCCTGAACATTCTAGATATGTACAGTACAGTTCAGTGCCCTGCAATAAATTCTTGAGTTTTTTGAAACTCAGTTGGCCATTATTTCAACTTTGTCAAACAATAATAGTAGATCTACTAGTATTTTTTCTATTAATATGATTTGTCAATAGATATGTGGCTTGAGATTGTTAGAATATGACCTTGTGGGATTTTATTGATTTTGAAGTGTTCAATTGCTGATCTTTCATTAGTGGTAAAAGTCTAGTCGAGTTTCAAAATTATTGAGAACTTATTGTAGGGAATTGTAATTTGTTTCTCAATGTCTCGAAACTTTCAACACTTCTTTCCATAGGCCAGATGTTTCAATTTTTTTGACATTTTGAGGGATTACAAGACATTTATAAGTGTGATTTCCTTGGGAGATATCTCAATATAGCTTACTAAAAAGATCATTTTGGTTATGGTTTGGGTATTACAAGAGTCTTTTTAAGTTCACATACTTTTCTCATTCAATAATGAGCAGCAACACTAGGACTAGGACTTTTGCTAGAAGATAGAACTCTTACTAAGTGTTATTTAAAATTTACCTAGGTAAAGCACTTTAAATGTTTCAAACCATTTTGGCACATGCTTTTTCATTGCAATACATTTTTCGTGTGAAGATGACATAAACTAGGAACTTCATAAAAATATACATATTCTGTACCAATAAAATAAGTACCTCCAAATAATGTCATCAAAATTTCATTGCACAATTCATTTCCTATAGCGATGGATTGTTTTGTAAAGCAAAGATTTTTATGTTTATAAATCCTTATGTGTCCCAAGAGCATAGTAGATACGTTGCTGTATATTTGGAATTTGCTACCAATAAGAAATTTTGACTTGGGACTTAATTAGCTCACTAGAATTGCATTTATTTGTATTTCAACTTCTTTGTTGATTTCAAATGTAGTAGAGGTATGGATCCATTGCAAATACAAGAAAAATATCCCATATTGTACTAGTCACAAAGGACCTTTCGGACGTTTAAGGGTTAAACCATCAAAAACACATGTAAATACTCTTTCCTCTCTTTACACATTTACAAGAATTCTTCCATTATTTTTATAACTTCTACCCATTCATATGCATTGCACTCTCTACATAACATTCAGTAGCACTCAACAGGCTTGCCCTCCCTCCAACTAAAGAGTGTGGAATATTCCACACCCATCAATAGCTAAGAGGACACTTGGCTGAATTTGTTAAAGAGTTTATGAAAGAGAGGCTCAGTTTAATCCACATACGTTGATGTGGGGGCCAGCCAAAAAAAAAAAAAAAAAAAAAAAAAAAAAACCTTTTATTTTTTGTCATGATGAAGTTTGTGGATGATACTTGAAGAGAGGGAAAGGCAGCCTCTCTTCAAGCTACTGAATGTTATGTATCCCTCCAATTGTCATTAATATTTTATATGAGATTCAATTCTTTGGATACAAACAATACACAAATTGGAGATGAGCTGTTTGTTGAACTTCCCATATCAAAACACTCTTTGCTCTCACCAATCTCAACAAATCTGTCCATTATAAACCTTTAGCATTTAGTTACAATAATTGAAATTACAAAAAAATGCACTATTCTTTTAAAACTTTAAACTGAACATCTCAAATTAGGATTCCCTTTCATTACAACAATGTCTAAGAACAATGTCATTCAAAGCCCTTAATATGTTTTAACCCTAAACTCTACAATCTTAATACACCTCCTTCCTAGTTTTGTAAGATTTTTAGAAACCTATGCAAGTGATAATTTAACCCCTAAAGGACCATGGCCTTTATTTGTCAAAAGACACTCAAAACTGTCACCTTTATGGCAAAGAGTAAAAAAGTTTGAAAATCAGGCATTTTGCATATCTGATTGTAGGATCTTGTGCTAGACTATTATAAGAATGTGTCATACAATACTCAAGAACCTTGACCGCATAGATTGGAAGGTATTTGCATTTACAAAGTAAAAAACAACTTTTTTTGCACCTTGCTTGACTAGATTTTTTAACTTTGAACATTTTTAACTTAAAATTTTTGCTCCACAGATCTTGGAATTCTATTTTTGCATGGTGGGAAGTTGAGTTGGGAATCTTGGGAAAAAATTTCAAAAAAGAATTCTTAATTTTCATTCTTTAAAAAAACATTAGGTACAGGAAGGTATGAGATTGAAGAAAAACTTAAATTGCTAATAACCCTGCAATGGAATTGAAACGCAATAATCCCAATGGTGAGATTGTTCTAGAAAGCAAATTTCACCCTCTCCAACAATTTGTTTTGAAAAATTGTTAAATCTGCATTCAAAAATGAAGTATATAAGTTATTTTTTCAAGAAGATGCTTGAATTGCCTGAAAAACAAGATTGTCCATAACTTTCTCATAACTAGTCCAAATGGAATGAATCAAAGCTCCAAAAGTAGATAAAGATATAATCTATGAGAAAAAAAAATTAAATTTTTTTTTCAAGTTTTTATAAGAATTTTTTTTGCTGCCCCTAGTCCCCAAATTTGTGCTTATTTGGGCATAACTTTTGCTCTCTAGCATCAATTGGAATAGAAATTAGATTCCCCAAAAGCTAATGTGTTTTTCTATCTTCAAAAAAAGTTTCAAAACATTAGGACAAAAAATGAAGCCGTAGGTACCTACCCAAAATCCCATTTGTCCCCTGAAGGGACAATGGTCCTTTAGGGGTTAAGTAACAACAATAAAATGTAACACAACAAACAAAGTCGAGAAGATGAATATAGTTGAGTGCTGGTCACTCTACCCACGTAAAGGGAATTGATACATGTACCACCCCTTCTTGACTATTCTACCACACCCTACTATATATGGTCAATATTTACAATAACAACACAAGTGTGGACCACAAGAAAAAAACCACTAATTTGAAAACACAACTTGACATAGAAGTTGCAACTTTTTTATTTTGTTTTTCAGCTTTTAATCTTACTCATAGTATCTATTTAAAACAGTAGCAATTAAACTAAGCCTAATTCATATTTTTTACTTGATACTATGAGATGGATCTAAAGCTAAAAAAACAAAATTAAAATTACAACCTCTATGTCAAGTTATATTTTCAAATTAGCAATGTATTTTCTTATGGTCTACACTTATTTTAACCCCTAAAGGACTGACTATCTATTCAGGGGACAAATGAGATTTCAGGCACGTACCTATGGCTAAACTACTTTGTGTGATTTTTTGAAACTTTTATGCAAGATGGGGAATTTGAAGATCTATGTGCCCATCAAATTTTCTTTTCATTTTGACATTTTTTGAAGAAGTAAAAAATCAATTTCTGAATTCTTTTGGAGATGGGGCAGTTCAGGCAGCCAAAAACTTTTTCAAATTTACATTTTTTTGAAATAAAAATCTGAAATTGGTTCTTTGAGTTTACATATACATGGGAAGCTTTGAATCACTCATTTCCAATAATTGAGATGAAAGTTATGAGGACTTTTTAGTTAATGGTTCCA